>CM051274.1:48908935-49016435 GCA_027921565.1 Artemia sinica | reverse complement strand
AGAGATTAACATAAGTAGGGCTCAAAACCCCTATGCCTTCCCAAGGTCAGAACAAAATTTGCACTATACTGAAAAAATATAAATGTTTTTACTTTTATAACTTTAATAAATCAAATAATATTAACATTTTGATTACTAAATATCAATATATGTAAACTGACAATGCACATTCAATTGTATTTTTTCAGTAAAGTGCAAATTATGTTCTGGCTTTAGGAAGGCGTAGGGGTTTTGAGCCCGATTCATGTTAATTTCTGCTGGTTTTGAGTTTGACTCGGTCATTTATTGTAATTTCTGTTCGTTTTGGGTTTCATTTATTTATCGATGCTGATTTGTGGTAGTTTCACGCTTGGTAGATTATTTGATTTTATTTTTGCTCATTTTTGGTTTAATGGAATTCTTTACTTTTCTGTGAAAAACTTATTTTGTGGAAAAAGTTTTTTTAATTAGTTTCTGTTCGTTTTATATTGACATAGTTTTTTCAGGGAAAAAAAAATAATACTTTAAATCTTTTCGTTATTTTTAAGACTTTATATTTTGGCCTGCTATTTGTATGCTGGAGAAAAATTTTCAGCAATTTTTAACAACATACACCTTCTTAAAAATCTGGACACGTTTTAGATTTTAATTTGGTTTCATACCTCCTCTAGTTGACCTGAAATAGAAAACTTGATACCATTCGCAAAAATAATCTGTTTACTTTCTTTGATAGCTTGGATACACTTACGCTATTTTGATTTGGTTAAATTTTAAGAGCAGAAGTAGCCCTGAAAGTTTGACCATAAGACCCACAGTCGTTCTTGGGATACTACTGAGATGCCTTATTGGCAATTAGCATTAACACAATGCATTTTGATTTAATCTTAAGGCAACATTAAGTTTTTAAACATAATCGGCAAAGGGGAGGGTGGGCGTGGAAGGAGGACTAGTTGCCCTCCAATCACTTTCGACTATTAAAAACGGTATTAGCCCTTTCTATTTTCAGTCGAATGAGGCCTTTTCGAAGTTCCTACGACAACTCCTTCGATACGAAGTGCCCTGGTCTAAAAAAAAAAATAATAATACATTGTACCCACATAGATCTTTAATATAAAAATGTCAAGCCTTCCAATCACTTTCGACTATTGAAAAGGGCACTAGCCCGTTCAATTTCCAATCGAATGAGCCCTTTCTGAGTTTCTACGACAACACTTTCTATAAAGAACTTATATACCCCAGGTCATAAATTACAACCCTTGCCCTGGGGGCTTTGAGGGGGTTGTCATCCTCAAAGACCTAATGTCCAGAACTTTCAATTACGTTAAACAAAACGGCTATCTAAAAATTTTGATTGGATGTGTTTGGGGAAATGGTGGGCGTGAGAGCGTTAGTTGCTCTCCAATCAATTTCAACTATTAAAAAAGGCACTAGCCCTTTCAATTTCCGATCGAATGAGCCCTTTTGAAGTTTCTACGACAATGCTTTCAATAAAACCTTAGATACCCCCAGGGCATAACTTAAAACCCTTCCCCTGAGGGCTGGGGGGAGGGGGGTTGTCATCCTCAACGACCTAATTTCCAGGATTTTCAACTACGTTGAAGAAAATTGCTACCTCAAACTTTTGATTGGATGTGTTTGGAGAAAAGGTGGGTGTGAGAGGGGGGGATTTGCCCTCCAATCACTTCCGACTATTAAAAAGGGCACTAGCCCTTTCAATTTCCAATCGAATGAGCCCTTTTTGAAGTTTCTACGACAACGCTTTCTAGAAAAACCTCATATGCCCCAGGGCCTAACTTACAACCCTTGCCCTGAGGGCTGTGAGGGGGTTGTAATCCTCAAAGACATAATTTCCGGACCTTTCGACTACGTTGAACAAAATAGTTATCTCAAAATTTTGATTGGATGTATTTGGGGAAATGGTGGGCGTGAGAGAGGGGTTACTTGCCCTCTAATCACTTTCGACTATTAAAAGGGGCACTAGCCATCTCTATTTCCAATCGAATGATTCCTTTTTGAATTTTCTACGACAACGCTTTCTATTAAAAAAAAACCTTACATTCTCCCAGGGCATAACATATAACCCTTGCCCTGAGGGCTGTGGGGGGGAGTGTCATCCTCAAAAACATAATTTTCGGACTTTTTAACTACGTCGAACAAAATGGCTATCTCAAAATTTTGATTGGATGTGTTTTGGGAAATGGTGGTTGTGAGAGGGGTTTTAGTTATCCTCCAATCACTTTCGACTATTAAAAAGGACACAAGCCCTTCTAATTTACAATCGAATGAGCCCTTTTTGAAGTTTTTACAACATCAATATCTATAAAAACCTTGTATGCCCCCAGGGCATAACTTACAACATTTGCCCCGAGGACTCTGAGGGGGTTATCTTCCTCAAAGACCTAGTTTCTAAAACTTTAAACTACGTTGAACAAAATGACTATCTAAAAATTTTGATTGGATGTGTTTGGAGAAAAGGTGTGCTTGAGAGGGGGGTTAGTTTCCCTCAAGTCACTTACGACTATTAAGAAGGGCCTTTGAATTTCCAATCGAATGAGCCCTTTTTCAAGTTTCTACGACAAAGCTTCCAATAAAAAACCTTATATGCAACCAGGGCATAACTTACAACCCTTATCCTGAGGACTGTGGGGGGAGTGTCATCCTCAAAGATATAATTTTCGGGCCTTTCAACTACTTTGAACGAAATCGCTATCTCAAAATTTTTATTGGATATGTTTGGATAAATGGTGGGCGTGGAAGGGATGTTAGTTGCCTTCCAATCACTTTCGACTATTAAAAAGGGCACTAGCCATTTCAATTTCCACTTAAATGAGCCCTTTTTGAAGTTTCTACGACAACGCTTTCTATAAGAACCTTATATGCCCCAGGGCATAACTTACAACCCTTGCCCTGAGGGCTGTGAGGGGGTTGTAATCCTCAAAGACATAATTTCCGGACCTTTCGACTACGTTGAACAAAATAGTTATCTCAAAATGTTGATTGGATGTATTTGGGGAAATGGTGGGCGTGAGAGAGGGGTTACTTGCCCTCCAATCACTTTCGACTATTAAAAAGGGCACTAGCCATTTCAATTTCCAATCGAATGATTCCTTTTTGAATTTTCTACGACAACACTTTCTATTAAAAAAAACCTTATATGCTCCCAGGGCATAACTTATAACTCTTGCCCTGAGGGCTGTGGGGGGAGTGTCATCCTCAAAAACATAATTTTCGGACTTTTTAACTACGTCGAACAAAATGGCTATCTCAAAATTTTGATTGGATGTGTTTTGGGAAATGGTGGTTGTGAGAGGGGTTTTAGTTATCCTCCAATCACTTTCGACTATTAAAAAGGACACAAGCCCTTCTAATTTACAATCGAATGAGCCCTTTTCGAAGTTTTTACAACATCAATATCTATAAAAACCTTGTATGCCCCCAGGGCATAACTTACAACTCTTAAACCGAGGGCTCTGAGGGGTTTATCTTCCTCAAAGACCTAATTTCTAAAACTTTAAACTACGTTGAACAAAATGACTATCTAAAAATTGTGATTGGATGTGTTTGGAGAAAAGGTGTGCGTGAGAGGGGGGTTAGTTTCCCTCAAATCACTTACGACTATTAAAAAGGACACTAGCCCTTTGAATTTCCAATCGAATGAGCCCTTTTTCAAGTTTCTACGACAAAGCTTCCAATAAAAAACCTTATATGCAACCAGGGCATAACTTACAACCCTTACCCTGAGGGCTGTGGGGGGAGTGTCATCCTCAAAGATATAATTTCCGGGCCTTTCAACTACTTTGAACAAAATCGCTATCTCAAAATTTTTATTGGATGTGTTTGGATAAATGGTGGGCGTGGAAGGGATGTTAGTTGCCTTCCAATCACTTTCGACTATTGAAAAGGGCACTAGCCATTTCAATTTCCATTCAAATGAGCCCTTTTTGAAGTTTCTACGACAACGCTTTCTATAAGAACCTTATATGCCCCCAGGGCATAACTTCCAACCCTTGCCCTGAGGGCTGTGGGGGGGTTGTCATCCTCAAAGACCTAATGTCCAGAATTTTCAAATACGTTGAACAAAATGGCTATTTCAAAATTTTGATTGGATGTACTTGGGGAAAAGATGGGCGTGAGAGGGGGTTAGTTGCCCTCCAATCACTTTTGACTATAAAAAAGGGTACTAGCCCTTAGAATTCTCAATCGAATGAGCCATTTTTGAAGTTTCTACAACAATGCTTGTCGAAAAGGGCACTAGCCATTTCAATTTCCACTCAAATGAGCCCTTTTTGAAGTTTCTACGACAACGCTTTCTATAAAAACCTTATATGCCCCCAGGGCATAACTTCCAACCCTTGCCCTGAGGGCTGTGGGGGGGTTGTCATCCTCAAAGACCTAATGTCCAGAATTTTCAAATACGTTGAATAAAATGGCTATTTCAAAATTTTGATTGGATGTACTTGGGGAAAAGATGGGCGTGAGAGGGGGTTAGTTGCCCTCCAATCACTTTTGACTATAAAAAAGGGTACTAGCCCTTAGAATTCTCAATCGAATGAGCCTTTTTTGAAGTTTCTACAGCAATGCTTTCTATAAAAACCTTGTATGCCCCAAGGGCGTAACTTACAACTCTTGCCCTGAGGGCTTTGGGGGAGTGTCCTCCTCAAAAACATAATTCCTATCTGGAAATCAACTACGCTGAACAAAATGGCTATCTCAAAATTTTGATTGGATGTGTTTGGGGAAATGGTGGGCGTGGAAGGGGTGTTAGTTGCCTTCCAATTACTTTCGACTATTAAAAAGGGCACAAGCCACTCCAATTTCCAATAGAATGAGCCCTTTTCGAAGTTGCTACGACAACTGCTTCGATACGAAGTGCCCTGGTTTAAAGAAAAAAAAATAATACATTGTGCCAACATCGTTCTTTACTTAGGCAGTGCGATTGCGCTATAATTTCATATTTCTTATATATACATATTTTCATTCATACATTAAATTTACAAAAAAATTGTAAATGGTATGTTATTCTGCAATAAATGCCAAAACAATATTGCTCAAATCCAGTGAAGATTAAAGAACAAAATTATTATAGTTGAAAGAAAATTATAACTTTCAAGTTTGATTATAAATTAAGTTGAATTTTAATTTGCTCTATTAATATTTTCTTAAAAAGAACCTGACTGTTCAAATTTTAAAAGTGTTATGTATTTAAGTTTGTAATGTGGAAATGTTCTGAAGTCCCAGAACTTCAACCCAAAGTTAATCAACAGACATATTCAAGGACTACAAATAAAATCATTTTGTTTCAACTTCCATTTGAACATATGTAATAATATCTTACCATACCAAAGGGTTAAACTTGGTATAAAAAGAAAAAAAAACAGTTTTATTTAAAAGAAAAAAAGATAAAGTTTAGAGAAATGAACAAAAGATATTTGTAACCTTTTATCCAATATTATCTATAAATGGCATTGTTGTCTAAGAAATTATTTATTATGCTAAGGAGGGAAATCGTCTACATGAAATTTGAAACAATGAAAAAGGAAATGAAAAAAATCAGGAAAAAGGAAAGAAAGGGAAAAGTAAAGGGAAAAGGAAACTATGAAGGTATGAAGGAATTATGAAGGTAAAAGAAACTAAAAAGGAACTATGAAGGAAAGGAAACATACAAGAAAGATAGTCTCTTGGGCATGCATGGGGGGGGGGGCTCAAGCCTGTCTATACAGGACTCCCAAATCAATATGAATAATCTTAAATTTTACATAAAAGTGATGAGGACATGCTAGTTTGAAATGTATATTTTAACATTCAACAGCACCATACATTAATCTTTTATACATTAATCTTAACAAAATTATTCAAAGAAAATAGTGACGAAGACCACACTGCCTTTCCATAACAAACAACAAAAGCACGAAGAACAATAGGGAAATCTTTTTGCAAGACAGTGGAGATAATCTGAATGAATATTTCGGCCCTATGTCCAAGAGCCGTCCTCAGCAAGACACAAATATATAAAAGAAAAGACTCACAACAACATGCGACCAATAAAACCAAAAGTTAAAAAAATTTTCAAAGCAGTCCTAGCATCCTTACTTCAGCGAAATTCAACCAGGACTGATAAAAAGTAAGTTAAAACAAGGCGATTCAATGAGATGAAAGAAAAATAATTTAAAAATTAGATATATCTCAAATATTATACGTAATCTTAATCTTATTTTGTGTTGGTTTATAGAAAACCAACACAAAATCATAGATATTTGCACTTTAAATCATACCACCACCACCCCCTCCCACAAGTTAAAAGAGCAGTCGTAATATCTCTCGTCGATCGTGACCTAAAGATTTGTTCTGATTCCCACATCACAGCAGAAGTAAACTTTATCAAGGACATACTTTTTGAAATGGGTATCCTATTTTATTTATTAATAGTGTAATTAACTTTAGACTGAAAAGACATTCCCGTAAAATTAATAATAGTTTACCATGTGAGATTTCTGACAAGCCCTTAAACATAATTTACCTCCCCTACATCCCAAACATCACTACAAATCTTCAAAAAGTTTGCACAAAAAATAATCTGTATGAGTATTCACAAATAATTTTAAAATCATAAATTTTCTAAGTTCTGGTAAAGATAAACCCCAGTTACTCGCCAAAGAGGGGTCTCTCAAATACCATGCGATTGTGGCAAATATTATGTAGGTAGAACACACCAGAATTTAGAAAAGCGCATACAACAGCATAAAGATGATATAGTCAAAGCTGTAAATTCTAATATTTCCACTGTTTCATTTGATTCTGCATTTGGAAGCCACATTTTTGAAAATCCTAGCCACAATGTACTTTCTGATGAATCCGCCCTTATTAGCAATGACCTAGGCATAAAGCAGGTAGTCCGAGAATCAATTGAAATCAGACTGAAGATTAATAATAATATTTCCTTAAATAGGGACTTGGGGGAATATACACTAAATGCTCTATACACAAATTTAACTAAAAATGATCTTACAAAATATTTTAAAAAACTAATAGACATTAACACAGAACCGGTCACAAAAAGACCTTTGAGGTTAGCTGCCAAAGGCTGGATTAGCAATAAGGACGTGTTTTTAAATTATTTTTCTTTCATCTCATTGAATCGCCTTGTTTTAACTTACTTTTTATCAGTCCTGGTTGAACTTCGCTGAAGTAAGGATGCTAGGACTGCTTTGAAAAAAAAAATTAATTTTCGGTTTTTATTGGTCGCATGTTGTTGTGAGTCTTTTTTCTTTTATATATTTTTGTCTTGCTGAGGACGGCCCTTGGACATAGGGCCGAAATATTCATTCAAATTATCTAGACTGTCTTGCAAAAAGATTTCCTTATTGTTATTCATGCTTTTGTTGTTAATTATTCAAAGAGTCAAAATTTCAGAAGGTAAGAGGATTGGGTTAAGTATATTTACGGAAAGGAGGGTTGGAGGCTGCGTTTAAACCTCAAAAAGTTTTTTGGATTGAATTAATATAGTTTCTTAGGCAATCTTTCCCGCCAATCGTGTTGTCAGTGTATTTTCCGTATGTCCAGATGTACCTTTAAAAGTTTTGCTATACAGCTGGGACAAAGCTCTTTACCAATCAAATAAAACCTCTTAAAGTACCAAGGACATTAAAACAAAAATATTCCCCCCCCCCTGAGCCAATCTATACCTGAATATCACGATTTTGGAAGATTTTCCTTCTGGCTGTTTCAAGATTATGTACAGTGTTGCCACAATAGATACATTTGACACGCTATTCGTCCGTAAAATTCTAAAATTAAGAATCTGCTGCTTCCCAAAGACAAACACACCTTCAAAAAATGTTTGCAGAGACGTTCCAAGGGGGGTAGGCAACCAGGTGAGCTACCCCAGGCGTGAAGTTCAGAGGAGGGGCGCCGTAGCAGGAAGATTGCTGACTTTGATCAAATTTTTTACTTTGATTAAGCATTTTTGCTTATATTTCAATCGGGAGGGGGGGCGCTATAATTAATTTTTTACCGGGCACCACCAACCCAAGGAATAGCTCTTGGTGTTTGGTGCCCAGTGGCGTACCTAGCATGGGTACCACTCAGGGCGGACTCAGCGTCACCCCCTTTCTGAGTCTAATGAATCATCACCCCCTTCCACGCCTTAAATCTGACTATTTTAGAAAATGTTAGGGATAATATAAGCACTATTCAATCGTATATGTTTTTATTTGTGACCATGACACTTTCAACAGAGTTGAACAATTATTTTAATTACACAAATAATTTAATTACACAATTACACAAATAATAATGCACAATAAATGATTGGATCAAGGGTTATCTATGGTGGTTTAACATCAAATGAGCCCTCTCCAAACAATTTCGATTACTGACTCGGTACGATCGCCCCTAGGAAAAAAGCAATAAAAGTGGACAAATCTAGTGTATCCCATGCAAAGAAAGTGGTGGATTGTAGTTCCATTATACAAGATTTTGACATTCTGATTCCAATGGTGCGATTTTCAATTCGGACTGACAGTATTTTCAAAAGGTTTCAGCAAGGCCGTATCCAGGAGGGGGGTTAGGAGGTTTGAACCCCCCGAAATGTTTGTCCAACTCGTAAAAATGTTACAAAAATGAATACACAAATTTTTTGATGCGTTTTTTACCCCCCCCCCCCCCCAAAAAAAAAAAAAAAAAAAAAAAAAAATACTGGATACATTCTTAGGTTTCAGGCTCCTTTTCGAAAAATTCAAACATTTAGTTTTCACAATTAGCTTTTACTATTAAAAATAACTGAAACCAAAGTTATATCGTGAATTAGCTTCAATTTGCAATTCTATCTCACTAGACACTTTTTTAAACGCCGTTTTACTAGTTACCATGGATTATGGTTCATTCTTTACTTGGTTGCATTTATCACTTCAGAGATTTTCATGAGCCGCATGTCCAAGACCCTTGAAGTCCTAAAGGTTCAACGGTCCTCACCTTCCACATCGAACTCTAGAACTCTGGAGTTCGATATACATATACCGAACTCTTGAGTTGTATTGGAATTAGCAGGTGGTTCTAATTATGCAGAGGACCACTGTCCAACACCCTTCAAGTCTTCAAGGTTCAACGGTCCTCTGCTTCCACATCGAACTCTAGAACTCTGGACTTCGATATACATATATCGAACTCTAGAGTTGTATTGGAATTAGCAGGTGGTTCAAATTACGCAGAGGGCCACTGTCCAATACCCTTCAGGTCCTCAAGGTTCAACGGTCCTCTGCTTCCACGTCGAACTCTAGAATTCTGGACTTCGATATACATATATCGAACTTTAGAGTTGTTTTGGAATTAGCAGGTGGTTCGAATTACGTAGAGGACCACCGTCCAATACCCTTCAGGTCCTCAAGGTTCAACGATCCTCGGCTTCCTTCAACATCAAACTCCATAGTTGTATTGGAATTAGCATGTGGTTCTAACTACGCAATGGATATTTTTTGCAACAAAGTTTCGTCAGGAGAGCTTGAGAATTCCTCAGTAACACATTCAACTTTGGGACCAACAATTTCCTCTTCTGATTTCACATTCTGTAATACAACGTTTGTAACGATTGTTGTGATGTCTTTGCAAATCGGAGCTCGATCTTCCGTGGTCATAATATAATTTAGAAGTAAGCCTTCACTTTTTTTGTTCTCTTCGTCTCTTCCCTCCATGCCCCACTGGAAAGTGCTGGAGACAACTTCAAGTGCTGCAGTCTTCACACCACTCGCTATGACATTGTTGCTGTCATTTCTTTTAGTTTTGTTTTGCTACTACCAACAGCTTCAACCATATATATCTTAAAATTAGGAATTGAATTTGTAATCCATATGCAGTTAGGAAGCTGTTGGTAGTAGCAAAAAAAAAAAAAAAAAACCACGACAGTAATAATAAAAAAATCTTTGTATTATTGAAAATTCCCAGTTTTTCTCTTAAAAAAAAATTCCACAAATAGCAAAATAGTATACTATAACATTTTTGCTTCTACCAACAGCTTCCTAACTGCATATGGATTACAGATCTTATTCCCAATTTCTCCTAATTTTAAGACATATATGGTTGAGTAATTTTTCACTCAACCTATTAAAACAATCGAATTGACTTCTACTGTTGTGTTCGTTTCTTATGCATTTTCATTCACGTTTTCCCCAACACAGCTAGTTGATCCCTCATTTTTCTGAAAAAATGCTCTAGTACACATCTTACATTTATATTGTTTTTCTCCACCACGAACCCTTACATATTTCAATTGAAATTGAAAATTACATATTTCAATTGAAATTGAAAATTTGAATTGAAATTGAAAATTGAGAATTATTGAAATCTGAAATTTGAATTGAAATTTGAAATTGAAATTTGAATTGAAATTTGAAATTGAAATTTGAATTGAAATTGAAAATTACATATTTCAATTGAAATTGAGAATTGAAATTGAATACTTCAATTCTGAGAAAATACTTTTCTGCATATCTTGCATTTATAAGGAATTTCTCCTCTATAAATCTTTGCTGAGGGTTCTTTCTCTTGAATCTTGATTTAAATTGTTTTAAATATACCTTTTTAATTACTAGACAAATGTTAGTGGTCAATTCAGCATATTAACTTCTGTGTAAATCTCATACTACCCCTAAGACTATTATTAGAACTTTCTAAAATTCAAAATTTATTTATGTTAGCTCGGACAAAGCTCTGATATGACCAATCAAAGCTTAGCAAATTTTGCAAATGATCTTTTACTACTCCTAGGACTACTTTCGTAAAATACAGTATTTAAATCTGTTTTAAATATTCAAAATAAAGTTAAATTACATTTGCAATACAGCATCCCTTGCAGAATAGCAATACTTCAAAGACAGTGAAAGGTTTAAAAACAAGGGCTTCAACCAGTGTTCCATATTAAAGAGCGTTTGAATAAGGTAAAGGTATATGTACAACACTATGATCAAGAAGTAGATACATCTATACAATATTTCTTTACATCTATACATATATTCTATACATTCTATACATGTATACATTCTATACATATACATTCTATACATTCTATACATGTATACATTCTATACATATATACATCTATACAATATATATATAAAATATAACCCTAATCATGGATACATCTATACAATATTGAAATATAAAATAATTCACACCCCAGCCTACACCGTCTCCCCAGAAGTCATTTGTTGAAAACCATTTTTCTAGGAAAACAGCTTAAAAAATCAAACCATAAAGACAGGAATATACACAGAATTGACCCGTTGAGGGGGGGGGGGACAGTAATGAAGAGACATATTTGACTTGGTCTTTTGAATAAGAAGTACCCATAAATTTGAGTCGATTTAGAATTTCATGGGAGATGGAGTGTACATTTCTGAATGAAGGCCTACCTGCTTTTTGCTCCTGGATAACTCTAATCTCTTTGAATTCATCTTTCTTTCCAAGAAGACTTGAATCGTTAAGTAGCCCCTCATTGAAGATTGTTTTTGCCTTGCCGATTATTCCTGAAAAAAGGAATGAATCCTTTGGATAGAACAATATACAATAATTTAGAAAAAATGACAGACCAATACAGGAAATGACAGGAAACGAATGTACATGTTTTCTTCCTTTGTAACATTTCACTGGCCCACTTTGCACAAGAATCTATGAATATACAGGAATGTACACAGGAATACAGAAATTAAAAAAAGAATTGATGTGAAAAAGATGTGAAAAAGAAAGATGTGAAAAAGAAAAGATGAAAAAAGATGAAAATAGATGTGAAAAAGAAAAGATGTGAAAAAAAGAAAAAGATGTGAGAAATAATCTTTACTTGATTTTTAACATTTCATTGATCTACTTTGTATAGGAATAGAAAGGAATGATGTATGTGTATCGAAGTCCAGAGTTCTAGAGTTCGATGTGGAAGCAGAGGACTGTTGAACCTTGAGGACCTGAACGGTGTTGGACAGTGGTCCTCTGCGTAATTAGAACCACCTGCCAATTCCAATACAACTCTGGAGTTCGATGTTGAAGGAAGCTGAGGATCGTTGAACCTTGAGAACCTGAAGGGTACTGGACAGTGGCCCTCTGCGTAATTAGAACCACCTGCTAATTCTAATACAACTCAAGAGTTCGATATATGTATATCGAACTCCCCAGTTCTAGAGTTCGATGTTGAAGCAGAGGACCGTTGAACCATGAGGACCTGAAGGGTGTTGGACAGTGGTCCTCTGCGTAATTAGAACCACCTGCTAATTCCAATACAACTCTAGAGTTTGATATATGTATATCGAAGTCCAGAGTTCCTTGTAACATTTCCTTTGTAACATTTCACTGGTCCACTTTGCACAAGAATCTATGAATATACAGGAATTTACACAAGAATACAGAAATTAAAAGAAAAACAATAAAAGAAAAAGATGCGAGAAATAATCTTTACTTGATTTTTAACATTTCATTGACCTACTTTGTACAGGAATAGAAAGGAATGAGAAAGTAAATACAACATATAGAAAGTAAAAAGATTGACGGAAAAAGATATGGTGAAAAATGCCCATCCTCTCATCCTTTTTAAGATTTTGGCGACCCTTTTATAAGATTTATCTCAATTTATTTATAATCTAAATTTTGGTTAGCAAATTTAATATTGGCTCTTTTGTAATTCTTTAGTTTTGTTGTAATCCTTACTTTTTATTGTTTCTTTAAAAATACATTTTTAATACTAATTGTTCAGAAATATCTAGACTATGATTTACATATCTTCCCTAAGGTGTGTAATTTTTAGGGCTATTTACTAAAATTAATAAAACCTGTTGAACCACATTTGCGTTTTCCCATTTACATGGCTTTCTAATAGACTAAAAAAGAGCAAAAATCATTAGCCTAGCTAAAAAGCTGAGCTGGTCCCAAAGGTTGGGATGACTTTAAAACGAAAATAAAATCCCCCCCCCCCAAAAAAAAATAAAAGCTTAATAAATAAAGGAAGAGAGAGGGGGAGAATAGGAGAAAGAGAGATTTACAGCAATAGAAAGCACTTCTAGAGAAATGAAAAAATACCTGAAAATATAACCTACATAAATTATTTTAAATTTAATTGAATTAATTAGAATTTAGTTTGTGCACCTAGAAACAGCCAGTTAACTTTAGATCGTTTCTATAAATTCGGCAAAATTTATATTATCATCTAAACTATTCTAAATTTTAATATTACTACAGAAATCTAGCTTCCATTTAGTGAAAAAATTGTCTTCTCCCTCAAATTTGGATTCAATTATATATCAAAATTCCCCATAAGTAAATGTGCAGCCTA
This sequence comes from Artemia sinica, assembly GCA_027921565.1. Taxonomy (NCBI): domain Eukaryota; kingdom Metazoa; phylum Arthropoda; class Branchiopoda; order Anostraca; family Artemiidae; genus Artemia; species Artemia sinica. Next base: position 49,003,150 of record CM051274.1, on the reverse strand, counting down.
CAACTACGCTTCACATAACATATATTTTTAGCATGTCTGCACGCAGAGGGAAGGAGGTATAAATTACTTCTCCCTCTAATTTCAATCCAAAATACACCATTTTTCCCCATAATTAAATGTACCCTTCATTAACCAACTATCCTTCATTGGGGTTTCAAACTGCCACTACAGGAAAATTAATGAAAAACCCACTTGGCAATTTAGCTCTATTCATCCAGGGTTGGAAAATAAAATATATTATACATATTTATTACAATACTAATTAATTACAATTAATACATATTTATTACAATTAATTACAATTAATTAATTACTAATTAATTACAATACTAATACCTTTAAAAGCACTTAAAATATCTTTTTCTTCTCCATGTTTATCATTAAAATGGGAATGTAGGCCAAGAATAGTTCCAAGATCTTCATAGCAAATAGGACAAAGAAAACCTTCAATAATTTCAATGTTTTCTTGGGACATCTTGTCTGAGCTAATTTCATGTGTTCATTTTGCATACAGCTTCTAAAATTAAAATAAAAATCAAATTGAGATAGTTTGATAGCCAGCATACTTTTCATACAGTGGCAAGGTGAAGGGAGTACCTCTAAGATTTATCCAAAGAAGTCCCCAGAAAAATTTGAAAATTAAACTGGACAACTTCAATTTTTCAACCTCTGTCCCCTGGAAAATCCCTTGAAACTCCCTCTTGCTGCCCAAGAATTGGTGCTGTGTGTACTCATGACCTACTATTAACCCACTGAAGAAAAACAAGATGAAGACAGAAAAAAATATAGAGAAAAAAAAGGAGTCCCAGAGGCAATCCCTTGGAACACCCTTTTGCTGCCCAATAATTGGTACTTCAATTCAATCATTTATTACCCACAACTACAAGAGAACAATTAGTACAAGTGGAGTATAAACATAATAATAAAAAAAAAGAAAAACAAAAAAGAACATCAACAAACACTAGCAATTAATTTCTTCTAAGAAAAAACTGTAAAAGACCATGGTCAGGGCCAATATTACGAAATGCATCTGCAGAAAGCTTTTCATGTAGGTCACCAAGCTTTTGAGTTACATCCGTAACATAAGAGATTTTTAACTAGACACCGATTTCTTGTCCATGGCGGCAGAAAAAGAAGAAATTTGCAAAATTTGAAATATGTAGCTTTCATTTTTTTCAAATCCTTTAGCTTAAGAACAGAATGAACACCCGAAAAATAAAGTACATCAGAAAAAGATGATCAGATGATCAGAAAAAGTCGAGAATAAGCACCCAAGTTCTGTTTATTTTCAATGGTTTGCAACAACTGAGCTGAATAACTGAACTGAACTGAATAACTGAACTGAATTTTTCTTACTGCATCATTACAGAAAAGAGCTAGAGAATTAGAAACAGTAATACCAAGCCACCGAAAGGAAGAGACAGAAAGTACAGAAAATTCATTACATACAAGAGGAATAGACGAAGACAGATTATAAGATAAGAATTCACATTTGTCAAGATTCAGGGATAGACCAATATTTAGGAAATACTGAGAAACTAAAGAAACCATCGCAGAAAGAGCAGATTTAGTATGACTAATCAATAGAATGTCATCAGAATAGGCAATGTAAGAAATATCAGTAGAGCCACAAAAATAAGTGCCTGAGATCTTTTCCCGAAAAGTAGAAATACAAATTTTGAAAAGGGTTGGTGATAAAACACCTCCCTGCCTTACGCCTCGAAGCACTTTAATAGTTGTTTCTGCAGAAGATTTCAGGCGGAGGTACGAATTAGAATACCAAAACCGTAGAAGGTAAATGACCAAAAAATTAACACCAGAAGAAGCCATAGAAAAGAAAAGCTGGTTATGAACAACAATCAAAACTGTGTGTGCTTATGACCTACTATTAACCTACTGAAGAAAAACAAGAAGACAGAAAACAAAATATAGACAAAGAGGAGTCTCAGAGGCAAATCCTCGAAACTCCCTCTTGCTGCCCAAGAATTGGTACTGTCTGCACTTATGACCCACCATTAAACTAATAATGAAAAAGAAGATGAAGAGGGAAAAAAATATAGACAATGAGGAGTCCCAGAGGCATAAGTTAATATTTATATTATAAGTTAATGTTTTATCACTTATTACCCTTTAAAGCTATTAAATTAACATAAATAACAAGTTTTTCTAGCATAAAGGAAACACTTCTGTTGAAATTGAAATGAACAAACATTAACAGATATAAGAACTAAGACTTAAACAAAACATAAATTATCAAACATAAGAATAGGGCTGTTGTTTCCGTCAAATCCACCTTTGCTCCAAACAACCATTGCACCATTGCAAACCACCTTTGCACCAAGCACCAAACAACCATTTGCACCAAACAACCAAAAATATTTTAAGACAGAAAAAGTAAACCTTTTCATACTTCAATTCTTAGAATTCCTGCTTTAAACTAATACCACATGCTACAATAATACCAGCCTCCCTACCAAATACTTCATTTCTAACAATTCCTACTTTATAATTAATATCTTGGTTGTAAAGCTTCATGCCACAACAACACAAATCTCTTCTTCAAATACTTCTTTTCTATCAATTCCGGATTTATACTAATGGTCTTGCTTGTAAAACGTCTTGCCACAACCACACCTACCTCTCCTTCAAAGGGCCAATAGTATTACCCATATGTAATAAGCGCCATATTACTACCTGGAATTATATTTTCTCTGGCGATACTTCTCCTTAAAGGTGAGTCTCTTCAAGTCCATTTTGGTCTCCTTTCAGTTTCATGAGGACTTTTCTATTTATTGAAGATAAGGGGTTAATGAGTGGCACTAATACAGGTTTCTTTCAATTTAGTAGTGTGCCACTACAAAAATTTATGACGTAATATTTATGACGTAATATCAAACTTTATGATATTTATGACGTAATATTTATATTTATAATATTTAATAACATTTATAATATTTATGACGTAACGTCAAAATTTATGACGTAATATCAGTACAGTAATATTTCAAATTGAGCTACAGAACGTAAGTGCAGCAACTCAGTGTTAGGGTATAGGTCTACAATACTGAAGATCCTTTTTTATCTGTTATTTCTTGTAAGACAGATTGACATTCAAAAATCAAGTGGCTCATTGATTCTGCTATAGAGTACAGAATCTTTGGAATGGGCTGGCTTGTTTATTCTGTACAAATTCCTCTTCCCTGAGAATCAGAGTTGCTCTAAATTTTATACCATTCCACATTCTTATGATAGATAACTGGCTGTATACAATTAAAGTCCACATACCTTTTCGATCCATTGCTGTATCAGCAAAGATACAGATGCAGTAATAAAGAAGAAAAGATGCAGTGAAAATATACAAAGATAAAAATGCAGTGGCTTTGCTGCCTTCTGCAGCAAAGCCACTAAGACTCATTCTTTAATGAATATTGATACTTGAAGGCACAGTATTTATACTTAACCATATGATTCATTTAAAAAAAAACATATGTATATCTTCAATTATATGGAGAGCAGTGATATGTCAATTGGGGACATTTAAAAAAGCATACAGCTCTGAAAATATGTATCTAACAAAACAATTGAAAAGCCCTCCCCCTCTTGGTTTGCTTCTAAAATAAATTAATTAAGTGATAAATTAATTAAATTAATTTGTTTTAGTGATAAATTAATTATTGCTAAACAATTTACTTAACTTCTTGAAATTTATCTAAACCAAATTCATTGTAACAAATACATATATACAAAAACAGATTTTCTTTTAAGCTTAGAAAGTTCTTTTTTGTGGGCCATATATGATATATATGGCCCACAGCTACATTCTGCGACTATAATTTCTTTTTTAGAAATTGTAATCTTTTTTTGTAGCCCATATATATGGGCAAGTTCTGCTCCCATATATGGGAAAGTTATTCTTGGGTATTTTTTTGTGGGCAAGTTTTTTTTTGGGTCATATATGATATATATGGCCTAAAGCTCTATTCTGTGACTATAATTTACTGGCATGGTACCCATGCTTATAACAGTCTATTTTAAACATATGGTCCAGGAAGGTATTTTTGGGGCCATACGATATATATTTCTACCCTGTGACTATAATTAGCTGACATGGTACCAGTGCTTATTTCAGCTTATTGTAAATTTATGGCCAAAACAGGTATTTTCTACATCATGATATATGTGGTCCACTTCTCTACCCTGTGATTATAATTTGTTGACATGGTACCATTGCTTATGTTAAACATTAAAAAATAGTATCAGAATTATACTACATATAAAACTTTACAACCAGATTAAAATAGAAACTAATAATTCTTTCCAAATATCATTTTTATTAGAAATAAATAAAATCAAGATAGAAACATTGAAACAAAATCCCTCAGCTATAACTAAGGTAAACACACCACTCAATGAATCTTTTCAAATATACTAATGTTTTGTCCCAATTACCCCCCCCCCCCTAATAGAAAGATCTGTAGCCAAAATTATATATTCTATTTTCTTTGTTCTTTCATTAGCATGGCTCCTCTCATCCTGGCACTGTATAATATTTGCTGTTAAATTAATAAGAGGAACTGCACAGAAGACAAGCAGGTGGTGAAAACAAGCAGAAGACAAGCAGGTGGTGAAAACAAGCAGAAGACAAGCAGGTGGTGAATTTGTGATTAAAGGCAACAGGACTGCCCGAAAAAACTCTCAAGAGCCTGCAGCCTCCCCAGGGTTGCAGGTAATGGAGATGTAGAGGAAATTGATGCTAGCAAAACCATGTAAACAATAATTTTTATACAGATTATAGTTTAAACATGTTAAATTTAAGCCCCACATTTACAACAGATGATGATGAGTCATTTGCCAGTGCCATGCTAAGTGTTAGTAGCAGAAAATCTACGAGTAGTTCTTCTTTCCAATCTTGTCAGTCAGAGCTAAGTGGCATCAATGATGGCTATATTGAGCACAAATATGGACTGTTAGAGCTTTATAGTGATGTAGATTGCATCACCACCAAAATAGATGAAATTAAGGCTGTAATGTCAACCAGGCCTGAAGTTTATGTGCTTGCTTTTACTTAAGTTAGACCAAAGAACACTTTGGTGTTATTTACTGATGCACAAATCCAGATCCCTGGGCTTACAACAGTTTCAAACCTTGTGAATCCTGAAGGAAGAGGAATTGTCTTGTACATCACATCACCCTGAAGGTAGGGACTTTTAAACTTGATTCTCAGTATGGGCCATGGGTAGAGTAGGTATGGATAAAGATTGAGCAAAAGGGACATCCTTTAATTACAGGATGTATTTAAAAAGAAAAGTTCCTGTAAGAAAAGTTCCCATCTTGCAATTGCAAATGCTATAAATTCAGTGATGAGTTGTCCTACCCATAATGTATTAATTGTTGAAGACTTTAACCTGCCCCAAATTTCATGGGTTGATAGCTATGCTGTCACAGGTAATTTTGAGGATCAGACTAACCCATTCCTTGAGTGCCTACATGAGCATTCATTATATCATGCTATTAATTTCCCAACTAGGTACAACAGGGGTAAGAACCCGAATCTCCTGGATCTCCTATTTGTTAAAGATGAGGAAGCAATCCAAAGTGTTAACTCGGAGCTGCCTTTTGGGGCAAGTGACCATATAGCCATTACTTGTCAACTAAACCATAACAGACAATTACCATACCCATACAATTACCTAAACCATACCCATAAACAGACAATTTTAGAAAGTGTGTGTTTACAAATTACAAAGTCACTTCAAAGTTTCTTAAGAAACTTTGAAGTTTCTTAAGAAACTTAAGTCAATTACAAAGTTTCTTAAGAAGAAAGTTAGGTTAGGTTAGATTAGGATCGGGAAAGATTTAGCATTACCTCAATAGTTGGATAAATTTTTGAAGGAATTGTGAATACCACAATCACAAAACATTTATTTGACAACAAGCTGCTCACAAACAGCCAACATGTCTTCAGATCTGGGCACTCAGTTGAGACAAATCTTATAGATGCCTATGATTATATCACTGAGTTGCTTGATCTCAATACTCCAGTTGACATGATCCTTTTAGATTTTGCCAAAACATTTGATGAAGTCTGTTATTACTTGCTGAAGATAAAACTAATAGATATTGGTACCCATCTGGAGTTTGTAGATTGGGCGATACAGTTCCTTTCAGAAAGAAAGTAGAGAGTCAAGGTATTTGGAGATAATGGGCAAGAATTCTTCTCAGAAGTTGATAGTGGTGTGCCTCAGGGAATAATCCTAGCTCTTATTGTTCAACATTTTCAATAATGGTGCTCCAGAAGCTGTAAGAAATAAGATGAGCCTCTCTGCTGATGATTGAAAGCCTATTGGCTCTGCAGAGTGGTCAGTTATAAGAGCCTCCATACAAGAAGACCTGAATTTGATTTCACTATGAGCCTGTAAGTGGAAACTTCAATTTAACATTCAGAAGTGCAAGTCAATGCACTTTGGGAGAAAGAACATAAGGTGGCAGTACCCATATGAAAGGAGGAGGTGGTTCAAGCAACTGAATGACTATTTGAAAGAGGGGAAAGGTTTGGGAATTGTTGTTGATGAGGAACTAAAATTTAACAAGCATGCTCAAACAGCATTTGCCAAAGAATCCCAGAGCCTTGGCATAATCAGGCATACTGTACATAGCAGATCATCCAAACTTATGAGCAAACTGTACAAGGGTCTTGTGGAACCATTGCTAGAGTTTGGGGTGCGTGTTGCAACACCCCTGAACAAGGGTGATCAGTAAAAACTAGAAAATGTCCAAAGATGGGCAAAAAAGTTGTTGGTGGATGCAAGAATCTTGACTATCCATCTTGATTGCATAAACTGAAGCTTCCAACACTTATGTACAGGCATTGAAAAGGGGATGTCATGATGAATTGTAAGCTTTTGAATGCTGACTCCTCCTGTCAAAATCTATTTCAGTTTGATGAATCCTCCAGGACAAGGGGCATAGTAAGAAGTTGTCCTGGAAGAGGGCAGATACCAGAGTCCACAACCACTACTTCTCCAAAAGAGGGATTACTCATTGGAACAATTTTCCTGATACAGATATAACTGCTCCCTCTGTTGACACCTTTAAGATTGCTGTCAACAAGAGTTGGTCCATTAAGCCATAGAAGACTGAGTGGGATGCAATTGAGTCATATTTTTTTCCTCATTTTGCTGGACAATGTGATTCCAGGTAATTCAAGGTAAAAAGACTTGTATTACCTTAAATTGCATGCCCAGCGAGATAAGGTGGTGTTGAGCCTCCTGTAGAAATCTTGCTGTTGGTGTTTCAAGGTTATGATTTGACATCCCAGTTCAGCCTCCATTCAGCATTGGCCCAGTCTTGATCAATTCCTTTCTTGAAGGCACCTAGAGTTTTAGATTGGATGGTGGCTTTGGATAGGCTGTTCCAGAGTGGGACGGAACAGACTGAGAAGAACTATTGGCACTCTCGCTTGATGAAATGGGGTGCCTGCAGCTTCTTGGTGTGTCCTCTTGTGGTAGTTGAGAAGGATGGGGAAAAGATATGACTTAATAGGTCATTTTCTAGCAACTTACGAGTTCCTATTACGTCTCCTCTTTTCCTACGGTATACTAAGGTAGGGAGTTTGAGTAAGGTGAGACGTTCCTTGTAAGATTTGTCTTGGAATGCAGAGATAAGCTTAGTTGCTCTTCTTTGGACACTCTCAAGTACTTTCACATCCATCTTATAGTACAGAGAGGCTAAGGTCATGCCAAATTCCAGGTGAGGACAGACCATGGCTTTGTACAGTTTCGTAATCACTCCCGACTTCCTAGTGGTAAATGTTCGCTTTATGAGGCCAAGGGCTTGGTTTGCTTTTGCAACTTGAGCTCGTGTGTGGCAGTGAAACGTCAGCTCACTGTCAACAATAACCCCCGGTCCTTCTCCTCACTCACTGCCTCAAGCTGGGCGTCTCCTATGTGATATGCAAGTTTTGGATTATTGCATCCAAGATGTAGAACTTTACATTTTAAGGCATTGAACTGTAGACACCAATCCGATGACACCAATAAAAATACAAATAGTATTTGGCTAAATAAGTTTGGCTATATATTCTCCATTGTGTGGAGGCATAATTGTAAAGGAAGCAATTAAAAATACCTTCATATACCCCAATTCAGAATATAGATCCATTACTTTACAAGTTAGTTGCCCACCACAAAAACATTTCAGGTTCAAACTTGGTAATTTGGTAAAAGGGAGGAAGAGCTAGAAACCTTGAACCTCATTCAAGAACTAGTGTAAGCTAAAACATTGTATGTACAGCTATACCTGGACTGCAAGTGCAACCACTTCATATTATGGATAAAATTATGACACACTGGAAAGCAAGAATACGTACATGCTAAAGTTCTTGTATATAGCATCTATATAATTGTCATTTTATTCTGTAGTATGAAGATGTTCCTAAATTATTTGTCAAATAGGGTAATACTGAAGTTACCCAAACTAAGAACATGATTTTGACTTAATATAAAGGCAGTTAAAGACATGGTTAAACTAAAATTCAATAAAGACATATTAAACCTATTGCAAAGTGGACGATTATGAAACTTTGAAAATTTATTATCTATATAAATTTGAAAATTCATGAACTGTATTGCCACTTTATTTTTGAGTCCCACAAAATAACAGTGGACTAGCTGTTAATTAGAATAAATAGCTGTGATGAAAGTACAAAAAAAAAATTAGAGTAAATAGCAAGGTAATGACTAGGGGGTAAATCCCAACAGTATAAATAATAATTTCCATTTGTTTTAAGTTTTGATATTGCTCCTTACTTTCAGTCAAAAAAATTGTCGTTTTTTTATTTAATTTCTGATCGTTTTTTAAAATAATGCTGGGTTTGATCGTTTTTTTTAAATCCACCCCCCCCCCCCCTCATAGCAATGTCCCTTCCCCATGGAAATATTCTCCCACATGTCCATTTTAAAGCCACCAGCTGAGGTCAGCAGAGCTACACATGCTCCTTGTCTATCCCAATCTATTTAAACCCTCCCAAGAAGTCCCTGTTTCCCTTAAATCTTTGTTTAAGATCCTTCCCATTTGGGGGGACCTGCTTGTTGTTTGGGGGGACCAATCGTCCCTCCCCATTTGGAGGGATCTGCTTATTGTTTGGCCCTAGACAGTTGCCCAACAAGTATGATCTTGGGCCATCTGCCATCCTTCATCAGCAGAATATCCTTCTACTTAAATTAAAAAGTGGTTTGATTTGCTAAAAGCCTTGGGAAAGAAAATTGTGCCCTGCTTGTGGACATTAAAGACTATGGCCATACTTCAGTTCCATGAGACAAAGTTTGTGGACATTAGAGACTATGACTGTACTTAAGTTCCATGAGACAAAGAACCTTTGTGTTCTAATGTCCACTGCTTATGGACATTAGAACAAAGAACATTTATGTTATGCCCACTGCTTGTGGACATTAGAGACTATGGCCATACTTAGTTCCATAAGACAAAGAACCTTTGTATTCTAATATCCACTGCTTGTGGACATTAGAGGCTATGAACATACTTAAGTTCCATGAGACAAAGAACCTTTGTGTTCTAATGTCCACTGCTTGTGGACATTAAAGACTATGACCATACTTAAGTTCCATGGCTCATAGAAGATCTCTTATTTGGTGCTTTGATTTGTTTTAAGCTTAACCCTATTCTCATCATGGTCTGTAGGCCTATTGCTGAAAATGCTCTTATGGTATGTTGATAGTGGAATGAATAAACTTTGAGTGTTTTCTTTTTTTGCCAATAAAAAAACACACTTTAGTGATGAATATGCACTAATATATGATGATAATTCTTAACCCAGGAATCACTCTGCCTGAAATATGGATGTGACACTAATGGCATTGAGGATCCTGTAAGTATTATACTTATTTCTTATCTTAGGTGTAATAATCCAAAATGTTTGTACCAAATAGGTGATATCCTGCTTGAGGTAGTCATTCATTAAGTTCATAGCTATGCTCAAATCACAAAGCAAACCAAGCACTTGGGCTCATGAGTAACAATCATCACCAGGAAGCCTTGTTTAGTCAAAACTAGATAAAGACCAATGTCAACATCTTGAGTTTTTGCATGACCCTAGCCTCTCCCCAGAATAAGACAAATATGAAGCCACTTGACTAATCAAAGAAGAGCATCAAAACCTATCCCTGCAATACATAAGAAAGTCTGTAAGGAGTATCTCACCTCACTCAGAGCTGCAACTTTAATGCAGGCTACTGTAAGAAAAGAGATATTATAACAACTTGCAAGTTGCTATAACCTCATATTGAATGACCTCATAAGTAAAGTTTGTTTTACCAAGCCTTCTACAACACCACAAGAGGACACTCCAAGAAGCTGAAGGTCACATATTGGATCAAGCCAGAGTGTCAACAGTTCTTTTGAGTTTGTTCTGTTCTACTCTCTTCCTTTTTAGGCTAGTGTCTAGTCCCAAACCCAAGAAGCCTTCAAGAAAGAAGTTGACAAACATTAGGCCAATACTACAGGGTAGCAAAATTGGGAAAGGTGAAAATAACCATGATACAGTACCAGTAAGACTCTCTACAGGACATTCAACACCACCCTTATCTTGCTGAGAATATGATTTAAGCTAAAAGTTGTTTCATAGTCATACAGTTCATAACAACAAACTGTAATTAAGGTGCAGGGCAGCTCGATAGTAACTGAAACTATAAGAAACAGAATCTTGATAACAATATATACATCAACTGAATTAAACTTTGAAGCTGAATTGGAATATATAAAGTCTGAGAAATAACAGGGCAGCTAACTTTAATGTTACCCATTAAAAGTTAAAAGCCTGAGAAAATTTTATACGGGATGACCATGAGGGGAGGGGATTTTTCATGAAGCCTGATTTGCCTATGTTATTTGAAAAATGAAAAGAAAACAAATCAACAAAAAAGTCTTTCCAACTGAAAGTAGGCCTATGAACCAGCATCAAAGCTCAAAATAAACACCAATTATTATGTACTATTCTGTTACTTTCAGCTGAAAAAAATTTGTTCTTTTTATTTTAATTCCAAATGAAGCCAATCTAAAAGAAGTAAACATCTAAAATAGCAGCTCTTCAGAAGAAGACATGCAAGAAAATAGACATGTTAATATTGCTAATTACATGTTTGTTATTATAGTTTTGTTTGTTTTTTTGACAATTCACAAGAGAACTACCATCCACTAATAGTTTATATAGCTCAAAACTAGGCTATGTAAAAAAAAAAACTAAAACATAACTGTTGAAAACTGACTCTAAACAAATGAAAATGGAAAAAAATACATGGTATGCATTTTGCAGTTCATGACTTACAAATAAATTTGATAAACTAGGCTAATAGCCTAAATAAATAAATAAATAAAAAACAAATAAATAAGTTTACCATTCAATACCTTTTTATGCTCCAGGATACCATCAGATGGCTGATTTGATAGTGTATATATATACAAATCTTTAAATTAGCCAACCAGTATTTTAAGCATAAGAGTCCAGCTAGACAAAACAAAACATATTAAGAAAACAATTCTTACTCCATAATATGTAGAATAATCCTAGTTAACACATTTTGCAGGGAGAGAGCATTTATCTTCACTACTTTGCTGGTTTTTCTAGTTTTTGTAAGAGATCCATGAATTTCTTAGAGCCTAGGCTATATTTTCACAGAATATATATCCACACCCCCTAATGTGTAAATATATACCTAGAAATGCATCCTCAATCTAAATATAACATCCATTTGCATCACAAATGAACTTTACTCCCATATTAGCCATGTGGTGGATGTCCTTATGCTCTGTATGGTAAAATTCTAGTTTAGCTACTTTTCACTATCTTGGAAAGGGGTTAGGTTAGGAAAATGAAACTTTCAGCAATAATAAAATAACCAACCCTAGGCTATATGTTCTTCTTCAGCTCAGGCTTCTCTTAGCTGGTGCAATCCAATCCTAGGTCAGTTTGTATCTAACACTGAAACAATGAGGAAGCAACAAGCAGATAACAATTTATTTTGATAGTTTCAAGGGAAAAGCCCTGCAATAGAAAGCGTGGATACCCGGCAACCAGAGCCAGAATGCGAATCTCAGAACAGGTACATTAGCCTAGGCAATCCCTTCTTCACTTTTCTCAGCGATTTCCAGGGTTAGCCAGTGATTATCTCCCTTATATACTGTTGACAGAAGCACACCTTAAGTTCGTATATAAAGTATGCAATAAGAAAGACCTTTAAGCTCCTTAGCATTAGGTGCTAGCCTACAACAAGAGGAAAAATTTAGCCATAGCTTATTCATATAGATTATGTCGGTCTGCTCTCTATTTTTTTCTATCCGATTTAAGGGCGGTTTTCGCGACTTGGAAAATCGATCTGGAATCACTTTCCATGTGTTTTCACGGATGAAGACGGGTAGAAATAACTCGCTGGTAGTCGCGAAAACCGACTGGAAACGCTTTCGGCTTTTTCGGAAAGCGATTCCAGACGAATGAAGTTGGAACCCACATTCCTGGCGTAATTTTTAAACAGATTGAAGTATTAGTCTTAGAAAAATACATTGGCACAAATGAAAAGGGCCTGTTCCTCTTCCAAACTACAGGTAAGCTAGAAAGCTTATAATTTTTATATACAGGATGTTAATCTGCAGTTGGACCTTGAACTTTAGTTAACCTTAGTTGAACTACAATCAACTTCCTGTATTTTCTCCTATGTGGTCACTCCTTGAACTCCTACTAGTCTGCTTTAGTTGACTTTCTGTAACTGCTATTGTATTATAGAGTTAGTGTGAGGTCATGTTTGAAGGATGTTATTAACTTTTGAAAGGTAAATGCTTTAGGCTATGGTAAATAATGAAAAGAAGGGGAAAGGTGCACCCCAGATACAAAAAAGCTGCTAAAATTTTCGTTTTGCTACTTTTGCTTTCTTGGAAATTGATCTACACACTTAAGTATGACCTTGGAAGGTAGGCTATTTTTGCTATCTTGGAAAGGGGTTAGGCTAGAAAAATGTTACAGTAATGAATCCAGGGCCAAAAATATGCTCTGGAAAGGTATTGCCAAGCTTCCATGTTACCCCACTTCTGATTTCTAAATCTTAGAAATTTGCCCAATTGACAGGTAGGCTATGACTACTTGAACTATTGAAATTTTTTGACAAAACAGCATTTTACCTTAATTTTCAGTTATCAGTTTCTTTTTCTCTAGTTTTAGTTCTGAAAATTCAATTCCTGTTATTTGAGTAGAATTTTAAGCTAAATCAGTGTTTTTTTTTCTAAATTTAGGAAATGTATTTGCAGATCTTTGAAACCTCATAAATTGGGGTGAACAAAGTTGTGAAGCTGAAAACAGTTTTCTCATAACGTTTAACATCTTTTCATAATGAAAAGATTTTTAGACATCATCAAAGGTCACTGCCCTCTAGAGGGAGAAGGAGTGGGGATAGGTACTTCAAAATACCATCCTGGAACATGCTTTTGTCTGTAGACCTATCCCTAAAAGTTTAATTTTCCTAACCTGACCCCTTTCCAAGATAGTAAAAGTAGTTAAACTAGAATTTTACCAATAGTGAAACCTTGTAAAATTGTTCTTGTTCTTGTACAACTAAAGTGTTTTCAGCTTCAAAACTTTGCTCAAACCCAATTTATGAGGTTTTAAAGATCTGCAAATACATTTCCTAAATTTAGAAGAAAGAAAAACATTGTTAGCCTATGGCTTAAAATTCTAATTAATTAACAAGGATTGCATTTTCAAGACTCAACCCAAAGAAAAAGAAACCAAAAACTGGAAATTAAGGGAAAATGTTGTTATGTCAGAATTCCAATTGGTAATGGACCTGTCAAGTAGGCAAATTTATAAGACTTGGAAATTAGAGGGGGTTAATATTGAAGCTTGGTAATAACTTCTCTGAGCATATTTTTGGCCATGGATTCATCACTGAAAGTTTCATTTTCATAACCTAGCCCCTCTCCAAGATAGCAAAATGTAGCTAAACTAGAATTTTACTGGGTCTGAATACTCTTTCACAGAATGCTAAGCTACTCTAGTAGCCTAGGAATTACCAATGCAGAATTACTCCTTCTTAGAAAGAAACACAATACAAACTTTAAAGTTACTTGAAAAAAACCTTATATAAGTCCTTGAAGACTTAACTTTACTTTACCCCCACAAAAATGGTCTAGTGAAAAAATTCTTCATATAAAGGTGATTAAGGTGTGATATCTGTTATATTGGTTTGTCAAATAGGCCAGTAGAAGTTTATGGCTGAAATTTTTTGGGTACTGGTGCATTATATATAACACACAAAAGAAGTCAAGTTTGGTGAATGCTAATGAAATAAAATGAAATAGGATGAAAATATAATAGTTTAGAAACAAATTTGGGCTATATATTTGCACATTAGGGGGGGGGGGTGGTGACAGGTAAAGCATAACATATATTAAATACTTAACATAACCTAGGTATCTTCCCCCCCCCCTAAACCTCAAAAACAACAGTTTAAATATTGTAAGCACGATAAGAAATCACACTTTGCAATCCCTTATCTCTTGCAAATACCCACTTGACAGGTTTCCATTTGTATTTCCTTGTGCAATCTATAGCGCTGTGTTATATATAATGCACCAGTACCATCTTTTTCAGGAATTCTGTAAAACAGCCAGAGGCCCATTTAAGTAGTGAAATAGTGAAGTGAAAAGGGCACAATTGAGATCACCATATGTAATTTTGGTGCCATTTCTAGAGTGGAGAGTTTGAGAAGCACAAAAAGCCCAGTTTTAACATATGTGCTCTGAAACATTAAGAGTTAGTTTGTAATCCTCCTTCTTGTATGATCCCCCTCCCAGTCTTGTAAAAAGGTGAGATTTGAAAGAAAAAATGTCTATTAAAATAAAAATCATTTAAGTTTGATTAAGGAATAGTAACTTAACAGCCAAAATTAACTAGACAGATAATTGCTTTGTGCTTTTGAAAAGAGCTTTAAACGCAAGTGGCTATTGCTAAATTTGCATTAGGCAACAAAATGGGACTTTGTCTGAAGTGAAAACAAAGAACATTGTTTTCAAATACAACTATTTGCTGGAAAAAAATAAATTTTTGTATGTTATTTTCATAAAAATAATTGAATTTTTTGTCTGTAAATTGTCAAATATGCTTATGATTAAACATTCACTAATTTTATAGACCACACTGCCTATCCATGACAATTTATCCCTATTTGAACTTTTATTTACCCACCAAACTTTTTATGAATATGACAAAGTCATATAGGCCTATATATCATGGGGTAGTTTGTTATATGATTTTTTTTTTTTTAATGGGCTATCACAAGCCCAAATTGGCTAAATTTCTACTTCAGAGTTAAATTTAAAAAACAGCAAGTTTAATATAATAAGATTGGTTAGAATAAAAAAATTTAGGGAAGCAGGAATTTATTGCCCTATTTTTTTACAGAGATACTCTTATTGAACTCTAGAGTTTCATTGCCTAAGTTAGACAAAGATTTATGTAAGGTTTATTGCATATATAAAAAAAAGAATTAAAAAAAGACAAAGCTTTTTGTTTGAAAACAATGAGTGAAGTTGAAATTTTGGAATAAACAATATGCCCAATATGTGTCACCCTTTGGACTTATTGAGTTATTTTTTATATGGTAGAACTTTGATTTAGGAATTTGCAAAACATTTTATTTAATTTTTTAGTGCTCTATGTTTATTGTCAGTATTGCATATAATAGGTTAACTAATGCACTATTATAAAAAATACCCAATTTGTTAGATTCTCCCTAGCCCCTTTAATTTTTCCTACAATGTCAGGACATTAGACTCCAATATTTACAAAGACCACACTTAGTATCAATAACCATTGTTTACTTGATAATGAACCTTTTTCTAAAGATTTTGTCAATTTTACAGAAACAAGGAAACCAAAAATATTTGCATATCTTACTGCTTTGGATAAAATTAGAGCATCAATTAATGTGTAATTAATTTTTGTTTTGTACAAACATCAATGTTATATTTGTATTATTTTAGTTAACCTGCTGATGACAGCCACTGTATAAACATTCAGGAATTATTTTGTTATGGTTAATTGTTTAATAAAAAGAATTTTCCCTATTGAACTGTTATTTGTAGACTTAGAATAAAAAAAAAACAGTGGTGATAGTGTTTTTTTTTATTCCTGGATTCATTCCTGGTGCCAGGTACTTACAAGTATCTGATATGCTGCTATTCTTTTACCTCATTCCAGAACCTGTAGATTTTAATTGTCAACACCTAGACACTATTAAAACTTATATTAGTATAATTTCCCAAGAGAGGGCTAGCTTTTTGAGATGTTGAAAATCTGATATATGATATTGCATTTGGACCCTTGATGTCATTATATCCAGTCATTATGTGGGATTGGGTTTGCACCAGTTTCCATTTTCAAACTCGGAGGCATATAAATCTGCTCACTTTTTTTGTGAGTATCAATCTTTCAGATTACTTTGTATGTAACCTGGTGTAATTGTAAATCAGCTCCTAACGTATTTTATTTTCAGATGGTGCTGTACGGTACTGTACTACAATGAACTACCAGACAGTTGGAGAGATTATTTGACAGACAAGGGAGTTATTGTGGTGGTTGAACCGCTTTCATCCACAGAATCAGGTTCCAACAAATTGGCTTCTGCAGAATCACCCTCAGCAAAATTTGGGGCAAAAGAATCACCATCTCTTCCTGCAGAAATGATTTGGATTGGTAGTAGAACTAAGTCTGCAGCAAACACAGACAAAAAAGCATGAGAGCTGCTTCTGTCTATTGTAAAAAGAGACAGTGTCCAGTCATGACTGAGGGATAAAGTTACAAAAAAAGTGTATGTTTTGATGGACATAGCAAAAGAAATGAAGGAAAATGGGTTCTGCTGGCCTGAATCTATCAAGGAATCTGCAGAGAAATGCAGAAAGCAGTACAATTCGTTGAAGCAGGCTAATTTGAAATTTGAGAAAAATTCCAAAGAAACAGGAGCTGACTCTAAGAAAAAGCCAGCACATTTTGAAGATGTCTATGACATTGAGAAAGACAAGGATTCATACCGACCAAAGTTTTTTTCAGATTGCATTGATGATCCAAAATCTTCAGATGAGATTCTAAGTGAACAAGAGACAGAATTCAAATTTTCAAAATTTGATTTGAAGACTGCAAACAAGAAAAAAATGGAAAAAGTTTGGTTGAAAACACCAGCAACAAAAAAAGAAGTTGTGAGTGAAATTGTGATGGAGATAAAAAAACTTTTCAAAAAAGTGTAGTGAAGAGGAGAAAATAGTGCAAGACCTGATTCTTCAGCAAGCAAAAGAAAAGGAAGAAAATAAGAAGAAAAGGCATGAAGAAGTTCTAGAAGTGTCAAGAGATACTGCCAAGTCTATGCAACAACTTTTTCAAAATATTAAAAAAAGGTGTGGTGATGATTGATTTACAAAGCTGAATATGCGGAATATGCATTTTGTGTTAATTTTTTTTTGCCATTCCACCGTTTTCATGTTTGAAAATAAGTCATGTTTCTGTCTGAACAACATTTTTCTGTTTTAGGAGGTGAAGAAGTATCTTAACTTAGAAATTTAGTATAGACGTTATAGGCTACAACATAGCTGAATTACTGGTTTTAGAAGTCTTATGTTTGGTTTTCAAATTAGTTTAATTTTGATACGTTTTTCCTTAAAATAGATATCTTATCAGTTCTTGTAGCACTATATATTATCACCCAGGCATAAGAGAGAAATTCGAATTTGGGAAGTTGGTTTTTCCTAAAACAGGCCTGAAAAAACATGAATAACTTTGCTTTGTTCAGCACATATTTTCTATTGAGAAATTTAGCTTAAGTACCTTTTCTTTGTTGCTTTACCTCTGTGTTCTTTGCACTTGGAAATCTCAAAGCTTGATCTAACAGAGCTCGGCCAGTGCATTGCCATTGACTGCTTACAATATCCGTGCACTCTTACTGGCTGGCTGGTAATATGCTCTTCATGAAAACCCTGTTCATGAAAACTTGCTTGTTGGGCTAGGTATAAAAGACAATGATAGCCAATAACGGGATAATAGCAATATATTTGGATCTCAGAGATCTTGGGTCTAAATGTAGTTATCACTATTTATAGACTACAAATATAACTCTGTTTCCCTCAAACATGCTTTGAAGCCAGTTTACATTGGGTATTTTCTGCAAAACTGGAAATAAATATTTCACCATGGAGACAGCTGTTCCATCCCCCCCCCCTTTTTTTTGACTGGCAGAAAAAAAATCAATCAAAAGTGTGCCTATTTCTGCCAGATCCTGTTTTGCAGAAAAGACTAAGTGGAGACTGGCTCTAAGGGTTTAATATATGGTTTTGATGTTGAAAAGGATATGGGTCTGACAAAAAAGCTGTTCATGAGCTTGCTTTTTTTACTTAAAATTGCATAAAATTAAAAAAAAGCTCAACATCTAGCAATTAACATGTTTCTTTTCCTAGTACCAGCATCAGAAGGAACAGAGTCAACTGCACTCTCGTGCATTCGCGTCTGTGTCAAATTGCTTCCTTTGGTGGGAAGTAGGGTTGTGTCACGGTTTCTCAGGCACATGTTATGAATAACACACGCAGACATTGCGATGGCAGTTGCATATTTGACCTCATTCGTTTTGATGAAACGCAGTCCTCTAAATCTGTTCAGGAAATCTCCAAAGCAGTTCTCTGCAATCACTCTTCCAGCTGACATCCTCTTGTTGAACCTTTTCTTTTGTTCTGTGTCTGCCAATGTGGGTTTTATCACAGGAATTAACCTGTCAAGACAGGGGAAAGCTGAGTCTCCAATTATATGAAAATCTGCAGTGGGAAAATAGTCTTTCTTTCTCTGATGGACTTTCCTCCATAAACTTGACCATTTCAAATATTTTGCATCATGTGAAGACCCTGGCATGCCAACTGGCACGTACGAAAATAATCTATTTGGCAAGACAACACCAAGTAAAACTATAGAGTGGAAGAGTTTTCTGTTTAAGAATGACAGTTGGTCTTTGCTTGGAGGTTCAAGTCTTAAATGATAGCCGTCAATGGCACCTATGATGCCTGGTAGACGGCTTTTCTCACGAAATAGTTCAATAACTTCAGATGTATCTGTTTGCTAGGGCCACCTGATGTACTTTTTTACTCCATATTTCACAATAATATCAGTAACAAGAAAAATAGCTTTTCTTACTCCACTTTTTGATCGTCCAAACTTTACAGCTAACTCTCTGAGAAACACTTGGCTCCCAATGTATGAAAGATAAATAAGGGCAGCCTCAGCGGGCTCAATTCAAACATTCCCACCAGAATAATTTTTTCTTAGATGTGGTTCTAAAAGATCGACAAAAACAGTGAGAGTCTCCCTGTTCATGCTGAAGTTTCTCCAAAATTCCCTGTCCGTCATTTTCGAAATCACATTTGTGAAATATCCTGACAGTTTCATGTGTTCATCCACTAAAATTGCCAGCATAGTGGGCCGCAATACAATTTATGAGGAACATCTTTCTCTTACTTCTTTTCTTTACAATCAAATTCTCCTCATCATCTGAGCTGCTGGATAAACCCAACTGAAGGTCAATAAGCTGTATGGCAACCGTTGAGGCGGCAAAACAGGCCATTTCCATATCGTAGAAGAAAAATGTCAATGAGAAACAAACATTTAAGCTATGGTTTCACCTACCAGAATTTCTGGAATCTGGGCTTTTATATATTGGGTTGACTTTTCCTTTGCATACGTTCTGGAATGTGACATCAGACGAAAATCACCCTAAAAAAGGGAATTTAAAAGTCCAGATTCTGGGAGCTCAGTTACTGATAAAAGATGTTTTAGTTATGATAGAAACAAAAAAGAAGTGATATTGAGCTCCAAAAAGCGGGGATAAAAAGTGTACCTAAGAATTCTTTTTTTGGATTGGCTTCACTGACAAAAAACCCAGGATGAGGAAATTAAGGTAAATCCAGTCTCTGCGTTGAGGCGAATGCAGTTACACCTAGAATGATAGGATGGAATCAGCTTGGATCACGCAGTTTGTACCTAGAGATTTTAGAGGACCTTTGCATTTCACTTGCTATACCAAGGATATACAACACCAGAGTATAAAGACACCCTGCTATAGCTAGGATTCAAGGTCCCTGAAATTGCAAGGTCCAATGAGATTTTTCAGTTCTTACCTAGGATCAAAAATTAAAACCACATAAAGAAGCCTTATTCTTTCGTAATTCTCTGTGTAAAGTTTCCAGTAAAAAAAAAAAAAAAAAAAAAAAAAAAAAAAAAAAAAAAAAAAAAAAAAAAAAAAAAAAAAAAAATCCTCTTTCAGTCAAGGGTATACGCAGCCAAATCTTTATAACCTGAGTAGAGCATGGTCCAGATTAAAACCATTCACTTCATCTAAGAGACTTTAGTCTTGCGACCCAGTAGAAAAGTTTCTGGGAATCTGGAGAAAACTGTTCTTTGGCAGTCAAATAAAGTATGAAAGAAGAAGGAGAAAACTGCGCTTAGAAAATGGACCAGTGATAGTCGTATTTCTAATGATTTTAGTACCCCAATGCACATAGCCGGCATCTGATGAACCATAAAGCATTTACTGTTGGTTCCAACAAAATACAATTGAAACAGGAAGAAATAAAATTCAAACAGCAGAAATTTTTAAATTCCAGCTTATTTTGTCCCCCTTTGATGTGCCTCACACTTTCTGTTTGATCCCTGACCATTTCTCCAATGTACAATCTCCCGCGGTGCAGAAAAAGGCATCTTCTATAGGTGAGGTTATATCTGTAGTCATAATTCCCTGTTCTCATTACTAGGGTCTCTGGTTTGACTACTGGACATTAAAAAAAAACATATTGCATTACTCTCGTTTTGGTGGATTTTCTGGTAGAATAGATGGAAATGCACTCCTAAATGTGTGTTGATGCAGAAATAACTATTTTATCAAGTTGAATAAAAAAGAGAAACAAACTAGCATTCAATAATTCATTACACTCTTCTTTATCACATTCTTGTTTCATGTAAATTGTTTTGTTTCTTTATTTAAGCAGAGACCAGACTGACTTTATGAGCCAGTTCTTTGCCTCTTTGCAAGAGAACTATGAATAAAAACGATCATATTTCCATTTTTCTCAGTTTGCCGGTCAACAAAACATCAAATGAAACAAACAGAGAACTGAGACACCGCCAGAGATAAAAAATATACGCTATGTTTAAATGAAGAAACAACAACTAATAAGCATTTTGGAGAAAAACCAGCAAGTGGACTAGTTGACAAATACGGCATAAATGTATTCAGAGCAGACATATAAACAAAGAAGAGGCTTAGCTAAAGGTAAATATATACATATTAACTTAACTTAGCTAGAGAAATATTGAACACAATATCTGATTTCTTTCTTATACTCCTTCTGAATTCAATCATTGCTTGGATTGAATTCCTCTTTGAGCCCTTTAAGTGGCTAAAAGAGCCCATAGTAACAACAATTTAGAAAAATCTATTTCTAAAAGAACTAATAAGTGAGAAGAAACTGCCATTAGTAGCTGATTGACGAATGGTAATTGCTATCTTCATTAGCTATTGTTAGTCAAATGTTGTTTTGAAAGCAAATTTGCCGGAGCTTCTAAAGAGACAGAAGCTCTTTGTAAATGACGTCACAGTGAAACCATTGTCACTGTCAAGGGGATTGAAGCTCTTAAAAAATTCCTGTAAATTGGATTTAAAATTAACATTTGACTAATAAGAGATAATGAAAATATTAATTACGGTTCCTGAATCAACTACAAATGGCAAAATTTTTATCGCCAGACAATTTTCAGGAACCCATAAAAAAAACACACAGAAACCCATTTGAAAACTTAAGGGTGCTATGGTTTTTTTTTTCTTGCCCCAGAAGTGATTACTTCATTTAAAAGAGAATAAAAAAGGCAGCAAGTGATATATTCACTTTTTTTTACTGGCTAAATTATATGAATATTTATTTATTTACTCAGTTAACTCTGATGCATAGTTTCCATATAGATTGTTATCCATCTGAGGGAGAAAAGAAAGGCAATAAAAATTAGTGGTTTGGTTGTTGCTTTTGCAATACTGTCCTGCTACCACTCAAAAGTTCAGGTGGAAATAAAGCTATATGTTTAAGTTGGGGCTCAGGAAGCAATACATTGATTGGGGCTTCACTTCCCAGAATTTCCAGAATCTGGGTTTCTATTACCTTGCAAACCATAAATTGGAAAGCCAGGACTCCAGAAAAACCAGAAGATGAAGCCCCATCTCTACAACTTTGGTAACTTGACTTTTGCATAAACCATGACTCTTGATACTTGAATTACTTACATCCATTCTAAAATATTCAAGTCATCAATTCAGATATTTAATTTCAATTCTTCAATTCAAATATTCAGCTAATCAAACGCTAAAACAGACATATTCCTATAGATTCTAGTCGTATTCCACTAGTTTTCACGCTCCAGTGCTTTCCACTTTCTCGTTTTTGCTTTCCAGCAGTTTTCGAGACGAGCGGCCGAGCAGGAAAGTGTTTCCAGGAATCTCGCGAAAACCGCCAGCCTACAGAATAGCTTGTTTTCTAAAAATGATGCAAAAAATTCGAAGACATACTCCATGGCCCAATGAAGAGAAAATATTCACATAGTAGTCTACTCATTTAGGACATTTTTGATTCAGGAAGTGAGTCAACCCTTATAAAAGCATAATCACTCTGTTTTGAAAATATTCCTTCAAATAAGCCAACTAGGCCTAGGCTAGCAAAAATGTAGATGACAGACTTGTTGCCACTGATCCTGGAAAAATATTGAGTTAGGGGGTTAAAACTCCGGAATTGATTCACAGCCTAAGCACTAAGAAGCTCTTAGCATAGAAGACAGTTTTGCATAGATAGAACATAGCCTAGTTAAGTTTCTGGGTTGTCTGATATTCAGAAGCCATGATGGACTTCAGGCTATTGCTCTTTCTAAATACAGCCTAGTAATCACTACCCTTGAAATGTATCCAGCCCCAATCCTCTCACAGGATGGATATTACCCTTGGCAATATATGAAACTTTGCTGATTCTTAACTTTTGCATTTTTTCTTTTTTGTGTGTTTATTTTTTTATTAGGAATTTGTTCATAAAGTAAATTAATGCATAAAAACAAAATCAGCCATCTTCTAAATGTATTCTAGGCCTAAGATATCTAGACCAAATAAATTAGCCTTCTTCAACTTATTATTTTATTAGTCCTAGCTTTTAATTATTATAGGCTATTCAGGAATTTATTTATCATGACAGCCCCCTCCTGGCTGAATGATGCTGCCTTTTTTTATATTTTTGTTTTGAGATTTCTATTACATAGCATTAAAAGTGCCAATTAGACCAGGTAAGCCCCCCTGGAATTCAGCTTATAGGCACCCATGCTAGTAGGTCTGGTGGAGTGTGTTCTGGGTCTTTCCCAGCTACAAGTTGCTGGTGGTTGCCAGTGTAAAGTGGATTTTGGGAGTCTATGGTTATCAATATATAGGACATGCCCCAAATATCTCCACCTTTTGACTCTGATGATGTTTTTTATTAGAAGTTGTTGCATCATTTCACAGACTGACTGGTTTATCATCTTCTTTGACCAGTGGATGTTCTGTATTCTACAAAGACATGAGTTTTCAAAAACCTAGACTCTTTCCTCTTCTTCTTTACATGCCAATTTTTTTTTCTTGTTTGCCTACCATTTTTCTGCTGCATAAAGTAGTATTGGCATAGTATTACTGTTGAAAAGGTGTAGGTTCAGGCACAGAGAAAACCTCTGATATCTCCATGCTTGACATAGTTTGTTGAAGGCATCATTTGCCTTTCCTATTCTAGTGATTACTTATTTCATTGTTAAGCCAGTGTTCTCAATGATACCTGCTAGATATTTGAACTGGACAACTTGTTCAACTTCTTGGTTGCCACATGAAATGGACAGAGGTGAGTCACTAGTTGCCATGCATTTGGTTTTCTCACAATTCACACAGAGGCCAAGATGGTTTGCCTTTACTGTGACCTTGTCAAGTAATTCTTGAAGCTGTTTTTTGCTTGACACAAGAACTGCTAAGTTGTCTACAAAGTCAATATCATTAACCTGGACTTTGGGACTTAATTTGATGCCTCCTGTCTCTGTGTTCCACAGGTTGTAATCAACCATTATCATAGGCAGCTCAATAGCACTGCCTCAGTAAAGAACAATGTTGGCACAATGTGTTATTATTTTTTGGTTTCTTGGTCTTAGACCAGGGCACTTCATATTGAAAGGGTTGTTTTAGAAACTTCAAAAAGGGCTCATTTGATTGAAAATTGGAGTGGATTGTGCCCTTTTTAATAGTTGAAAGTGATTGGAAGGCAACTAACACCCCTTCCCACTCTAAATTTTAAGATAGCCATTTTGTTCAGCATAGTTGATTTTCAGATAGAAATTATGTTTTTGAGGAGGACACTCCTCCACAGCCCTCAGGGCAAGGGTTGTAAGTTATGCCCTAGGGGTATATAAGGCTTTTTAAGAAAGCATTGTTGTAGAAAATTCAAAAAGTGCTCATCTAATTGGAAAATGAAATGGCTAGTGCCCTTTTTAATAGTCAAAAGTGATTGGAAGGCAACTAACACTCCTTCCATGCCCACCAGTTATCCAAACACATCCAATCAAAATTTTGAGATTGCCATTATGTTCAAAGTAGTTGAAAGTTCCAGAAATTATATCTAAGAGGATGACATTCCCCCCACAGCCCTCAGGGTAAGGGTTCTAAGTTATGTCCTGGGGGCATATAAGGTTTTTTATTGAAAGCTTTGTCATAGAAACTTCAAAACAGGGCTCATTTGATTGGAAATTCAAAGGGCTAGTGCCCTTTTTAATAGTCTAAAGTTATTTGAGGGCAATTAACCCCCCTTTCATGCCCACATTTTCCCCAAATACATCCAAACAAAATTTTTAGCTAGCCATTTTGTTCAACATAGTTAAAAGTTTTAGAAATTAGGTCTTTGATTATGATAACCCCATCAGAGCCCTTGGGGTAAGGGTTGTAAGTTATGCCCTGGGGGATATAGGGTTCTTATAGATGGTGATGTTGGGGAAACCTCAAAAGAGACTCATTTGATTGGAAATTAGAAGGGCTTGTGCCCTTTTTAATAGTCAAAAATGATTGGAGGATAACTAACATGCCTCTCACACCACCATTCCCCGAAACACATCCAATGAAAATTTTAACAAACAACAAAAGCATGAAGAACAGGGAAATCTTTTTCCAAGACAGCAGAGATAATTTGAATGAATATTTTGGCCCTATGTCCAAGGGCTGTCTTCAGCAAGACAAAAATATATAAAAGAAAAAAGACTCACAACAACATGAGACCAATAAAACTAAAAGTTAAAAATTTTTTCAAAGCAGTCCTAGCATCCTTACTTCAGCATAGTTCAACCAGGACTGATAAAAAGTTAGTTAAAACAAGGTGATTCAATGAGATGAAAGAAAAATAATTTAAAAACACATTCTTATTGCTAATCCAGCCTTTTTGGCAGCTAACCTCAAAGGTCTTTTTTCTGACCAGTTCTGTGTTAACTGTTAATGTCTATTGATTTTTTAAAATATTTTGTAAGATCATTTTTAAATGAATTTGTGTATAGAGCATTTAGTGTATATTACCCCAAGTCCCTATTTAAGGAAATATTATTATTAATCTTAAGTCTGATTTCAATTGATTCTCAGACTACCTTCTTTATGCCCAGGTCATTGCTAATAAGGGTGGATTCATCAAAAAGTATATTGTGGCTAGGATTTTCAAAAATATGGCTCCCTAATGCAGAATCAAATGAAACGGTGGAAATATTAGAATTTAGAGCTTTGACTATATCATCTTTATACTGTTGTATGCGCTTTTCTAAATTCTGGTGTGTTCTACCTACATAATGTTTGCCACAATTGCATTGTATTTGGTAGACCCCTCTTTGGCAAGTAACTGGGGTTTTATCTTTACCAGAATTTAGAAAATTTATGATTTTCAAATTATTTGTGAATACTAAATACAAGTTATTTTTTGTGCAAACTTTTTTTAAGATTTGTGGGGATTTTTGGGAAGTAGGGGAGGTAAATTATGTTTAAGGGCTTGTCAGAAATCTCACATGATAAACTATCATTAATTTTACAGGAATGTCTTTTCAGTCTACAGTTAATTACACTATTAATAAATAAGATAGGATACCCATTTCCAAAAAGTATGTCCTTGATAAAGTTTAATTCTGCTGTGATGTGGTAATCAGAACAAATGTTTAGGGCATGATTGACAAGGGATATTAAGACTGCTCTTTTAACTTGTGGGGGGGGGGTGGTTCGATTTAAAATCCAAATATCTATTATTTTGTGTTGGTTTTCTATAAATAGTAAAATTGAGTTTATCAAAGCTATGAATAACTAACACATCTAGGAATGGGATTTTATTTGCGATTTCGATTTCTAAAGTAAACTTTAAATTTCTATTGCATGTATTAAGGTGATCTAAAAAACCCTTAAGCTCATTTTCCCCATAGTTCCAGAGTGAAATTATGTCATCCATGTAGAGTCCCCATAAGATTTGTTTCAAAAAATACGAATCTAATGCCCAATTTTCAATATGTTCCACATAAATATTCGCCAGTAACCCGGAGAGGGGCGCGCCCATTGCTAAGCCATTAATTTGTTGGTAAAAAGAATTACATAATTGGAAATACATTGAGTACTTGTTACAGAGTTTAACCTCAGTCATTAAGACTTCACAATCTATTCCTGCTGCTGAAGCTTCTATTAGTTGATAATATTCTTTGATTTTATTTTCTAATAACTATTCAGATACTGCGACATCAATATTTGTATACATTGAAACAATGTCAAAGCTACTTATAATTATATTTTCTGAAATATTTACGTTTGTGAGTTTCTCAAATAAATCTATGGAATTACTTATATAGGATTTTTGAGAGTAAAATCCTATATAAGTAACTGAAAAGACATTCCCATCAAATTAATGATAGTTTACCATGTGAGATTTCTGACAAGCCCTTAAACTTAATTTACATCCCCTACATCCCAAAAATCACTACAAATCTTAAAAAAGTTTGCACAAAAACATTCTGCATGTAGTATTCACAAATAATTTTAAAATCATAAATTTTCTAAATTCTGGTAAAGATAAAACCCCAGTTACTCGCCAAAGAGGGGTCTATCAAATACCATGCGATTGTGGCAAATATTATGTAGGTAGAACACACCAGAATTTATAAAAGCGCATATAACAGCATAAAGATGATATAGTCAAAGCCCTAAATTCTAATATTTCCACTGTTTCATTTGATTCACATTTTGATGAATCTGCCCTTATTAGCAATGACCTAGGCATAAAGCAGGTAGTCCAAGAATCAATTGAAATCAGGTTTAAGATTTATAATGATATTTCCTTAAATAGGGACTTGGGGGAAATGCTCTATACACAAATTTAATTAAAAATGATCTTACAAAATATTTTAAAAAACCAATAGACATTAACACAGAACCGGTCACAAAAAGACCTTTGAGGTTAGCTGCCAAAAAGGCTGGATTAGCAATAAGAACGTGTTTTTTAATTATTTTTATTTCATCTCATTGAATCACCTTGTTTTAACTTGCTTTTTATCAGTCCTGGTTGAACCTCTCTGAAGTAAAGATGCTAGGACTGCTTTGAATTTTTTTTTTTTTTTTTTTTTTTTATTGGTCACATGTTGTTGTGAGTCTTTTTTCTTTTATATATTTTTGTTTTGCTGAGGACGGCCCTTGGACATAGGGCCGAAATAATCATTCAAATTATCTCCACTGTCTTGCAAACAGATTTCCCTGTTGTTCTTCGTGCTTTTGTTGTTTGTTATAGAAAGGCAGTGTGGTCTTCGTCACTATTTTCGTCTCGCTTATGGGGAGCAATTGACCAATTATATCTTTTATTTTATTAATTTAGGCAAAAAACACGTTAATATCATTCACCAACAAAAATACTTGGAATCTTGCAAAATTGAAAATCTTATTCCCAAGTCTTTAAGATTCAGATTACACTTAATTACCTGGAAAGAAGAGCAATTTGCTCGCACACTACAATTAAACACATTAACACATATCATTAAAGACAAAAAACAAAAAAGATACATTTATTTTCTCTGAAAGAAAATCCTTCGAAACATTTTTATTTCAAAATTTTTCCTCTGTTGATTTTAGCCAGGTTGCTAGATTGGAAAGAAATTTGTTTAGTCATGATTTCCGCTTATCAAGGGAACGACTTGTTAAGAAATTGGAAAACCTACGATATGAATTTTCGAGGAATAGCCCTACTTACACTCCAAGATTCACTCCTGGACCGGCTGTTGTTAATCTATCCTCTAGAATGCTTGAACCAAAGGAAATTCAAATTCTTGAAAAAGGTCAAAAATTCTCTTTTCTTCCAAGACATGTCCCTGTGGCCGATTTAATTTCCTCTCTAGTCCTCTTTGCTTTACTCTCAAAAATCCTACATAAGTAATTCGGTAGATTTAGTTGAAAAACTCAAAAATGTAAATATCTCAGAAAATACAATTATAAGTAGCTTTGACATTGTTTCAATGTATACAAATATTGATGTCGCAGTATCTGAACAGTTATTAGAAAATAAAATCAAAGAAAATTATCACTTAATAGAAGCTTCAGCAGCAGGAATAGATTGTGAAGTTGGAATAACCTTGGTTAAACTCTGTAACAAGTACTCAATGTAATTCCAATTCCGTAATTCTGTTTACCGACAAATTAATGGCTTAGCGATGGGCGCGCCCCTCTCCGGGCTACTGGCGAATGTTTTTGTGGAACATATTGAAAATTGGGCATTAGATTCGTATTTTTTGAAACAAATCTTACGGGGACTCTACATGGATGACGTAATTTCATTCTGGAACTATGGGGAAAATGAGCTTATGGGTTTTTTAGATCACCTTAATACATACGATAGAAATTTACAGTTTACTTTAGAAATCGAAATCGCAAATAAAATCCCATTCCTAGATGTGTTAGTTATTTGTAGCTTCAATAAACTCAATTTTACTATTTATAGAAAACCCAACACAAAATAATAGATATTTGCATTTTAAATCAAACCCCCCCCCCACAAGTTAAAAGAGCAGTCATAATATCCCTCGTTGATCCTGCCCTAAACATTTGTCCTGATTCCCACATCACAGCAGAATTAAACTTTATCAAGGACATACTTTTTGGAAACGGTTATCCTATTTTATTTATTAATAGTGTAATTAACTGTAGACTGAAAAGACGTTCCTGTAAAATTGATGATAGTTTACCATGTGAGATTTCTGACAAGAAATAAATCTATGGAATTACTTATATAGGATTTTTGAGAGTAAAATCCTATATAAGTAACTGAAAAGACATTCCCGTAAATTAATGATTGTTTACCATGTGAGATTTCTGACAAGCCCTTAAACTTAATTTACATCCCAAAAATCACTATAAATCTTTAAAAAGTTTTCACAAAAAACATTCTGCATTTAGTATTCACAAATAATTTTAAAATCATAAATTTTCTAAATTCTGGTAAAGATAAAACCTCAGTTACTCGTCAAAGAGGGGTCTATGAAATACCATGCGATTGTGGCAAATACTATGTAGGTAGAGCACACCAAAATTTAGAAAAGCGCATACAACAGCATAAAGATGATATAGTCAAAACCCTAAATTCTAATGTTTCCACTGTTTCATTTGATTCTACATTAGGGAGCCATATTTTTGAAAATCCTAGCCACAATATACTTTTTGATGAATCCGCCCATATTAGCAATGACCTAGGCATAAAGCAGGTAGAATCAATTGAAATCAGACTTAAGATTAATAATAATATATCCTTAAATAGGGACTTGGGGGAATATACACTAAATGCTCTATACACACATTTAATTAAAAATGATCTTACAAAATATTTTAAAAGTCCAATAGACATTAACACAGAACCGGTCACAAAAAGACCTTTGAGGTTAGCTGCCAAAAGGCTGGATTAGCAATAAGGACGTGTTTTTAAATTATTTATCTTTCATCTCATTGAATTGCCTTGTTTTAACTTACTTTTTATCAGTCCCGGTTGAACTTTGCTGAAGTAAGGATGCTAAGACTGCTTTGAAAAAAATTTAATTTTTGTTTTTTTTTGGTCGCATGTTGTTGTGAGTCTTTTTTCTTTTATATATTCTTGTCTTGCTGAGGACGGTCCTTGGACATATGGCCGAAATATTCATTCAAATTATCTCCACTGTCTTGCAAAAAGATTTCCCTGTTGCTCTTTGTGCTTTTGTTGTTTGTTATGGAAAGGAAGTGTGGTCTTTGTCACTATTTTAATCAAAATTTTGAGATAGCTATTTTGTTTGAAGCAGTTTAAAAGTCTGAAATTATGTTTTTGAGGATTATACTCCCCCCACAGCCCTCAGGGCAAGGGTTGTAAGTTATGCCCTAGGAGCATATAAGTTTGATTTTATAGAAAGCATTGTCGTAGAAACTTCAAAAAGGAATCATTCGATTGGAAATTGAAACAGCTAGTGCCCTTTTTAATAGTCGGAAGGGATTGGAGGGTACTAACTCCCCTCTCACGCCCACCATTTCCCCAAACACATCCAATCAGAATTTTGAGATAGTCGTTTTGTTCACTGCAGTTGAAAGTTCTGGAAACTAGGTCTTTGAGGATGACAACCTCCCCTCCTCCCCACAGCCCTCAGGGCAAGGGTAATAAGTTGTGCCCTGGGGGCATATAAGTTTTGTTTTTTATAGAAAGCATTGTCGTAGAAACTTCAAAAATGAATCATTCGATTCGGAATTGAACGGCTAGTGTCCTTTTTAATAGTCAAAAGTAATTGGAATGGCAACTAACTCCCCTCTCATGTCCCACATTTCCCCAAACACGTCCAATCAAAATTTTGAGATAGCCATTTTGTTTAACGTAGTTGAAACTTCTGGAAATTATATCTTTGAGGATGACAATTACCTCACAGCCCTCAGGTCAAGGGTTGTAAGTTATACCCTTGGTCATATAAGGTTTTTATAGAAAGTGTTGTCGTAGAAACTTTAAAAAGGGCTCATTCGATTGGAAATTAAAAGGGCTAGTGCCCTTCGTAATAGTCAGAAGTGATTGGAGAGCAACTAACCCCCCTCTCACGTCCACCATTTCCTCAAACACATCCAAGCAAAATTTTGAGATAGCAAATTTCTTCAATGTAGTTGAAAGTTCTGGAAATTAGGTCTTTGGGGATGACAACCCCCCAGCCCTTGGGGCAAGGGTTGTAAGTTATTTCCTAGGGGCATATAAGGCTTTTATTGAAAGTGTTGTCGTAGAAACTTCAAAAGGGCTCTCTCAATTGGAAATTTAAAGGGTGCCTTTTTTAATAGTTGAAAGTGATTGGAGAGCCACTAACGCCCCTCTCATGCCCACCATTTCCCCAAACACATCCAATCAAAATTTTGAGATAGCCATTTTGTTTAACGTAGTTGAAACTTCTGGAAATTATGTCTTTGAGGATGACAACCCCCCTCACAGCCCTCAGGACAAGGGTTGTAATTTATACCCTGGGGTTATATAAAATGTTTATAGAAAGCATGTCATAGAAACTCGAAAAGGGCTCATTTGATTGAAAATTGAAATGGCTAGTGCCCTTTTTAATAGTCGAAGTGATTGGAAGGCAGGAAATTTTTATAGTAAAGATTGATGTGGGTACAATGTATTATTATTTTTTTTCTTTCCTTTTTTTAGACCAGGGCACTTCATATCGTAGGATTTGTCTTAGGAACTTCGAAAAGGACTCATTCGATTAAAAATAGAAAGGGCCAATGCCCTTTTTAATAGTCAAAATTGATTGGAGGGGAACTAGTCTCCCTCTCACGCCCACCCTTCCATTTGCCCATTATGTTTAAAAACTAAATGTTGCCTTAAGATGAAATCGAAATGCACTGCGTTAATGCTAATTCCCAATAAGGCATCTCAGCAGTATCCCAAGAACGACTGAGGGTGTTGTGATTGGAAAGTGATTGGAGAGCAACTAACGCCCCTCTCACGCCCACCATTTCCCCAAACACATCCAATCAAAATTTTGAGATAGCCATTTTGTTTAGCATAGTTGAAAGTTCTGGAAATTAGGTCTTTGA
The DNA here is from genome assembly GCA_027921565.1 of Artemia sinica. NCBI lineage: Eukaryota > Metazoa > Arthropoda > Branchiopoda > Anostraca > Artemiidae > Artemia > Artemia sinica. Next base: position 48,970,949 of record CM051274.1, on the reverse strand, counting down.
GGATGACAACCCCCTCACAGTCCTCAGGGCAAGGATTGTAGTTTATACCCTGGGGGTATATAAGATTTTTATAGAAAGCGTTGTGGTAGAAACTCAGAAAGGGCTTATTCGATTGGAAATTGAAAGGGCTAGTGCCCTTTTTAATAGTCGAAAGTGATTGGAAGGCTCGACATTTTTATAGTAAAGATTGATGTGGGTACAATGTATTATTATTTTGTTCTTTTTTTAGACCAGGGCACTTCATATCGTAGGAGTTGTCTTAGGAACTTCGAAAAGGACTCGTTCGATTGAAAATAGAAAGGGCTAATGCCCATTTTAATAGTCAAAAGTGATTGGAGGGCAACTAGTCTCCCTGCCACGCCCACCCTTCCATTTGCCCATTATGTTTAAAAACTAAATGTTGCCTTAAGATTAAATCAAAATGCACTGTGTTTATGCTAATTCCCAATAAGGCATCTCAGCCGTATCCCAAGAACGACTGAGGGTATTATGTTCAAACTTTCAGGGCTAATTCTGCTCTTAAAATTTAACCAAATCAAAATAGCGTAAGTGTATCCAAGCTATCAAAGAAAGTAAACAGATTTTTTTTGCGAATGGTATCAAGTTTTCCATTTCAGGTCAACTAGAGGAGGTATGAAACTAAATTAAACAGTACTATTTGTGTCCAGATTTTTAAAAGGTTGTATGTTGTTAAAAATTGCTGAAAATTTTTCTCCAGCATACATATAGCAGGACAAACTATAAAGTATTAAAAAACAAACGGATTTAAAGAATTATTTTCTTTTTCCTGGAAAGACTATGTCAATATAAAACGAACAGAAATTAATTAAAAAAAATTCCTCATAATATAATTTGCGCTTTACGCCAGAACATAATTTGCACTTTACTGAAAAAATACAAATGAATGTGCATTGTCAGTTTAATATACATATACTGATATTTAGTAATCAAAATGTTAATATTATTTGATTTATTAAAGTTATAAAAGTAAAAACATTTATATTTGTTCAGTAAAGTGCAAATTATGTTCTGGCCTTGGGAAGGCATAGGGGTTTTGAGCCCGACTCATGTTAATTTCTGCTCGTTTTGAGTTTGGCTTGGTTATTTATTGTAATTTCTATTCGTTTTGAGTTTAAGTTATTTATCGATGCTGATTTGTGGTAGTTTCACGCTTGGTATATTATTTGATTTTATTTTTGCTCGTTTTTGGTTTAATCGAGTTCTTCACTTTTCTTTGAAAAACTTATTTTGTGGAATTTTTTTTTAATTAATCACAAAAAAGTAATGGTGCTGGAACAAACCCCTGTTTTACTCCTCACAAAATTAGGAAAAAACAAGTCTGGCCCTCTGGTGTCTTGACACAATATTTTGTATCCTCATACATGGTGGTAATAATTGTCACTATTTTTTCAGGGACTCCATAATGGAAGAGAATCTTCCTTAGGCGTTCATGATCTACAGAGGTAAAGGTCATCTTGAAGTCCACAAAGATTATATAAATTTTTGAACGCCACTTTCTTCTTTCTTCAGTAAGAAATTTAAGTGTGAATAATAAGGCCCATACATGAGTTATTTGGCTGGAAGCCACACTGTTTGTCTTGGAGGTGATGATTAAGTTTTATTTGGCTCCTCTGTAGGATAATATGTGCGAGCATCTTCCCAGGTATCGACAGTAAACTTATACTGGCTCAGTAGCTTCTCCTTTTTGAATATCCTGATGAGTGTGCTGTATTTCCAGTGTGATGGTTCTTTGGCTGTTGCCCAAATCCAAGTGAAGAGTAAAGGCCAAAGGGAGATACATGAGGATATTCATAACTTTATCATTTCCAGATATTTGGTTTAGTCTTGGTGGTTTTCTGTTTTTCGGTTGATCTTTTATCAGTTTCTTTGCTGCTTTTTGTATCTCACTGGCAGAAGGCGGATCCATACCAATATTCAGGAAGAAAATGGGAATCTCTGGAATGTCATGGGGCTCTTTTGGGGTGGGTCCATTCAGTAAACTTTCATAATGATTAGCCCATTCTTCATTGACTAAACTCTGTTTTGTCACCAGCACCCCCAATGGATCTCTGACATGGCTGTCTCTATTTTATGGTCACTACCCTATGATTGGTGATTCATAAAACAGTTTTTGTGTCTCGTTTTTTTTTCTGGTTCTTCTGCCTGCACTGCTTTATGCTCTAGGATGTTTTGCTTATCTGTAAAAGCACTTTTTTTTACAGCTTTCTCAAGAGCTCTATATTGCTCATCTTGGAAAGCAAGATGATTAGGGACTTGTTGTTGGAGGACAGACATTCTCATCTTCTTTTTTTTCTATTAGTTTCCAAATTTTCTAGGATATCCACTGGTCTTTAGGGCTCCTATGGGCACCCAGGGTTGATTGAGCTATTATGTGGTAGTATTCCTTCATGCCTCCCCATACTATTTCACATTCAGCTTCCCCTGGTATAGAAAGGGCTTCAAATCCATTCTATAGCTCCATTGTAAAAGCTTGTTCTAATGTCTTGTCCTGGAGTTTCTCAGAGTCAAAAACAGGATTGGTGACTGTCCTTTTGTTGCATATCTTCGTTAATTTTAGACAGAGCTTGGTTATCATAAGGGTATGATTTTACCCATTAGCTTCTCTATAAGCCCAAACATCTTGTTGGCTTGATCGCCATTTTCTGCTTATGAGTCAGTGATTAATCCGATTTTTGGACCTTCCATCTGGCAGTGTCCAAAAGTACTTCTTCATATCTCTGAGGAAACAGAGAAGCACCAACTAAAGGTCATTCATTAGGGTAAAATCAATTAGAAGCTCCCCATTTTCGTTTTGTTGACCCAGACCATGTTGGCCAAAAACTCGTTGATTGAAGGATTGGTTGTTTCCTCCTTTAGCGTTTAAGTCTCCAAAGAAGTGAACAGCATCATGTCTTGGTTTATTTTTGGCTATGGCTTCAAGTGATCTATAGAACTCATCTTTTCCTTCATCAGTGGCTTCATGTGTAGGGGTGTCGTATACAATGACTGACAGTTCAGCATGTGTTCTCAAAACCCTTGGAGTTAATTTTCTCAGGAAAACAGAGTCCATTTTTGGAGTGACTTGTGGGTCTGTTTTGCTATCATCATGGCAACTCTGGCTTCTAGCTTATTTTCTGGACAACCTAGGAGTTCTTTAGAAGCTTCGTCATTGCTTCCCTAGTTTAATAATAAAGATCCTCTTTCACTCTCTCATTCAACCTTATATGTACTACTGTCCAACAGTGTGGCTATCAACATTCTCTTCTTTTACCTTTCCTGTTTTCAAAATATATAACAAAGCAGTTAAATCAGTGTCTGAGGTGACAGACCTGCTCAGCATGAATTTATTGGATGGTCAATCCACATACATTTTTCGTTCCTCTGGTTTCATTTTCAAGTATTTTCATGAACTCCTCCCTAATTTCTTCAAACAACTATATCTTTTAAATTCTGAATTACGCAATGAATCTTGTGTTTCTTTTTCTCTCAGAAATAACATGGATATTTTCATTCATAAAACCAAAGCCATAAGATCAGATTTCAATCCAGTTTTATGTTGTGTCTCCATCTGGAATTCCCTACCAGTCAAAGTTCGGCTATGTCGTTCTTATGGACAATTTAAAAAACAGCTAACCAACCACCTCTTATGCCTTGAAAGTTAGTTCTCTCCTCTCTTCTTTTTTCCCCTCTCTTTCCTTTTCAATTTGTTTATTTCGTTTATTTTGATTGGCATGGTAGTTTTTGGTTATTTTTTTCTTTTTTTTCTTCTTGTCCTTCTGTTTGATTTTAGTGCTATTATTTAATGTTATGTTTAGTCTCCCACTCTCACTGGCCAAAGAGCTTTTGTTGGGGTCTGAAGTTCTGTACTTTGTTCCGTGTTTCTTTCAAATAAATTGATTGATTGATCTTACAGAGAAAAATACTTAGGGAAAGATATCCTAAATTAGCTTCTACATGTTTAAAGGGAGTATAAGATGCACTATAAGTTCCATTCCTTCTTTAACAAGAAATAAAAATTAAATCGGTTAGTCTTTTGCAAATGGAATTTGCAAGTTGTTCTTGTCTTTTTTTAGCATTCAATATATGGCCTACAATGGATTTTTTTCATGTTTTAGTATTTATCTTTATTCATATTTAATTCTTTGTTTCTTTTAATTTAGATAATACACTTTTGGTAACCTCTTTTATAAATTTAATATGTTTATAACCAACTATCTTCTTTTTCAGGAGGAGAATAAATTTGATATTGCTGTTCGTTTTTATATCAAATTCTCTTACTTTTTTATTTTGCTTTCTAATGTTAAAATGAAATATAAGTTTAGTTGTCCTAGCTTGTGATAGCCATTTTTTTAGTACAAAATACTTTCTTATTTTACAAAATGCAAGAACTTAAACTTGCTAGAATGAAATGTTTTTAGAGGAATTATGATTTGGAAGAAAACACAAAAAAAAAACAAGCAATGGAATTGTGTTTTGGAGTAAAAAATATAAAACAAATTCAGGCCAAACAAAGTTATAATAATGCAGAGGAAATTATGATAATTTCTTAAACCACATGGGCCTGCCATAATTTAAGAGAAGGAAACGATCAAGAATGGGGTTTTTAAGGCCAAACGAGAATACTGAATAAACAAACAAAGCGAATATTTCGAGACGACAACCGCCTCTTCTTTAGCGCGAAACGAAATAATATATTCAAGGAAAATGCCGAAGAAAAAACCAGCAAAACAAACGTGGAAAGTCAATGTGAAAAAAAAACAGTAAAAAAACCAAAAAATTAAAAGATAAATTAAATTCAATAGAAGCCAAAATATTATAAGAATTGAAACCAAATACCCAACAACCATAGAGCGAGTCATTCGCCAATATCTGCGATTTGCACAAAATCCCAAAAATTATGAACGGCCATAAATGGATACTAGCAAACAACTGAGAAATGAAAGAAAACATTCATTCACTTAAAACAAAACGAACCAGCAATTAAATAAGTTGGAGAACTGTGTCATCTGATTTCTGATTTTAATTATTGCATTCCTCGCAGACACCCTTTGAGGCCTAAGAGGTTGTTGACGTGTTTGATTATATGATTGGAAAAGTGGTTCAAGGTTTATTTCGTGTATTGCTAAAGTATCGGCTTCTCTTTTGAAAAAAACGAAATATAAGTTTCGGCTTCCTTAACAGCTTCCTTTCTTGAAGAGGTTTGGCTTTTGGACTTGATTAATTTTGACTAAGAAATTTGGACTTGATTAGTGGCAAAACAGATTTGGAAGTTTCTGTAATTATGTATTTAGTAAGGTTGTGCAATAAGTTCTCTTATTTTTTTCAATTTAGAGGGGAGTTTTCGAACATGTAAATGGTTTACCTATGGGGGCCCCTTTATCCCCTTTATTAGCTAATATATTTTTGTGGAGAATATTGAAACAATTGCGTTAGATTCATATTTTTTTAAACATATTTCTGGGGGCCGGTATATGGATGACATAATTTCAGTATGGGATTATGGGGAGGAGGAATTAAAAGGATTTTTGGAACATCTTAATTGTTTGGGGGGATTTAAAGTTTACTGTTTACCCCCTCCCCCCCCAAAAAGAAATGTTTGTTTGACTCGTAAAAACGCAATAAAAATGGATATAAACATATTTTTCATGCGTCTTTTAAGGGTTTTTTTGTGTAACCCCCCCCCCTGAAAAAACATAAGTACTCGTTTATAGTCTGGATTTTTGCTAAAATATAAGTACTCGTTTATTCTTAAGTCACAGGCATCTCTGTTCAAAGCTAGACCTAAATGTTGGTATTTAAAAAATTTTCCTAAATAAAAAAATTTGAAAATTTTAGCTTCCCTGTAGTGTTGGACAATACCTTTGTCATAAGAAATTAAACTAGCTTGGTTAAATAATCCAGAAAATCAAAGATTTGTCCTACTCATGTAAATTGTGGAATGAACAAAGCAATAACTAGTAGCTAATGTAATAGAGTAATTATTGAATCATATTCAATACTATTTAATTTCATATTTAGTAGTACTTAAATCATACTTAATACTAGTTAAAAATATGAAATAATCATATTTAATCATGTTTAATCATTACTAGTTAAATCATAATTGTAAGTTTATCTTTTATTTTAGGTCTAAGTTGAAATGCCTTGTGTAGCAGGTATGTTCAAAGCAATAACACCTATAAAGACAGTGGTTTCTCCACAAAGGAAAGTATATGCACACTTTATCAGCACTTCAGCAAAGGAAAGTAATTTCCTGAACTTTGTTTCTCCACAAAGGAAAGTATATGCACACTTTATCAGCACTTCAGCAAAGGAAAGTAATTTCCTGAACTTTGTTTCTCCACAAAGGAAAGTATATGCACACTTTATCAGCACTTCAACCTGCCACAAACGGTGGTCTGAAAGAAGTCCCAATCAACCAACTAGCAAAAAGGAGGAGAAACCAGGAGGAGAAAGTGAGAAACTTTCTCCTGGAGGAGTTGGACATAGACCTCTTATGGATATAAAAGCTTTAAAGGAGGCACCAAAACCTGCACTTTGGCTGGGTGCTGGGGGCCTAATACCTTTTATTGTGCCTCCAGTGGCAATGTTACTCACTGGATACTATGTGCCTCAAATCCATGAAAGTCAAGTTGTATATGGAGCTACTATATTATCTTTCCTTGGAGGTGCTAGATGGGGAGTGGCGGTTGTTAAAGATAGTGGTTTAACACCAACTTGGGCATCTTTAGGGTATAGTGTAACACTCCCTCTTCTTGCTTGGCTTTCTCTTACACTGTCACCTAGTATTGATATAAAAACGTCAATAATTATACTAGGTTTAACTTTATCTCTTTTCAATGACATATTTGCTCCTGGTTATGCACGTTGGTTTAAAAGTTTGAGAGTGATTTTAACATTTGTAGCAACATTTTCACTTGCTCTTGTAAATATTGCTTACGAAGCAGTAAAAGAAGGAAGAATGCTTGAATCAGATCTAAAAAACTTTCAGATATGATTTTTGTTCTTTCTCTTCTTGAAATGAAAAATTCTTATTGATAAAATCTAATATATTTGTTGACATTTCGAATCTCTATTACATTTTTGCTGATTTTAGTTTTTGCTTAGCAATAGGAAGAAATAAGGAAGGACAGCTAATGTTATTGAGCAAATTAGTAGCTAGGGACATTTGTCAAAAATTGGTAGGCTACCATCAACAAATAGACAATAAAATTACTTCTCAATAAGAATTGTTTCTCAATGAAGTTTGATCATTCATGAATTGGCAACAGGTAAGGTAAGACCGAAGGTTCGTTACACCCCCAATAAATTGGAGATTTGCAACCCGCCAAAAAACTAGACATATCCACCTGTTCTCAAAATTCTGCAAGGAACCATTGGTATAATCCTTAGGGGGGTTAAGGGTATGCAAAACCACCATTAGAAAAAAAACAACTTTCATTTGCCGTAATTTTGAATATGCTTGGAAATATCATCTTTGTTTATCCTTCTTTGCAGAGCCTGTTGCCTATTGTAGAGCCTATCGCAGAGCCTTTGCAGATCCCCTTGAGGAAAGAAGGACTAGTCTTTGTTTTACAAATACTACTCTCCATAACCCTCAAAGAAATTAACTTTTCTCAGTCATGCTGCAGTAACAAAATCTCATGATCATTTATTACTAATCTGTAATAATTTTTTTATAGTAACAAAAATATAGTAAAAAATAAACTAATTTGTAATAAATTAATATATAAAAATAATATTTTTATAGTCGAGTCTTTAACAGCATGCAACAAATCATTAATAAAAAGGCAAAATATCATGAGAAAAATTGCTTGCGAAACTCCCCATATAATAGGCATAGGTTATGACAGGGCATCTACAACTATAATAAATGCATCTTTGTTGTCATAATATAGGTATGTTGTCATAACATAGGTTATGACAAGGCATCTCACTCTGTAAAGCACCTCAGTCTGTAATGATACTTATTAGACTGAGAGATGCCATAAGTAAAGTTTTAAGAGCAGGGACGCAGCTAAGTGGGGGAGTGGGACTCCCCCCTCAAAGTTCCAAGGCATTGGTACGCAGTGCTGACGCCTTGGAGCTATGGGCGTCCTAATTTAGCATATGTGTCCACATTTGTCGGCATACTGGACAATTTTGTTGGCAAGTTCTTTATATCCCCCTCCAAACTCAAAAATTTAGCTTTGCCCCTGCTTAAGAGAATTAAAGTGTTGTATTAGATAAACGTCCTATCTGTGCTCTATGTGAATTTATTTTTTTTTTTCTTTTTCTGCGGTTCCTTAATATGACTGATAATATTTAAAATTCTATCTGACATTTTGCAATGGTGAGTCATGCCACTGCTAGCTGTTTTTAAAAACCAGTGCACGCTTTTTGAACTCGTTAATAAACTTGGGTGAAATGGGTACTAAAAACTTCACTCCTTTACCTTTTTTCTGATTATTCGCATCTTGGTTGATGAAGGAGGGTAACCTTACCTTGTGTTCTTTTCCCACGGTTTTTATCGGCTCTTGTATTGCTGTTGCATTGAGATTATTGATGTAATTTTTTCTTAGATATTACGAAACTCATAATTTTTCAATTCAAGATAGGTTAGGGAAGGTTGTTCAGAGCTGATTGGTTCAGCCGAGTTGTTGATCCCAAGGTTTTGTAGTAGTATTCCTAGAAATAGGGAATATCACAATATTGGGGTTTTACGTCCTGATATACTACGGGCAGTTATAGGCCATAGTTGCTAGCGTATAGCAGCAGCAATTGGAATTTTTCTTGGCTATCTCATTAAGCATGGACTACCTTCACCGGTAGCCTAACACCTCATACGGTATTACTGGCGGCAGTGAGCTCTTGTACCTTCTGAGATTTTAAGGCTCCATGGTTTTGAGGTGTGGGGGTTACGGATATAGTCTATAAACTTTGTGCTGTACTTTTCTACTGCGCTAACGCTTCGTTTGGTAATATCAGGGGCAGCAACTTCATACCTGCGTCTGCCCAACATTAGGCTAAATTTAGCTCATAACAATATCCTAAAGACACTACTGAAACACCCCCCAATTTCAAACTATTTTTTTACTCGGTGATTGGTGGTTTAGCCGGAGACTTAACATCGTTCTTTCTTTTTTAAATTTGCACCAAGACAAATTCGTCCGTTATAGTCTGCTTAAACAATTATGAGACAAAGTAACAGAAGACGTAACATCAAGATTTTGTTGTTTTTCCAAAAATTTGTTGAAAAATTTTGAGTGTTTATTGTATTTATTATCCCCCTTGTAATGAAAGATAAATTTTACGGCGGAATATTGATAATTTATTGTGAGTTTTTTTATTGGGAGGTGAGATAGCCTGTCCTTAATTAGTATAATCAAACCGATCGTAGATTACAGTTTTAAAAATTGGGAAGAGTTTGATGTGTTTGAGCCGGGTTGTTGGCTCGGTGTAATTTATGATCGAATAAGAGATTACCCTTATGTAGAGTTTTTATATAAAAACCTGTATTTTTGTAAGTTTACTTTCATGCTCTCCCCTATAAAATTTGCAATTTTATCTTTCCGAGATTTGTTTTGAGGCAAAATATATCGATTTTGGCTGCTTCGGCAATACCTATATTGCAGAATAGGCCTTATTAGTGGAAAAGGGATTTATGACCGCAAGATCAACAAGGTTGAGGTATCTGTGGCAAGAAGAGGAATTGCTTGAGTTAGATATTAATTCGAGTAAACTTACTGCTGAAGACCAGAAGAAATCTTCATCGTAAAAGCCTTTGTTCGGAATTCCAGTACGAAAACTCCAGCAAAGATCCCCAGTAGGTAAGATATTATTTTTATGTAAGATGGCAAATTTGGACCCAGTGGATCTATTTTCTTCACAGGCATGGGGAAGAGATTCCCAAAAATGTCAGAAAGGCGGAGAATCGTTTGAACTCCAAAGCGAAAGAGATTTAGTTCCAGAAGCAGAATATCAGAATAGAGATTAGTTTATGAATAGACGGTCCAAAAATAGCAGTGAGATGATGCGTATACAAAATATTAAGGCCAGTGTACATGACGACCCAGAGAGAGATGTGAAGAGACCCAGCCTAGAGGACTCAGGTCAATTAAACAAGAATATCAGTAACATGCACACTCACAGAATGAGACAAGAGTTATTAATAAAGATTCAGAGCGCCCAAATAGGGCGCTCAGAGCGCCCTTGTCTCACAGAATGAGACAAGAGTTATTAATAAAGATTCAGAGCGCCGCAATTGTATTTGTTCATACTTAATTCACCGGCAATGAAGATAAAAAAAAATCAGATGGTTCAGATCAGCTAATAGATTTCAGAAGGGAGTTAAGGGAACCAAGGGAATGAAAAGAGGCAGAAGAAAGAAGAGAGAGGTGGGAATATAGACGCCTTTTGACCGAAGAAAGGGAGGGAAAGAGGCACAAGACCGAAAAGAAAGAAAACATTGGATGCAAATGGTGGCAGGGAGAAACTCCAGCGCCACGACAGCCGCCGGCATCATACGTAATTCGCGCGGTACAACTTCAGCCAATGAAAGAAAATGAAGATGCACATCGGTATATTGCCAACTTTGAAAAACGGATGAATTAAATGGGTGGCCAGAGGAAAACTGGGTTACTAAAATTCAAACCTACCTAAAGTACAAACTACCTTATCGACCTTGAGGGATTTTCAGAAATTAAAAGGAGCCATTTTCTCCATGGAAATAAAGATGATGCCTTAGCCCTCCGTAAACAAATAAAAAAATAAATACGTCGTGCTGTTTCTCGTTATGGTAAGAATAAATTAAATTGCTTAAAACAGAGCAAACCTCAGCAATGGTTTAAGAAAATGAAAGAAATAGGGGGTTGCTCGTGCAAGAACCTTGATTTTTTTTTTCTGGATGAACCACCTGAACAAACAGCTAATGAGCTTAATAAACACCTAGCTAATATTCTCTAAAGGTTCCTCTCTCAGAAAACCTTCTAATCCTTGAAGCTCCAAAGATAAAATCCCGAAAATTTCAGCGATGGAAATAATAGAAAAAATACAGAAGCTAAAAAAAACTAGTAGATGTCCCATTGATATCCCAATTGATCTAACAAAAGCATTCCCTGATAAACTATCAACACCTTTTGTTAGTATTTTCAATGATATTAGTAATACCTGATATTACCCGTCGTGTTGGATGCTTGGCTTTATTACTCTGATCCAAAAAAAAGGAGGCCTGAACGATTTTACTGGAATACGACCAATTACCTTGATCCCATTTTTTTTCTAAAATGTACAAGGGTTTCTTGGCTAATTGGTTAAAGGCAGAGATTCTGGTACTTATTGACATACAACAGTTTGGAAACCTAAAGGAGGCATCTACTTCACACGACCTTGTTATTCTTCTTGACACCGTTCTTAAAAACCTTGAAAACCCTGATGCTTGGTTGAATATTTTATTAATTGATCTCCAGAAAGCGTATGATGTAATTGACCACAATATCCTTGTAAATAAACTGCTGACGGAGTTTCAAGTGAGTCCCTTTCTAGTTAAAATTGTGGCCTCCTTTTTAACAAATCGTTCTCAAGCACTTAAATATAAAAATGTTTATTCCGATCCCCTTTCTATTTTTTGTGGAGTCCCCCAGGGAACCCTGATGGGTCCCATTTTATTCCTTATAATGAATAACAGCCTAATGAATGACCACACAAATTGATGGAATTATGTGGACGATCTGTCGGCACTTGAGGTTTGTCGACGAAATATTATAAGCTCAATTATGATATTATTTGGCCATGTCACACAGGACTTTGTCGAAGATGAAAGTTAACGCTGATGAATCCTCAGTTATGACAGTTAATTTTTTAGAATCACCCCCTTCTTTCACAATGCCCATTCCTCCCAAAATCTTTGTCACATGCATTAAAATACTTGGGGTGACAATTACTCAAAACAGCCCATGTTCAAAACATCCTAAAACAGGCTTCCCCTTCGGTTTCCTTTCTAAAATTTTGATAAACTTACTCGCCCCCCCCCCCCTGAAGATATTCTCCAACTTTACTGTTATTTTTTTGGCCAATACTGGAGAATGCTTGTCCAATGTGTCATTTCGGTCTTTCTTCGGAGCATATTTATAAGATTTAAAATGTCCAAAAACGGGCACTAAGAATTAGAAATGGTGAAGGGAGGGTTCCATATCCTTATCTACTAAGTAAGTTCAAGCTCACCACGTTGACGGAGAGGAGGAACCTCCTGTGTCTTCATTGTGGGACAAAAATCGTGTTTGTTCCACGATTACGTTCCATCATTCCTGAACCCTACCTTCCCGCCCGCAACAGACGGTCCCGTATAAAATCCCAAAATTGACTCCCAGCTACACATGAGAGATATTTCAAGAGTTTTGTTCCTTTTTTGTTGAATTGCACATTAGCCAGGAAAACCAGTCATTAATTTCATTTTTATCTATTTATCTTTTCAGTTTGACTTTTTAACTAAGTTTTGACTCATCTTTTTATGTGTTTTGTTCAATGGATTATTTTGACGTGAAGGTTAAATCCTTTTAATATGATATATATGTACAAGTGCTATTTGTGATGCAAAATTCAAATTCGGCAACCATGCTGTGAAAGTAATTTTTAAATTAAAGTCTAGTCTAAGAGATTTGAAATGTCTTCAGAACGTTTTCATAAGAAATTTAGACCGGATAGAAAGACTCATTAACGTATAAAGAATTCAAATGCAGATTAAAAAAATAGGCCGAAAATGGCTAGAATTAGAAAAATATGCAATGATAGGGGATACACACGACTTAAGACAGACTTGGTAAAGTAGTAGAAAAAAACATAGAATTTTTAAAAAGTACCCACATGGACCTGAAAATATACATAAAAGAAAAGCACACAAAAACAATTATTAAAATGAGTGAATTAGCAGATAGGTATACCGAAGTTTCGGACACAGAATGATCGCAGTAATGAGAATTTAATAAAAAAAAAAAAAAATAGGAACCCTTTCACAAAACGAAAAAGTGGATCTCAACCGAAACACATAAAAGTTACTTGTTACAACTGTAGTACCCAAAGCTGATTGGCCAGAGAATGTCCTAATAGGATGATCAAGAAACCCATAAAACAACGGCTTGGACCATATCCCATAATAATAAACAAACTTACGCGTCTTCGAAATCACACAAGATACACGGCAAACTAAATGGAAATTTGGTAGAAATGACCATTGATTCGTGGAGTGATCAAATTTATGTGCGGACTCATCTCATTAATAAAACGGAGATTGGCCATTTCGATACAGTTACAACATGACGTTATTATGGAGATTAACGCTCATGCTCGTAAGCTTCGGTTAGAATAGAAAAGTTGTACTAAATAAAAATAAAAGCAGGTCATGTGCCTACTCTTGCAGTAGACGTTCTTGTAGAGCAAGACTTCGGAAATATCACTAAACTACTTTCCCGAGAGGTAACTTCCATGAGAATTAGGCTAGGCGGGGTCACCCGTTGGAGTTGGGGAGAAGAGAAAGGCCATACCACCCTGTCTAAAGGATAAAACATGGCTGACTATGATGACAATGTGGATGCACCTAGCAAACCGTAGATGAGATGGGGAGATGGGAAATACTAAGTCGTCTTGTTTTGAAAATGAAACACTAGGTATTACCGTTCAAAATGAACATTTTTCTGAAATTCCTTATTTTTCTTGCTATCTTATATCGGCATAAATGATAGCTTTAATCCATGTATTGCCGAGATGAAACTTAAGGTTCAAGATATTGAGAAGTATCAACCTTTGGATTTGAAAACTGAGACACCGAGTGTTCTAGACCAGGTTGAAAACAATTGTAGAGTGAGTGTTTTCTCTCAAGGAGTTCAAGAGAACAAGAGTCCAATGGGAGAAACCGAATTCTAAATCCAATTCTCATTTGAAGATGATTTCTTCATTTTAAAAGACTTTTCCACAAGAGAAGCTTTTTAAAAGAAAAGTAAAGATGTACCTTAAACCAAAGACGAGCAGAAATAAAATCACATAATAGTTAAAGCTTAAAACAAGCATAAGTCACATAATAGTTAAAGCTTAAAACGAGCATAAATCCAAAAATGAAATCCTAAAAGAGCAGCAATTACAATAAACAACCGAGTTAAGCTTAAAACGAACCGAAACTACCACAGACAGAAGTAGGGCTAATGCCCACTAAACCTTTCAAAGACCAAAACGTCATTTGCACTTTACTGAAAACAATTTTTGATTTCGAGCTTTATTGTTTATTCGCCAATAGATACAGATTTGAAATACGATACTCTTATTAACCCTCGAGAGGCTCCATGGCCAGGGATACAACAACAACAAAATTAGTATAAGCAACAACTGAAAAAACAAATCTATACGCTGTCAAAACAATAGATTTACCTAAGAAAATTATTTTTGGCTTATGTAACGATAATGTGACTTATAATCTACGTCAACTTAAGAAGTACTAGCTTATAAATGCACGCTCTAAAAGTTTCGAAAATTTATCAATTCTACATAAATAATTTTGTCATCTAATATCAAATCGAATATCAATATCAAATCGAAGTAACACATTTTATGAAAGTAAGATACCTGCTATTTGCTTCAATGAATACCAAAATCAACGGTAAATTACACATAAAAATAAATTCTTCAATATATTCTACCCCGTAAGCTTCCATGGCCAGGAAAAAACGGCAGAAACAAAACTAAAAAAAAAAATTAATGCATTCATCAAACAAAAACCAACAAAGAGAAAAATCTCAATAAAAAAAAAACAACAACAGCAAACGAGACTGTGACCAGTGGAGAGAAAAGAAAAGACAAATGCAAAACAACGCGGATATTTCGCCTGTATCCAAACAAGGCGTCCTCAGCACGAAAGAAACACAAGAAGAACAAGATAAAAAAAAAGAAGCTTAAACTAAAAACCAATAAAACCCCCACCAAAAAAAAAATACACAATTGGCGCAAACTGATGCACGTAGGGAAAAGATGCTATTATAGAGTTACTTCAGTGAGGACACCAGAGTAACTGAGGAAAAATAAAAAAACTGTAAATTACTTTAATTATTCTGTTCCGAAATAATCCTTTTTGTTAGCTATTACTGAAGCAAATCGTTTTGGGCTAGCAGGTAAAATAGTCCCCTGGTGATTATTTAAAATCTTAACTCCCTTATTGACTGTTGATTCAATCTTTAGAAGGTTTTCATAAATTGGGTCAATATTTAAATTACCTGTGTCCCTATTTATCGAAAGGTTAGCAAACACATGTTTTTTAATTTCTATGGCTTCCCTCGCCCATTGAGTGTACCCCTTATCGTTTGAAATAGCTAAGGCTTCATCAAATCTTACAAAGTGATCCCGTTGAAACCAAATATGTTCCGCTAAAGTCGAAACAAAAGTTTCTGGAGGCTTATTATTTTGAAACATTCATCTCATGTTTGATGAATGAGATCTTTCATTCATCAAACATTTTTAAAATAATAAACTCACATCAGCAAACCAAATAATACCACCCCCCCCCCCCGACCCAAAAAAAATCCAAACTAGGCAAGGGAGTAATACATGAATCCACCCACACAAATAAATTACAGATCCAATCCAGAGACGTCAACTCATCAAAGAATCTGGAAAAAAAATTAATTATTTGCAAGAAAATCTTTAACACACTTTTTAAGATACCAAATGAGTGGCAGCCCCGCGCAGATTCAGGGAGTGTTCCAAATCATATTACAAGCTATCAGGGGGTTAAAGTCAGACCATTTTATAGATTATGAGCAAGCGTTCGATTCTGTTGATAGAAGAGCTTTAGTAAAGGTTTTATCCTTGTATGGTATACCAAACAAATACATTAAAGTGATTAGTGCTATGTACGAGAATGACACTGCTGCGGTTAAGGTGGGAAATGGGGTTAGCAGCTGGTTTTATATTAAATCAGGAGTTAAGCAGGGTTGTGTTCTATCCCCCTTTATATGGATTATTTTGAAGGGCTTTGTTTTAAGGAGCACAGGAAAGGTAATGAGAGACCACGGAATCAAATGGGGAGGTAAAATTCTCCTGGACTTAGATTATGCTGATGATTTAAGCATCCTAGATGAAAGTGTGAGCAAAATGAATGAAGTTTTAGAGGTTTTGCGAGTTCAGGGTGCTAGAATTGGTTTGAAAATTAATGTTAGGAAGACTAAATCACTAAGGCTAGGAGAAGATGAAAAAGTGACGTTCGGTAATGAAATGATTGATCAGGTGGGCAGCTTCACTTACCTTGGTAGTATTATTAGTAAAGATGGTGGGAGCAGTGAAGATGTTAAAAGTAGAATAGCCAAGGCTCAGGGTGTTTTTTCACAGTTAAAAAAAAGTTTGGAAGAATAGGAAGATAAATCTGCAAACCAAACTTAGAATATTACAAGCTACAGTGGTCAAATATAGCTCTGAAGCATGGACGCTCCGAAAAGCGGATGAAGATTTGCTGGATGTTTTCCAGAGAAACTGCTTAAGGATTGTTCTGGATACCTGGCTGACTGACCGTATTTCAAACAATAGGCTAAACAAAAAATGTGGTTCAATACCGCTCTCTAGGGCTATAATGAAAGAAAGGTTGAGGTGGCTAGGACACGTTGTGTGGATGAAGGATGACAGATTGCCGAAGATTGTTCTGTTTGGCCAACCGTCTAGGGCTAAACGGAAAGTAGGTCGTCCCCGTCTGGGGTGGGAGGACGTCATAAAGAAAGATTTAAAGGAAATGGGAACTTCGTAGGCGGGTGTAAAAAGGGAGGCTTTGAATAGATTGGGGTGGAGGAGGAGCGTGCGTAGCTGTGTTGGCCTTAGGCGCCTTGGTGCTGCGGTGAGTTGTTAGTAGTAGTAGTAGTAGTATTGGCAAAGTACAAGTTATTTGTAAATTATTGGAAGTGCGGAAAAAATAAGTCGATTGCTCGGAAATAAAAAATATATTGTTACATAGGGCAGCAGGAAGCTGGCCGTGTAACCTCAAAACATTAAAAGAAGCACAAGATAGAAAATAGAGAGATCTCAAGTCAAGCAAGGGTTTAAGTAGGGAACAGTTAGTATAATGTATAAGAGTCCTTGCTTTATCATATAGTTTCGAAAGTGGCTTCAGTGATGAGGGAAAAGTTGACATCCAGATAATAGAACAGTATGAAACATTAGGCTGTAGAATAGGAGTCTAAGTATTGACCCTGGAAAAATGTGTTTCAATTTTTTAAGGATCCCGAGGCTTCTGGAGTCTTTCATTTTAATGAGGTCGATATGAGGCTTGAAGGAGATATTTTCATCAAGCAAGACACCTATAAATCGAACGCAACGATCCTTAGACCTATTAAGGGAGCCCTTCGATACGTGTATTTCATTTAAACCAGAACAAGCCCTTGAAACTCTTGAGAAAATAATAAAACATGACTTTCCAACATTTCAGGCAAGATAATTAACATCAAACCACTGAGTAACTCTTTCAAAAGGTTAATCTTGTTTGAATGGAGATCAAACTCAGTCCTAACGGCTGTTCCAAGAGTACTGTCATCCGCAAAAGCTATGAGTGTGTCAGAGGAGGACGAACTCTTGTCACAATTAGTGACAGTTGCAGGTTTACAAAGACCACAGCAAGTGCTAGGTTTTAGATTTTTTAACCGCATTTATAAGGTCGTTAACATTAATTAAAAAGAGTATCGACCCTATCACAGATCCTTGTGGAGCACCAAACTCTATTTCAGACGGGTTGGAAAAGAGAGGATCAACCGAGATAACTCGACCAGATAAATATGATAGAGTAAGTACAAGAATAGCTACTCCCTCGTATTCCAATATGGGATAGTTTCCAAAGAAGAATCTTGTGTGTTACTGAATCAAATGCTTTTTGTACATCGAGAAAAAGAACAGCAGATATCAGACCAGAGTCAAGAGATGTATGAATATAAATCAAGTTCTTTACCCTAAAACCAAACTGGGAATCATGAAAAAAATGTTTAGAATTGAGAAGATAAAGAAGTCAAGAAAGCATAGCTTTTTTCAAAATTTTTACTAAACATCAATAAGAGATATATAGGACGATAACTAGCAGGGCCATTCCGTGATCCACCATTAAAAAGTATAATAACACGAGCACGCCTTAAAGCACCTGGGAATACACCCTTTTTCCAAGACATATTGACAAGTCTCGTAAGAGCAGAACCGATGACAGGAATAATGAACTTGACGACCTTAGTAGAAATACGGTCTGGACCAGAAGACGTAGAACCCTCCAACCATTAACAATTCTGGCTATTTCAACTTCAGAGATAGGCTCCAAAGCCATTGATTTAAGACAAGGAGGTCCAAGATAAGACCTAAAATCTTTTAGAGAATAACAAGGACTAACAGAAAAGGCTGTAGTTTTCCTGATATTAGCAAAGTAAGAAGTAAGTGCGTCTTGCACTTTCAGCTCACACTACGATTTTACCATCAATCGAAACACTCGAAGGGACAGAAAGGGGCCGGGAAGATGGTCTGATAACAGAATTGGTTACTTGCCATGTTTTCTTAATGTCATTACCACACGCAGAGAATTTAATATAGTAAAATAACGATTTGGCCCTCCGGCAAAGTGAATTGTAAACTCTTCTATAAGCTTAAAAAATTTGAAGTCAATAATCGCGCGAAGATGGCTTAGAGGACCTGTAAGCCTTCCAAAGGTTAATTTTTTTTTTCCTCCAGCTCCTGGATTCCAGGATTCAAAGGATTCCAGGATTCCTCCAGCTCCTGGATTCCAGGATTCAAAAGGGTTGTTCTCTTCGATCCCGGATTCAACTGGGGTGCATAGCAAGTCAAAGATAATTTCTTTCAGAGTCATAAAAAGAAGTAAAAAGTGAATCTACATCAGATTCATTTTCAAAAATATCCCATGAATGATCTGCCAACCGTGATCTAAGAAGAGCTAACTCTTCATCATTAAAGGGCTGGACACACGCAGCTGATTTCGGGAACTGATTTCCAAGTCAGCGCCGATTTTAAAAGAAACCGGCGTCGATTTGAGCTTGAAAAATTTTCAGGTTTTCGGCGCTGATTTACAAAATCAGAGCCGATTTTCATCATGTTCATCACAAAAAATAGGGATACAAATAAATAATCAGCCAGAGATGTTAGTGATGAAAGACCCCGCTTCTGAGCTGAGAACTAAGCTGAGATCAATTATGCAACTATTAATAAACTTCAGTTGACTATTTGTGTCCATGATTCTTTGTTTTGAAAATCTCGCGCAATAAATTTTTCTTTCAGCAAAATTTTTCTTACCGCTATTCTTTGTCCACTGATGCTGAAATCGATTCTCAAAATCCACTACGTGTGCCGAGCCCTTAAATTTCAAAGACGAAAAATTAGCGCCCTGGTGCCTCCTAGGTAAGGAGTCAGAAAAATCATACGCGGAAAAAAACAGGTAAATGGTCTAAGATATCACTCATCAATACAGAATTTTGCACCAAAGTCAACGATGAAAAAACGCTTATCAAGCAAAGAAGCAGTAGTAACAGTTATACGAGTTGGAATACATGCTGAATGTAATTTGCCACAAGCAAGTATAGCTTATAAAAAATCCAAGGAAGAAGATGACTTCCGGTCACACAAATCAATATTGAAGTCACTCATAATGAAAAGTTCACATGAATGTTGCTGGATTGCTTCCAAAACCTCATCAAGAATCTGAAGGAAAGAGGGAACTCACTTTTAATCTCAATAAGTTCACATGAATGTTGCTGGATTGCTTCCAAAACCTCATCAAGAATCTGAAGGAAAGAGGGAACTCACTTTTAATCTCAATAAGTTCACATGAATGTTGCTGGATTCCTTCCAAAACCTCATCAAGAATCTGAAGGAAAGAGGGAACTCACTTTTAATCTCAATAAGTTCACATGAATGTTGCTGGATTGCTTCCAAAACCTCATCAAGAATCTGAAGGAAAGAGGGAACTCACTTTTAATCTCAATAAGTTCACATGAATGTTGCTGGATTGCTTCCAAAACCTCATCAAGAATCTGAAGGAAAGAGGGAACTCACTTTTAATCTCAATAAGTTCACATGAATGTTGCTGGATTGCTTCCAAAACCTCATCAAGAATCTGAAGGAAAGAGGGAACTCACTTTTAATCTCAATAAGTTCACATGAATTGGAAAATTCCTTCTTTATTTCTTGACAGGTCATGTCTTACAGAGCACTGAAGATAATCCAAAACATGAACAGCATGGTCACCTTTTGCCATCCTACTACGGTTCAAACACTCCATCTTATACCTAGGGATATGCGATAGAAATTCAGTTTTCGAATCGAGAAAGGTCCCACAAAGACCAATAAAATCGGGGTGGCCACTATGTACTATTTGTTTTAACTCATCAAATGAAGAGCAAAGACATTGAACATTTAGCTGAAGCACAGAAAAACTATCACTTCGTTTGGAAACTTTATCTAAATTTGAAATATACTTACTAATAGCTGAAGAATGGGGATTTGATGTATATTTATTTTACTGACCTATTGAATTATTTATTAAACTAAGAACATCAATTGGTCTATTTTGAAGCTGAAGTAGTCACTCACCCAAGGAGAGGATGTCACCGGAGCTAAGGTCAAACAAATTCAAATTACCATCAAACTAGGATTCTTCACGTACCACCCATTCCCCGCAGCTTGGAATAGTCCCAAAAAACAAAAAAGAAAAGCCGAAACAACTGAATCTGAAATAAGGAATAGTGGAGAAAAGGAAAACAAAGATAAGGATAAGTGAGAAAAAGTAAGCTACAAAAAAATAACACAAATATTAAAAAAAAAGCTGTATAAAAGGTCATCAATGGACCAGATACGTCTGATCGGAGCACTCAGCCTCGCGCACAAAAATACGACCTTGATCAGACCCACACTGCGATTCCCAAACTTATCTCTTGAAGCGCTCAGAAGATCGCGCTTACGTTTCCTAAGGTTCTCAGCTACAAATAAGCCTGAGCTACTAAGCTGCTTCTTCGTTTTAAACACATGGCGAGCTATTTCTTTTTATCGAAACTGGACGAGATCAGGGCAACTTTGTCTGGTCTTAGAGCATTATTTGATCCAAACCTAAATCGCTGAACACTGACTATGTCTGTATCCTTAATATTAGTTAGACCCATCTTGACAAACAATACGCGCTTCATGGTGTCCCCTACACTCTGCGAAGGAATTTCCTTCACGCCATTAAACAACATTAAATCACTTCTCCCTTCCTGCTCAATGTCGTTCAGCTTGAGCTCAAGCTGATTCACGTGATTTTTTAACAAATCAATCATATGCATGCATGTTCTTAGATATTTTTCAATCAGTTCAAATTTAGGATAAAACTCAACACGTACTGCATCATAGATTTCAGAAACCATTGTTTCAACTGGAAACTTTGCATAAAAATTAGCTGCTGTCTGCAAAGTCGATTTCTTCAGCTTTTCGTTAATTTTTAACTCGATTTCTTTAGCAAGATTTTGTTTTATAGCCTCAAGTTTATTCTCTGTAGCCAATACTAGTCTACGGAGATCAGCAGTGGGGTCTGAGAGAATGCCATCTGTTACTGAATCTTGCCCTTTTTTTAGAGACTGTCGATAAACATCAGAATGATTTTTTAGCTCTGCAAACGCTTGATTAACACCCTTAATTTTCTTCGTTGAAGCTTCCTTCTCATTGCCATCAAAACTAAGTAAACTTGCTACGAATAGAACCTGACGGTCGTGTTTTTTGCCGTAGCAAAAAACAACAAATTTGCTGTCTCTGGTACTAGTCTTCATTACTTTTAAGATTCGAGCCGGCCAAAGGGGATAACCCGCAAATGTGGCGAGGAACAAATTTCCGATTTTAACGTTAGCCGGATCCGTGACGATAACAAGAAATATAAAAAAAAGATCAGTAAATTAGAATTTGGTTAGCATCAGATAGAGACGAAAGGAAACTTATCTTGACGTGGGCACGCCCAAAGATGTCAGTGGCAATCACCTTATTATCGGTGGCCTGATGGACTGTGGAGATCTGCTGACTATTAACCATCATACTCTGACATCCAAAACATCATCCGCAAATAATATCCGATTTTCTCCACACACCACACTTGGCTATCGTATCCTATTTTCTCAATTTAAAACGCAAAAAAAATATGATTGTGTTCATTGTAAGTTTGACTAATAAGGCTAAGAGCTAACATAAGAATATTGAAAACCACAGACATAGCCAGTAGCCAATTATGGCTGTGATACGTGGACAATGCCGAATGGCTTTGCATCCTACTGTAAAGAGATTTAAGAATCATGTATCACCTCATACCAATCAGGAGTCGGAAATTTCGCTTCTCAGTTTCTTACACGTAGTCTATGTCAATAGTTAAGTGAGTACATTTCACACCTCCCTTGACATAAGACCTGGTTATACTTATTTTGTCTCACATGTGGAACCCGTTGCAGGGCACCATAAGGCCAACTACCCTTTCTGGCGTACCTCAACGAGGTTCTTTGAGCAGTAATATTCTTTGGAAGATGCATTTCCTGCTGCTAGAGCTAGGTATACTAGCACCATTTATCACCCTCTTTACCCATTTGTCCTTTTTTCTTGACATCATATTCTGAACCTGATGAAGTTCTCTTCTAGCTCATAGAGAAAAATTTTTTACAATGAATCAAACTGGCTCCAGAGTTAGTTATCCACTACATCAAAATGCTCTGTTTATCTTTGCCACCTCTGCTTTTCATATTGATTGGGATAAGTTTTGCAGCCTCAGCAAAGCTTGTCTTTTTCCCCAGCCAACTGACTAGGCTTTCTTTTATTCCTTGCCCATTTTCTTTGCTTTTGAGTACCATTGCCAAAAGAACTGGTAACAACATTAGAAATAATCCCCTCATCCTCAAACATTGTCATTTAAACAAGGGTGCGTTCTCGAACATTGTATTTTGAGAGAAGATTTTTCTATGTTTTTTTTGTCCTTTTTCTATAGGAGCCTTTCACGTTGGTGTCCAGACGCTTAGATTATCCATTCATCTTATATTGCAAACCTACAACACCGTGATGGCATCAAAGAGCAATCGAAAATATTATAACTCACCAAATGAATCAGGCAACGAGTACGTAACCTTCCCTTTGACTGGGGTCTCCTCTGATTGGCCCCCGGATGTCGACGTCTAGTTTTATTCACGTCCTCGAAAAAGTTTCCCATTGCCTTGCGCAAGCGGTAAAGTGAGCCAGTTGGTCTCTCGTTGTGTTACGTTACGTTGATAGCAAACCCGGCCTTAATTCAATTATTTCAAACAAAATTGTAGAGAGGGGGATGTAACACTTCCTCTTTTTGACACTGGCGCCCCTCCCAAATTAAGGCTCTGGATCCGTGCTTGTAAACCTCTGTGATCTAACGCTAATTTGGTAATGCTGATGATGATTTGTATGGTTACAAAATTGTTACATTTTTTTAAAGTTACTAAGTTACAAAATTGGAATTTTACAAGATATACCATTTTTAACGTTAATAATTTATTAACGATTATTTTTAACATTATTTTTCTTACAGATGCTAGTTTGATGTTTGAGAACTTAGGTCAGAATTTTACAAATTTTAATTAAAGAACTTTACGTAGAACGAACTGATGTTGGAGAATTTTTTATTCTCTTTTATGCATTTTAAGCCTTTTAGGGGACAAATTAAATGCTATTAGCCAACTTGGGCTGAAGATAGCAACAGATAACTAAAGATTATTAACGATTATTTAGTTCTGTAACATACCCTAGGCTAGCCTAATCTGTATCAAATAGGAAAAGTATGGGCATAAGCTCTTAAATCATTATTTTAAAAAGTTAAAAATCAATATATATATAAAATTATAAATTAATATGTCCAAGGTAAAGTCGAAGTTCACTTTAATTTTCGTAGATTTTAAAGATAGACTAGCCTATTGACTAGTTAATCCACTTCCACTTCCATTGAAGATGTTTCCGATACTTCTACCCCAGCTACATACAAATTCAACCATCGCATAACAGACTGGACAGTCTTCAAGCGATTTCTGGAGGAAGAAGACTACTCAGAATTAGAGAGGCTACATAGTCCCAATGATAGGACCCATGCCTTGACTAATAAAATCCTAGATGCAGAACCACCCTCCCAACCACCCTCCTAGATGCAGCAGAGAAAGCAATACCAACAAAGTCGTCCTAACCACCCTCCTAGATGCAGCGGAGAAAGCAATACCCACAAAGTCGTCCCAACCACCCTCCTAGATGCAGCAGAGAAAACAATGCCCACTAAGTCGTCCTAACCATCCTCCTAGATGTAGCAGAGAGAGCAATACCCAGAAGATCGTCCTAACTGCCTTTGAGATCTTATTTTAGGAAACCAAAGATATTGTGGGATAGTTCCACAGAAGTTGCAGTAAAGGAAAAGAAACAATCAAGAAGCCGCTTAAGTAAAACTGGAGCTCTGGAAGGTTTTACAGAGATGAAAAGAAAAGGATCAAAAGCTCACAAAGCTATAGAAATGGTGAAAAGTAAACGAGATCTGCCTTTTTAGAGAAATTAGACGGAAATACCCCCATAGCTCAAGCGTATAATTTTATTAATAGAATGGTTGGCAAGGAGGATCAGCTCGAAAAAATCCCAACATTTTAAATAGATGGCTCCTCATTCGAGATGACGAGCATAAGGCAGAATTCCTTGCAGACATGTACCAAAAACACAAAGTCCAAACACCAATTGGCCGTCTACTAGTCTGCAAGTTATATGGCAAAATACAGCACAAAGAGGAACTGATTAGCCCTTTCTCAATGAATGAATCGAAGATGACCCTTTATACAGTAAATACAAAATCAGCACCAGGACACGGGGAAATAGGATATATTTGGGTAAAAGAAGCAGGGCAAAAGTTCCACCAAAACTTGCTTATGTTGTATAATGAACTATGGCAGAAGGGGGATTCCCAAGGGTTTGAAAAGAAGCTACCATTGACCCAGTTATTGAAAATGAAAACTTCCTGGAAAACCCTCTTCCTACAGACCTATATCTCTGCTTTCAGTTCTTGGGAAAATAATGGAAAAGATGATCCAAAAGAGACAGGAATGGTTTGCCGAAAAAAATTAACAATCAGAATCGGATTTTAAACGGGGAATGTCAACACTTGATGGAACCATATGTCTTGAAAAGCCCATCCAAGCAGCCTTTGAACAAGGCTAAATTATGCTAGTCTTATTGACAGGGCCTGAAAAAGGGGGACCGGAACGATTGGGCCTAATCGGGCCCCATGCCTCCATCAAAATGAACAATTGGTTTTCGAAATTGTGAAATGTTCTTAACAATTCCAGTAAGTATTGCTTATGGAGAGAGAGCATTTTCCAGGCTAAAACCAATAAAAACTATGTGACATCAACAATAAATCAGGATAGACTAAATAGTTTAGCAATCATGTTGACTAAAAGGGAAAACACAAAAAAATAGATTTTAAAACGCCGTTTTAGAAGCATTTGCAGAACAAAAATTTAGAAATATGTAAATTCATGGGCCCATATTCGGTGATAGGAATTCCAAACGACATTTCCAGCAGTTCCATAATATCTAGGGGACACAAACGTAAATTAACGTAAGCACACAATGAGGACAAAAAAGAACAAAAGAGGACAAAAATGTAAGCTCAAAAGAACTAACTGGGCCATCAAATGAGGCAAGATCAAGAGGACGATCTGAGAAATTTGAATGTACGGGTGATAATCAACAACGTAGACCATCAAAAGTGACATGATCAATCCAAGAAACTAAGACAAAAGACACTGAAAACAATTAAAGAACATAGAAATATGCAGTTAAAAGATAAGTGGCAGCGAGAATCACAACGACACAAACACGAAAGTGAATAAAAAAAAATATGCAGCCACAAGACATGCGATAATGAGGATCTGAATGAATCAAAATGAAAATAATGAACAGAGTAATGTTTGGTTAGAAGATATACGACCGTGCGCACAAAGAAGTATGCAGTTAGAAGATAATCAGCAGTGAGAATTACAAGCAGCAGCAGGAATCAGAACTTTTCAAAGATGAAAGTGAAGAACAAAGAATTGTAGGGTTAGCAGACACGCTAAAGCAAGTATTAAGAGTGTCAAAAATGAAAGTGAAGAACAAATAACGGTGCTGTGAAAGGACAGCGAGAATCAGAACGAGTCAAAAATGTTTGTTCATGTTCATTTATTTTACTTAAATTTTGATTGGAATTTTGCTTAAAAATTTAATATATAGAGGGGGCCCCATAAAAAATTCCAATCGGGCCCTGCACCTAATCGATCCGGTCCTTCTTATCCGGTCCTTCTAGATGCACACGGAAGTTTAACCAAAGAGAAGTTATGTGCTATCCTTCTTTCAATGGACTTCCCTGAACCATTTATCTATTTTGTTTGGAAGTAACTAATCGATCCATCTCACAGGGTTTGGTAAATGAGTCAGTCTCATCAGTCAAAACGCTTGAGGTAGGACTATGCCAGGGATCTCCTCTTAGCCCTCTGCTTTTTCTGCTGATGATATCTGACTTTGAACTTTCAAGTTCAACAATCAAAGGCAACCCTGTAGCGTTGCCTATAGTAAAGGTCATACGGCTCCAATGTTGTTTTTTTTTTCAGAAACACTTCATATGGAAGACGTGGTCACATAAACTTCGGAGGGGCTCTTTTGATTGGAAATCGAAAGTTCTAGTCTCCTTTTTAAGAGTCAAAGGTGGTCGGATGGCAACTGTCCCCCCCCACGCCCTATTTCCCCAATTCTATCAGATAAGAAATGTTAGATACCCGTTTTGTTAAAAATAGTTCAAAGGTCAGAAAACAAAAACTTCGGTGCCGACACAACCCCCCAGGGCCGGGGACAGCCGTTGTAAGTTTTGCCATGGGGGCTTATATGTTTCTTATAGAAGGGATGCTGGTATAAATTTTAGAGAGGGCTCATTTGATTGAAAATTGAAAGTTCCAATTCACTTTTTAACATTCAAAAGAGATCAGAGGGGAACTGCCAGGGAACTTCAGAGAGGGCTCATTCAATTGGAAATCGAAAGTTCTAGTTCACTTTTTAAGAGTAAAAAGAGACTTGAGGGCAACCAGCCCCCCCCCCCCCCCCCCACGCCGTTTTTCGCCAAACCCATCTGATGAAAAATTTCGATACCCATTTTGTTAAAAATAGTTCAAAGGTCAGGTAGCAAAAGCTCTGTTGTCGACATAACCCTTTAGGGCCTGGGGCAGGGGTTGTAAGTTATGCTATGGGGGCATAGCTTGGGCACAATGGAATCTGTAATATTCTTACCTTTCTATTCTAGGTGATCTGGGTTTCTATGTCTAAAAAATAAACGTTGAGACTTTCTACATGGTGTCAGATCCCTTAAAGCAACATGGAAGCCAATGTCCCATACCCTGCAATGGATTGGACAAGTGTTAATCTTAAAGAGGCAAGGACAAGATTTAAGAATCATGCAAAGCTGATGTTCCAAGTACCCCTTAGCGGAAAGACAGAAAAAGTGCAATGCGCCTTCCTACTGATCTGGAGATAAAGGAGAAAAAGGGCGAGATATTTTTAGTACCTTTACAATTACAGCTGAAGAACAGGACAAAATTCAACCGTACATGGACAAGTTCAGTGTATATTTCCTCCCTCAGTGCAATACAGTGTTTCAAAGATATCTCTTTCATAAACGTGATCAACGAGATGGTGAACCAGTGGATCAATATATAAATGATCTGAATCTTTTGCCTCGTGAACGTGCTTATTCCACAACAGCCATAAGAGATGAAATGGTAAGAGACCGACTTGTATGTGGCATCCCTTCAGCAAAAGTCAGAGAGAAACTCCTCCAAGCAGGTTCCAATCTAACTCTGTCACAAGCAATTACTATAGTGCAAACACATATAGAAACCCAGGTGCAGCTCAGGACAATCTCACAGCCTGATACATGTGGCAGCCAAGCTTATCAAGAAACATGCATAAAGCATGAAGTGGATTTTGTCAGGAGGGCAAAGAAATCAAACCATGCCCCATCTGTAAGACAATTCTATTTCTGTGGAGGGGATTATTCACCTTCCCACAAATGCCCCGCAAAAGGAAAAATATGCAGTAACTGTGACAAACCAAACCATTTTGCAAAGGCATGCAAAAGCAGCAAAAAGGTGGTGAACGTAATTAATGAACGACATCAAGCAAACGAGCATCAACCAGACAGCAATGATAAGCTCTTCATTGACACCATAAACATGGACAAAGGTGATGATCAACCATATGTGAAGCTCACAATTAGTGAACACATCAGTATCACTTTCAACATTGACACGGGTGCACAGGCCAACATCATACCTGAAACATTTTTTAATACCCTCAAACCAAGGCCCAAAGTCAATAAGACGCTACAAATCCTAACTAATTTTGGAGGACAGAAGATGCCAACGCTTGGCGTTAGTAGCCTTAACTGTGCATACACCAACGGATGCACTGAGACACAGCCCTTCCTCATAGTGAAAGATACCCCCGTCCCAATCCTGGGCTTCGAAACCAGCATAAAACTAAAATTAATTAAGCTGATACTTACTGTGACAAAACCGACCCCATTCATAAAGGAATTCAAGGACGTATTCCAAGGTATAGGACAGCTCGAAGGTGAGTGTCACATAACACTCAAAGAAGGAACCGAGCCTAAGGCTGTACCAGCCAGACGCATCCCAATATCTCTCCAAAATAGGCTCAAGAAGGAACTAGACAGGATGGAAGCACTATGGGTCATCAAAAAGGTCACTTATCCCACAGATTGGGTAAATGCTGCAGTTGTGGTCGAAAAGCCTGACAAAAGCCTCCGGGTCTGCATTGACCCACAGGACCTGAACAAGGCCATCAAAAGACCCCACGATCCAATGCCCACATTTGACGAAGCAATACTAAAAGACTCCGGTGCTAAATTTTTCACCAAGCTGGACGCCCGTCATTGATGTTGGTGTCTTGTCCTTGACAACGAATCATCTCAACTAAAAACATTCACACTCCATATGGCCGATACATGTTCAAACGCATGCCGTTTGGGCTGATTTCAGCGCAGGATGAATTTCAACGTCGCATGGAAGAGGCATTTGGTTGCATTAAAGGTTTTTTTGTAATAGTCGATGACATCATTATATTTGGGAAAACCATAGAGGAGCACGACGCAAATGTTCGCAGTGCACTAATCAGAGCACGCGAAAGGACTGTGAAATTCAACCTAAAAAAAAGTGTGTTCGGGTGCGACAGCATACCGTACTTTGGACACATAATATCAAAAGGTGGGATCCACCCAGACACACGAAAGGTCCGTGCACTGAAAGAAATGAGTGCCCCATCTACCAAGGATGAACTACAGACCATACTGGGAATGATGACCTACCTAGTAAGGTACATCCCCAATCTAGCATCACTTAATCAGCCCCTACGTAACCTGGCAAAACAGCGACAGCTCAAGTGGGAGCCACAACACGATATATCATTCAACAACATCAAAGAATCAATTTGCAGCTCATTGGCATTTTTTGATCCTAAAGCAGGGAACATCGAGCTACAAGTTGACGCTTCGAAGTTTGGCCTAGGAGCCACCCTTATTCAAAATGGGAAGTCAATCTCTTTTGCATCACGCTCGTTGAACAACACCGAGCAGAACTACTCGCAGATAGAAAAGGAACTATACGCTATTCTCTTCGGCTGCATACACTACCACCAGTACCTCTATGGCCAGAAATTCATAATCGTATCGGATCACAAGCCTCTCCAAGTGATCCTGAATCGCCCAATATCAAAGTCTTCACCGAGATTCCAGCGGATGCTACTGAGAATCCAACAATACGGCTTCACCATAACATTCCACCCAGGCAAAGAGATTCCAGTTGCCGATGCCCTGTCACGCATGTATCTCCCTGAAGAGGTTGGAGAGATGCAAAAAGAGATTGAATCATATGTGCATTTTGTCATGTCAATCCAAACAATCAGCAATGACAGACTTAAAAAGCTCAAACAAGAGACAGCAGCTGACACTAAATTGGTTGAGCTGGCTAAGACAATCAAAAGTGGATGGCCAGCATCCAGAAGAAATCTCCCAGCAACTCTCAACCCATTCTCGAATGTCCGGCATGACCTAACGTTCATAGACCAAATCATACTAAAAGGAGATCGCCTAGTTATACCCAAAAACTCCCGCAAAAACATCCTCAACTGCATACACGCATTCCACCTGGGTATCGAAAAACTAAACAGCGTGCTCGCTCAGTCATTTTTTGTCCAAGGATGACAAAAGATATTGAAGAGCATATGAAACACTGCTATGCATGCACCAGACTCCAGAACTCTAACCAGAAAGAGCCATTGATGCCACATGACATCCCTGACTTACCATGGGAGAAAATCGGTAGCGACATCTTCTACAAAAATGGGGAATACTTCCTCATTACTGTCGACTTTTACATTGGATTTTTCGAAGTTGATAGAATGGGAAGCAGTGCATATGCTCACCAAATAATACTGTACCTGAAATAGCACTTCGCACGTTATGAAATTCCTCGTATGTTCATTACCGACAACGGCCCACAATTCTCATTATCCGTCTTCCAAAAATTCATATCGGATTGAGAAAAATCTCAGACCACATCCTCACCATATTTCCCCCAATCAAACGGATTGGCTGAAAGGTCAGTACAGACGGCCAAAGGCATCCTGAGGAAAACCAATATTGC
This sequence comes from Artemia sinica, assembly GCA_027921565.1. NCBI lineage: Eukaryota > Metazoa > Arthropoda > Branchiopoda > Anostraca > Artemiidae > Artemia > Artemia sinica. Next base: position 48,940,218 of record CM051274.1, on the reverse strand, counting down.
TGGAAACGATTTTGAGCTGGCGTTGCTAGAATACAGGAACACCCCAGTTGATGGTCTGGCCTACCCATCCCAATTGCTAATGAGCAGAAACCTCAGATCAATAGTCCCATACACCAAAGAATTGCTTGCACCAAAGACCATTCACCACAAGCACTTTCGACAGAATCGAATGAAGCAACAGTCATGCCAGAGCAAGTACTATGATCGCCAGTCAAAGCAACTGAAACCCCTACAAATTGGACAACCAGTACAGGCCCAAATCCACGGCAAACTCTGGCAGGCGGGCATTATCAAAAGAGCAGATGTGAATCCCATGTCCTACATATTCGAGAAAAACGACGGAGCAACCTACAAAAGGAACAGGCGCCACATAAAGATATTCTGTCAGCAACCTCAGTCGCCAGACGCCACCATAACTAAAGAGATCCTCCATACAGATACTCTAAGCACACCACAGAGTCCATCAGAAACAATTCCTACCCCTGTCCCTAGAACACCAAATGAAAACCGTCTGAAACCCCTCACTCGCGTTCATAGCCCAACATTTAACAGGCCCATACCTGTACCAAGCACCAGTCACGTGAACCATACAGAACGCCATGATATTCCCTAGATAACCCATACTGGTCGCACTGTGAATCCAGTCAAGAGGCTTAACCTGTGAATCGGTAAATTAATGGAATACTCCCCCCCCTTTTTCTAAAGTGAAGTGAACATTGTAAAAAAAAATAAACTAAAAAGGAGCGAGCCTAGTGCCTCCTCATAAAGAAATACAGTAATATATTATGGCAGTGTGTCTAGTATTTAAAAGCGGAAATTGTTTTATTTTATTTTTGTACCAGTTTGGTAAGGAGCAGTTTGGCTAGTTTGGAAAGGAGGGAGAATGCAATATTCTTACCTTTCTTATTCTAGGTGACCTGGGTTTCTATGTCTAAGGAATTGACTTTGAGACTTTCTACAGTGTCCAAGTACTTTCTAACAAAGAAGAAGTTAATACTATCGTAAATTCTTACTTTCTGAAAAGAAACCCAATTTGGGCTCTTTTATTTTCTGTTAAGAAGCCCAATCGAAAAGTCTACTAAAGAAATTATTCGTTTATTGAAGAAGTAACATAAAATTGCCATTATTTTGTTAAAAAAGAAGAAAAAGAAGAAAAATAATTTGGAACAACATTTTCTAAATTTTCCTGGAGCAGAACTTTTAAAATGAGTATGTATAACCTTTTAAATAGGCTTTTTCATTAAGTATATTCTTGAATATGGCTGCTCATTAAAACTTGTTGGTTAAACACAATTTTTTTTCCTGCCCAAAATATTTAGCCTAGGCTGCTAACCTAATAAAGATAAAGATAAATTTGGCAAAATTTGAGAAAAGCTCCTTTTAATATTTTGAAAAGGGGTTGGGTTGGGAAAATGAAACTCTCAGGGATGGATTTACAGACTAAAATATGTCCTGGAAAGATAGCCTAGGCCTAGGCCTGTTTTGAAGTAGGCTACCAGTTAGCCTAATTTCTAGGTATCCCTATAATTTAGCTTAGATGAAAGTGAAAACATCATTTAATACCTTTATAATTCATCATTTATATGCCCTTTTATAATTCAATAATCACTTCTTTTGCAAGTTGCATCTTGAGCACTTAAAGGGGCCCCAAAGCTATTTCATTGGTAAATATTTACCAAATCATATTATTGAGTTACGACTAAAGTGAATATACAACTCAATGCCTTTTTTTATGCTCTTTACAAATATAATAATCATTTTTGTCAGAAATGAATTTTAGCCCCCACCCCTATATATACCAATTCAGGATATATATTTGCACATTAGGGGGTGGGGGTAATTTTATTTCTTGTGAAAATGAGAGGTAAGTTTAAACTCAGGTTCTCAGGTTGTATTGCATTTTGGTGGTGCATCACTGGACAGTTTCAAAGAGCTGTTTATCTCCCTTGAACTGAGGGGAAGGCTGTTGTCATAGCTCTTTGCATTTTTTAGTATTGTGCTCTAGCATCCTTTTCTGATCAGCACTAAGTTCCTTTGCTGTTTATGCTTCATCTTCTTTGTTGACATATAAAAGGAACCCAGAATTTTTTTTCATATAAGTAAAGGCCAAAATATATTGAATTATCAAACAATTTGGAGTATATGACTAATATTTATTATTAATAAGATCACAAAGTTCCTTTGACATTTATCCTTTGTCTTCTTGGTTGATGCACCTGAAAAAAAAGTTCTTCTTGTTAGTTAAGGCTTAAATGAACTCTATCATAGGCAGCACAACATGATGCCTAAGTAAAGAGCAGTGTGGGCACTATGTATTATTTATTTATGATTTTTTTTATAGACCAGGGCACTTTGTATAAAAGGAGTTGTCACAGAAGCTTCAAAAAGGGCTCATTTGATTGGAAGTTGAAAGGGCTAGTGCTCTTTTAATAGCCAAAAGTAATTGAAGGGTGACTAACCCCCCTCCCACACCCACCATTTCCCCAAACTCATCTAATTGAAATTGTGAGATAGCCATTTTGTTCAGCATAGTTGAAAGGTCTGGAAATTATATTTGGGGGTTGAGGATGACAACCCCCCTCCCCAGCCCTCAGCACAAATTTTGAAGTAAATGACAAATATGTATTGTTAGTCAAATTTTGAAGTATATGACTAATATGTATCATTAATCAGATGCTTGAACTAAGAGTTCCTTAGATGCTCATTGTCTGTTCTATCCAAAGCGGTCTGTAGACAATTCATCTGGAAATGCTCCAGACATCTGAGCAAATGCCATAATTCCCAGCAGCCAGCATGCTTAGTGAAGGGAGGGCACTATTTATCTTGTATTATAACATATTATATTTCAGTCTTCTCTGGCACACAGCATAACAATGACAGAGCAGGGGGTATAAAAGTAACAATAGCAATATAATAATACAATAGTTGTTGTGATTATTATAATTGGAAGGAGCCTTGATTGGTAAATCAAATGTTTATCTCTTAGCTACAAAATTAATTAAAACTTTGAAAAATTTACTACAAGTCCAGCTGAAATTATTGGAATTGTATTTTCAAAATAAACTTGGAAATTAATTCTTGGGCAGTGGTCTTGGTTCAAAAAGATGAATGAGAATGAGCAAGGGTTTTTAAATAAAATTCAAAAAAGGTATCTTTTAAAATCTAGGGAGTTGGGGGCTATGTTTCTGGATAAAAATACTGAAAAGGTATTTTCAAGCCATAAAAAGTGGCAATTCCCCCACTGCTTCTTTGTTGGCATATATGGTTACCTCAAATTGATCCTTTTCATTTTTGTAGTCAAATTGTGAAGTATATGACTAACATATATTATTAGTCAGATACTTCAACAAAAAGTTCCTATGATGCTCATTTTTGTCTTTTTTTTTACACATATGGTGATTCTAGGAAAAAAAATATTTTTCTTGTAATTAAAGTTTCAAATGAATTGGATTATCAAATATGCTTGCCTCAAATTGATCCTTTTTATCTTTGTTGATGGATTTTGAAGTATATGACCAGGGGTGTAGATTCAGTATTTTTATTAGAGGGGGGGGGGCAAGAGTCCACATCCAGAGAGTCAAGGAGCATGGGCTATAGAATAATATTTTTTTGTCCAAATCATTAGGGGGCAGCTGCCCCCCTCTAAATGACACTGCTGTATATGACTAGTATGTAGGCCCATTATTAGTCAGATACTTACACTCAAAGTTCCTTTGATTCTCATCCTTTGTCTTCTTTGTTGGCAGATGTAGTTGAGATTAAAAAAAATCCTTGGATATAAAGGCTTGATTGAACTGTATTATCAATTAGGCTTTCCTCAAACTTATCTATTTCATCTTTGTAGTTAAATCTTGAAGTACCATATATGACTAATAAGTAGGCTATTATTAGTCAGATTTTTCAACAGAGAGCTTCATTGATGCTCATTGTTTGTCTTCTTTGTTGGCATCCTATAGTTAAGATTTCAAAAAAATCCTAGTAAGTAAAGGCTTGAATGAACTGTATTATCAATTATGCTTACCTCAAATTGACCCTTTTCATCTCTGTGGCTCAATTTTGAAACATTTGACTAATATGTATTATTTGTCAGATACTTCAACTCAAAGTTCCTTTGATTCTCATCCTCTGTCTTCTTTTTTGGCATATATAGTTGAGATTAAAACAAAATCCTTGTAAGTAAAGGCTTGAATGAACTGTATTATCAATTATGCTTACCTCAAATTGACCCTTTTCATCTCTGTGGCTCAATTTTGAAACATTTGACTAATATGTACTATTAGTCAGATACTTCAACTCAAAGTTCCTTTGATTCTCATCCTTTGTCTTCTCCATTGGCATATATGTTGAACCTAGAAAAAAGAACGATTTAATTCCAAGTAAAGCCTTAAATGAACTGTGTTATCAAGTATACTTACCTCTAATTGATCATTTTCATCTTTGTGCTCAGTTTTGGAGTATATGAATAATATGTATTATGAGTTAGATACTTCAACTCAGAGTTCCTTTGATTCTTATCCTTTGTATTCTCTGTTGGCATATATGGTGAACCTAGAAAAAAGAACGTTTTAATTCCAAGTAAAGCCTTAAATGAACTGTGTTATCAAATATGCTTATCTCAAATTGATCATGTTCATCTTTGTGCTCAGTTTTGGAGTATATGAATAATATGTATTATGAGTCAGATACTTCAACACAAAGTTCCTTTGACCCTCATTCATTGTCTTCTTTGCTGAAATATGTAGTGAACCTAGTAAAAAAAGGTTTTTATCATAAGTAAAGGCTTAAATGAATTGTGTAATCAAATATACTTACATCAAATTGATCCTTTTTCATCTTTGTAGTCAAATTTTTAAGTATATGACTACTATGTATTATTAGTCAGATTCTTCAACTGAGATTTCAACAGGCAGCGCCCTGTATATAAGGAATAATTTCTGTTTGTTTTGTTTTAATGTTGCAACATACTTCCATAGGCAGCACAATAGCGCTGCCTAAGTAAAGAACTATGCAGGCACAATGTATTATTTTTTTTTCTTCTTTCTCTGTACCCAGGCACTTTGTATTGAAGGAGTTGTTGTAGAAACTTCGAAAAGGGCCCATTCGATTGGAAATTGGAGTAGCTAGTGCCCTTTTCAATAGTGATTGTAGGGTAACTAGCCCCCCCCCCATGCCCATCATTCCCCCAAACACATCCAATAAAAATTTTGAGATAGCCATTTTGTTCAGCATAGTTGATTTCCAGATAGAAAATATATTTTTGAGGAGGACACTCCCCCATAACCCTCTGGGCAAAGATTTTAAGTTGTGCCCTTAGGGCATATAAGAATGATGTTGGCACAATGTATCATTTATTATTGTTTTTTTACTTTAGAGCAGGGCACTTCATATCAAAGAAATTGTTGTAGTAACTTCGAAAAGGGCTCATTCAATTGGAAATTGGAGTGGCTTGTGCCCTTTTTAATAGTCGAAAGTGATTGGAATGCAACTAACACCCCATCCACGCCCACCATTTCCCGAAACACATCCAATCAAAATTTTGAGATAGCCATTTTGTTCAGTGTAGTTGATTTCCAGTTAGAAATTATGTTTTTAAGGAGAACACAGCCTTCAGGGCAAGGGTTGTAAGTTATGCCCTGGAGGCATATAAGGTTTTTATAGAAGGTGTTGTCGTAGAAACTTAAAAAAGGGCTAATTCAATTGGAAATTCAAAGGGCTAGTACCCTTTTTAATAGTTGTAAGTGATTGGAGGGCAATTAGCTCCCCCCCACGCCCATCATTCCCCCAAGCACATCCAATCGAAATTTTGTTCAGCATAGTTGATTTCCATATAGAAAATATGTTTTTGAGGAGGACACAACCCTAAGGGCAAGGGTTTTAAGTTATGCCCTGAGGGCATATAAGAACAATGTTGGCACAATGTACAATCTATTATTTTTTTTCCTTTAGAGCAGGGCACTTTGTATCAAAGAAGTTGTCCTAGAAACTTCGAAAAGGGCTCATTCGATTGGAAATTGGAGTGGCTTGTGCCCTTTTTAATAGTCGAAAGTGATTGGAATGCAACTAACACCCCATCCACGCCCACCATTTCCCGAAACACATCCAATCAAAATTTTGAGATAGCCATTTTGTTCAGCATAATTGATTTCCACATAGAAATTATGTTTTTGAGGAGGACACTCCCCCACAGCCTTCAGGGCAAGGGTTGTAAGTTATGCCCTGGGGGCATATAAGGTTTTTATAGAAGGTGTTGTTGTAGAAACTTCAAAAAAGGCTTATTCAATTGGAAATTCAAAGGGCTAGTGCCCTTTTTAATAGTTGAAAGTGATTGGAGGGCAACTAGCCCCCCCACGCCCATCATTCCCCCATACATGTCCAATCAAAATTTTGAGATAGCTATTTTGTTGACACTCCCCCACAGCCTTCAGGGCAAGGGTTGTAAGTTATGCCTTGGGGGCATATAAGGTTTTTATAGAAGGTGTTGTTGTAGAAACTTCAAAAAGGGCTCATTCGCTTAGAAATTGAAATGGCTAGTGTCCTTTCTAATAGTCTAAAGCAATTGGAAGGCAACTAACACCCTTTCCACGCCCACCATTTCCCCAAACACATTCAATCAAAATTTTGAGATAGGCATTTTGTTCCACGCAGTGAAAGTTCAGGAAATTATACCTTGGAGCAGGACACTCCACTCACACTCTTCAGGGCAAGGGTTATAAGTTATGCCCTAGGAGCATATAAGTATTTATTGAAATCTTTGTTGTAGACACTTGAAAAAGGGCTCATTTGATTGGAAATTCAAAGGTTTAGTGCCCTTTTTAATAGTCGAAAGTGATTTGAGGGCAACTAGCCCCCCTCTCTCACCCACCTTTTCCCTAAACACATCCAATTAAAGTTTTTAGATAGCTATTTTGTTCAGTGTTGTGGATTTCCAGATAGAAATTATGTTTTTGAGGAGGACACTCCCCCAGAGCCCTCAGGGCAAGGGTTGTATATTGCACCCTGGGGGCATATAGGGTTTTTAATGAACGCGTCGTCGTAGAAACTTCAAAAAGGGCTCATTCGATTGGAAATTGAAATGGCTAGTGCCCTTTTTAATAGTCGAAAGTGATTGGAAGGCAACTAACACCCCTTCCATGCGAACCATTTCCCCAAACATATCCAATCAAAATTTTTAGATAGCCATTTTGCTCTATGCAGTTTAAAGTTCAGGAAATTATACCTTTGAGGAGGACACTCCCCCCACAGTCTTCAGGGCAAGGTTTGTAAGTTATGCCCTGGGGGCATATAAGGTTTTTATAAAAGGTGTTGTTGTAGAAACTTCAAAAAAGGCTCATTCGATTGGTAATTTAAAGGACTAGTATTCTTTTTAATAGTCAAAAGGGATGGGAGGGCAACTACCCCCCCCCCCCCCCCCCCCGCGCCCTTCATTCCCCCAAACACATCCAATCAAAATTTTTAGATAACCATTTTATTCAACATAGTTTGTGTCCAGATAGAAAATATGCTTTTGAGGAGGACACTCCCCCACATACCCTTGGGGCAAGGGTTTTAAGTTATGCCCTGAGGGAAAATAAGAACGATGTTGGCACAATGTATCATTTATCATTTTTTTTCCTTTAGAGCAGGGCACTTCGTATTGAAGGAGTTGTCATAGAAACTTCGAAAAGGGCTCATTCAATTAGAAATTGAAATGGCTAGTGTCCTTTTTAATAGTCGAAAGTAATTGGAAGGCAACTAACACCCCTTTTGCGCCCACCATTCCCCCAAACAGATCCAATAAAAATTTTGAAATAGCCATTTTGTTCCACGCAGTTAAAGTTCAGGAAATTATACCTTTCAGCAGTACACTCCCCCCCCCCCCCCCACAGTCTTCAGGGCAAGGGTTATAAATTATGCCCTGGGAGCATATAAGTTTTTATTGAAATCTTTTTCGTAGACACTTGAAAAAGGGCTCATTTGATTGGAAATTGAAATTGCCCTTTTTAATAGTCAAAAGTGAGTGGAGAGTAATTAACCCCCCTCTCACACCCACTATTTCCCCAAACACATCCAATCAAAATTTTGAGATAGCCATTTTTTTCAGCATAATTGATTTCCAGATAGAAATTATGTTTTTTAGGAGGACACTCCCCCACAGTCTTCAGGGCAAGGGTTGTAAATTATGCCCTCGGGGCATATAAAGTTTTTATAGAACGCGTTGTCATAGAAACTTCAAAAAGGGCTCATTCGATTAGAAATTGAAATGGCTAGTGTCCTTTTTAATAGTCGAAAGTGATTGGAAGGCAACTAACACCCCTTCCATGCCCACCATTTCCCCAAATATATCCAATCAAAATTTTTAGATAGCCATTTTGTTCCACGTAGTTTAAAGTTAATGAAAATATACCTTTGAGCAGGACACTCCCCCCACAGTCTTCAGGGCAAGGGTTATAAGTTATGCCCTGGGGGCATATAAGGTTTTTATTGAAATCTTCGTCGTAGAAACTTGAAAAAGGGCTCATTCGATTGGAAATTCAAAGGGCTAGTGCCCTTTTTAATAGTCGAAAGTGATTTGAGGGCAACTAACCCCCTCTCACGCCCACCTTTTCCCCAAACACATCCAATCAAAATTTGTAGATAGCCATTTTATTCAACGTAAATGCAAGTTTTGGAAATTAGGTCTTTAAGGGTGACAACCCATCCCCCCACAACCCTCAGGGCAAGGGTTGTAAGTTATGCCCTGGGAGCATGTAAGGTTTTTATAGAAAGCTATGTTGTAAAAACATCAAAAAGGGCTCATTCAATTGAAAATTGAAAGGGCTAATCCCCTTTTAATAGTCCATAGTGATTGAAGGGCAACTAACCCCCCCCCCCGTCACGCCCACCATTTCCCCAAACACATCTAATCAACATTTTGAGATATCCATTTTGTTCAACGTAGTCGAAAGTTCTGGAAATTAGGTCTTTGACGATGACAACCCCCCCCCCAGCCCTCAGGGCGAGGTTTGTAAGTTATCCCCTGGGGACGTATATGGTTTTTATTGAAAGTATTGTCGTAGAAACTTCAAAAGGGCTCATTTGATTGGAAATTTAAAGGGCTAGTGCCTTTTTTAATAGTTAAAAGTGATCGGAGAAAGACTAACGCCCTTCTCACGCCCACCATTTTCCCAGACACATGCAATCCAAATTTTGAGATAGCCATTTTGTTTAACGTAGTTGAAAGTTCTGGAAATTAGGTCTTAGAGGAGGACAACCACCTTCACAGCCTTTAGGGTAAGGGTTGTAATTTATGCCCTGGGGGCATATAAGGTGTTTATAGGAAGTGTTGTTGCAGAAACTCAAAAAGGGCTCATTTGATTGGAAATCGAAAGGCCCAGTGCCCTTTTTAATAGTCGAAAGTGATTGGAAGGCTTGACATTTTCAAGGAGGCACACTTGTGCCTCTATAAAGAGGCGACCCACCACAATGTTAAGCGATTTCAGGTCCTAGAGGTCGCAGAGAGACGGCGGTAATCGCATTTTGTAGCCCAAGCTCAAACTAAGAAACTTGCAAAATTTCATCCTCCTTCGACTTTATCTTCATGGGGTAAACTGGGCCGGAAGTTTGGACCCTCCCACCACAGCCCCCTTTAACGTTGTCCGATTGGGCTGAAATTTAGAAGTTAAGCTTTCCTAGGGCCCGGGAGCTTATCCTCGAAATTTCAGCTCAATCCGATCACTCCTTCCCTATTTTCAAAAAACCAAATATAGCCACTTAAAATTCATTTCTTTTTTTTTTCTTAGCCACGCCTACAGGCCACAGTTGGCAACGGATCCGGTTGAATGAGGACTCATTCGAAGCAGAATTCGACCTGTTAGGGCCTTTTGATATTTTCAGACCGAAAAAATTATCCCCCGAATTTACATTTACGAGAAACCTTGTTTTCCTATATTAGCCCATGTTAATTTTTCCGACCACAACCCCCCTTTAACGTTGTCTGATCGGGCTGAAATTTGGAGGATAATCTTTCCTGGGGCCTGGGAGCTTATCCTCGAAATTTCAGCTCAATCTGATCACTCCTTCCCTGTTTTCCAAAAACCAAATATCAAGTTTTTTGGGAATTTGCTTGCGTCGAAAATAGCTTCCATATACTAAAAAACAATTACTGTTGTGTCTGTATAGTTTTGCGGTTACACTCCAGATTTTCAGGCGGAAAATCCGGGTTCGATTCACCATCAGAGCAATTTTTTTAATACTGAATTTAAAGTTTAAAAAAGAAACTCAGTTTCTTTTTTAAATTATTTGAAAAAAACTACGTTTTCTAAAGAGTTAAAGAGGCTGAGTTACAAGGAGCAATAATAAGTAATAAACTGTACAAAAACGTGCAGAAATTATTTGAAAAAAACTACGTTTTCTAAAGAGTTAAAGAGGCTGAGTTACAAGGTCGAACCTTAAAACGTACAGGGATTAGGAGGCACAGTTGGGGGGCTGCCGCCCCCCAAACCCCCCGCTTTCGCAGCCTTTAAATAAAAAAAAAGTTTTTTAAACTGAAAGTAAGGAGCGACATTAAATCTTAAAACGAACAGAAATTATTCCGTATATGAAAGAGGCTGTGCCCTCCTCAACGCCTCGCTCTTTATGCTAAAGTTTGACTTTCTCACAACTCTTTTTTTAAACAATAAAAACTTTAGCGTAAAGAGCGAGGCGTTGAGGAGGGCACAGCCTCTTTCATATACGGAATAATTTCTGTTCGTTTTAAGATTTAATGTCGCTCCTTACTTTCAGTTTAAAAACTTTTTTTTTATTTAAAGGCTGCGAAAGCGGGGGGTTTGGGGGGCGGCAGCCCCCCAACTGTGCCTCCTAATCCCTGTACGTTTTAAGGTTCGACCTTGTAACTCAGCCTCTTTAACTCTTTAGAAAACGTAGTTTTTTTCAAATAATTATAGTAAAGATCGATGTGGGTATAATGTATTATTTTGTTGTTGTTGTTGTTGTTGTTTAGACCGGGCACTTTGTATTGAAGGAGTTGTCGTAGGAACTTTGAAAAGGACTCATTTGATTGAAAGTAGAAAGGGCTGATGCCCTTTTTCATAGTCAAAAGTGATTGGAGGGAAAATAACTTAAATTTTAACTACTTTGACGAAAATTTTATCTCAAAATTGCTATCTCAACCAAATCATATCATTCAAAGACGTAATATCTGGACCTTTCAACTACGTTGCACAAAATAGTTATCACAAAATTTGATTGGATGTGTTTGGGGAAATGGTGGGCGTGAGAGGAGGGTTAGTTGCCCCCCAATCACTTCCGACTATTAAAAAGGGCATTAACCCTTTCAATTTTCAATCGAATAAGCCCTTTTTGAAGTTTCTATGACAACGCTTTCTAAAAAAAACCTTATTTTCCCCAGGGTATAATTTACAATCCTTAGCCTGAGGGCTGTGAGGGGGTTGTCACCCTCAAAGACATAATTTCCGGACCTTTCAGCTACGTTGAACAAAATGGCTACCGTATCTAAAATTTTGATTGGATGTGTTTGGGGAAATGTTGGGCATGAGAGGGGGGTTCCAAAAAATTGGAAGGGGTGTTACTTGCCATCCAATCACTTTCGACTATTAAAAAGTGCACTAGCCGTTTCAATATCCAATTGAATGATTTCATTTTGAAGTTTCTGCGACAAGGCTTTCTATAATAAAAACAAATCTTATGTGTCCCAAGGGCATAACTTCCAACCCTTGCCCTGAGGGCTGTAGGGGGAGTATCATCCTCAAAAACATAATTTTCAAACTTCTTAACTGTGTCGAACAAAATGGCTATCTCAAAATTTTGATTGGATGTGTTTGGGGAAATGGTGGGTGTGAGAGGGGTGTTAGTTATCCTCCAATCGCTTTCAACTATTAAAAAGGGCACAAGCTCTTCTAATTTCCAATCGAACGAGCCTTTTTTTTCAGTTTCTACAACATCACTGTCTATAAAAACCTTATATGCCCCTAGGACATAACTTACAATCCTTGCCCCAAGGGCTGTGAGGGGGATTATCTTCAAAGACCTAATTTCTAATCTTCAAAGACCTATTATAAAATTATATTATAATTATATAACATTATAATTGTAATATTTATAATTATAATATTTATAATTATAATATATTATAATATTTATAATATATTATAAATATATATTATATATTTATAATTATATATAATTAAGAATTTATAGTTTGGCCTGCTATTTATATGCTGAAGAAACCTTTTCAACAATTTTTAACAGCATAAACTTTTGAAAATCATGACACAAATAGCAGTGTTTGATTTACTCACATACATCCTCTAGTTGACTTGATAAATAAAAGTTAATACCATTTCCAAAAAATTATATCTATGCTCTTTCACAACCTTGATACAATTACACTCTTTTGATTTAGTATAATTTTAAGACCAGAAGTAGTAATATAAGTAGCCCCGAAAATGTGATCTTAATATCATAAGTCGTTCTTGTTATATTGCTGAGATGTTTTATTGGCAACCAGCATACAAACAGTGTGTTTTGATTTAATTTTAAGCAATATCTAGTTTTTAAGCATAACGGGCAAATTACATAACTGTTGGGGGTTGACCTACCCAATAACCCTAGAGATGTAGTTACTAGACCATTCAGCTATGCTGAACAAAATGGATGTCTCAAAATTTTGATTCGAAGTGTCTGGAAAACTATGAGCTAAAGAGAAGGGCTGATTGCCCTCCAATCATTTTGACTTTAAGAGGGCACTATAACTTTTAATCTTCAATCAGATTAGCTGCTTTAAAATATCAATGATGGTAGAGCATTGCTGCCTATGTCCTTATATGCCCTTTTAATACCTGCATGCATATAGGTTTTTTGTTTAATTGAAACTCCTCCTAAACGTTCCCTAAAAGTTTCAACTTAATACAATTAGTATCTTTAGTTAGAGTAACCATAGAAGCAGCATTAAATGAATACACACACTGTCTTCTGGATAGCTCAAAATCCACAACCTATGAAGGTATGAATGTGAAATTTTCAGAGAATATTTCTGTTGTATGGATGACAACCTGCCATCTGTATGCAGGTCGTCAATAGGGCATATGAGCAATATCTTAGGAACAGTTTTGTGTGTGACATTAAAACTTACAACGCTTGTTGTGGGGAATGTTGAACGAACCAAAAGATAATATTTGCATCATATTGCTTCTACTCCTACAACTACTGCTACTATTACTATTACTGCTGCTACTGCTACTAAAGCTAAGACTACTACTATTAACTGTACTCCTTCTGCTACTACTATATTTACTGGTGCTACTACTACAACTAATAAACCTAAAGGTATAAAGGCAAAATTTTTGGGCAATATTTTAACTGTATTGAAATAAATCAAAACCCGCTATGCCCATATGGGTTGTCAAGAGGACGTATCAGCAATCCTTCAGGATCGGTTGATGGCATTAAGTTAAGAATTTCATCTTGTGTTGAAGGGGATGTCTAAAAAAGGTGCTATTTCCATATTGGTAGTAATGCTACTACTGCTACTACAACTATTGCTACGTATAATTACTGAACCTTTCAACAGTGCCGAAAAAATTGATGTATCGAAATCTTTGTTTGGATATTTGTTATGGGAAATGATGGGCGTTGGGGGGGGGGGTCTCTCAAATCAATTTGACTCTTAAAAGGGCACTATAACCTCCAGTTTAAAATCAAATGAGACCCATCTGAATTTAATACGACCACCCATTCCATAAAAACTTTATATACCCCCAGGGCATAACTTAAAGCCCTTGCCCCAGGACTCTGGGGGGTTGTGCCACCCCTAGAATCATTGTTATATGTTCTTTGGACTATTTTAAACGAAATTGCCTTCGCACAATTTCAATCAAATGCATTTGGTGAAAAGAGGGGTAGTTGGGAGTGTGTGGGGGGGGCTGCTACTTGACCACCACCACTATTGACTCTTAAAATGGAACTTGAACTTCCAATTTCAACTAAATGAGCCACCTCTAAAGCTTATACAACCATCCCTTCCATAAGAACCTTAAATGCCCCAGGGGCATAACTTACAACCCTCAGGCTCTGATGGATAGTATCAACCTCAAAGGCCTTGTTATATGATATTTGGAATATTTTGAATAAAAGGACTGTCTCAAAATATCTATTGGATACATCTCAGGAAAAGATGTATCCAGGAGTGTTTGTGTGTGTGTGTGTGTGTGGGGGGGGGGGTAGTTGCGCTCTGATGACTTTGACTCTTGAAAAGGCACTAGAATTTATGATTACCAATCCAATGAGTCCCCTCCAAAGCATATACGACCACCCTTTTTATAAGAACCCTATATGCCCCAAGCGCATAACTTACAACCCTTTCCCTGAGTGCTGTAGGGGGGGGGGGGTGTTCCTCACATACATAATTTCCGAAACCTTCAACTATGATGAATAAAATTGTTATTTCCAAATTTTTATTGGTGTTAAGGCAAATGCTGAGCGTGGAGGGGGGGGGGGGGCTGTTTGCTTTTAAGTCACTTTGACTCTTAAAAAGTGCACTATAACTTCCAATTTCAAATCAAATAATCCCCATCTAATGTTTGTACGATCGCCGATTCAATAAAAAACCTTATACGCCCTCATAAAGTACCTTACAGCCCTATCCCCAGGGCGCTGGGGGGTTTTGTCATCCCTAAAAACATTATCATATGTTGTTTGGACTATTTGGAAAAAATCGCTATCATAATTTAATCAGATTCGTTTGGTGAAAAGAGGGGTTGTAGAAGAGGAGGGGCGGGGCTAAATGCCGTCCATCACTTTTGACGCTTAAAAAGGAACTAGAACTTCCAATTTTCAACCAAATGAGCCTCTTCTAAAGTTAAACAACCATCCCTTCCATAAAAAATCTTAAATATACCCTGGGCATAACTTAAAAACCCTTGCCCCTAATCTCTGGGGTTTGTTTCAACCCCAAAAGCCTTGTTATATGATATTTAGACTATTTTGGATAGAATGGATGTCTCAAAATTTCTATTAGAGGCAGTTCGGGACAATACGACGTGTGTGTGTGTGGGGGGGGGGTAGCTGCCCTCTGATCACTTTGATTCTTAAAGAGAGCACTAGAGCGTCAGATTACCAATCCAATGAGCCCCCTTCGGAGTCTAAAGGACCACGCTTTCTATAAAAACCTTATATGCCCCCAGGGCATAACTTACAACCCTTCCCCTGAGGGCTGGGGGAATTTGTTATCCGTAAAGACATAATTTCCAGACCTTTCAAACCCGTTGAACAAAATGGCTATCTCAAAATTTTGATTGGAAGTGTTTAAGGAAATGATGGTCATGGGGGGGGGGGTATTTGCCCTCTGATCACTTTTGACTAATAAGAGGGCACTAGTCGTCTCAATTTCCAATCGAATGAGCCCTTTTTGATGCTTCTATGACAAAACTTTCTATGAAAGCCTAATATGCCCCAAGGGCATAACTTACGACCCCTTGTCCCGAGGGCTTTGGGGGGGGGGGGGGGTTTAACCTCAAAGACATAATTTCCAGACTTTTCAACTACGTTGAACAAAATGGCCATGTCAAAATGTTGATTGGAAATGTTAGGGGAAATGATGGGCGCGGGGGGGGGGCATTCGCCCTCCAATCGCTTTGACTATTAATAAGGGTACTAGCCCTTCCAATTGTTTCTACAAAAACCTTATACGCCCCCTGGGTATAACTTTAACCCTGGGCGCAACCTTAACCTGAGGGCTCTGGGGTGTTGTCATGCTAAAATACATAATTTCCTGACCTTTCAACTACGTTCAGCAAATGGCTATGTCAAAATGTTGATCGAAGTTGTTTGGGGAAATGATGGGCGTGGAGGGAAGACATTTGTCCTCCAATCGTTTTTGACTATTAATAAAACACTAGCCCTCTCAATTCCCAATTGAATGAGTCCTTTTTGAAGTTTCTATGACAATACTTTCTATAAAAACCTTATATGCCCCCGGGCAATACTTATAACCTTTGCTCTGGAGGCTGTGGGGGTTTTTTCATCCCCAAAGACATAATTTCTGGACCTTTCAACTACATTGAATAAAATGTCTATCTTAAAATTTTGATTGGATGTGCTCGGGGAAATGGTGGGTGTCAGAGGGTGGGTTAGTTGCCCTTCAATCACTTTCGACTATTAAAAAGGGCACTAACCGTTTCAATTTTGTTCTCTTTTTACTAACCGTTCTCTTTTGGAGTTTTTACGGCAACGCTTTCTATAAAAAACCTTACATGCCCTCAGGGCATAACTTACAACCCTTGCCTTGAGGGCTACGGGGGGGGGGGATGTTGTCATCCTCAAAGACATAATTTCAAGAAATTTCAACTACGTTGAACAAAATGGCTATCTCAAAATTTTGATTGGATGTGTTTGGGGAAATGGTGGGCGTGAGATGGGAGCTAGTTGCCCTCCAATCATTTTTGACTATAAAAAGGGCACTAGCCCCTTCAATATCCAATCAAATGTGCCCTTTTTGTAGTTCTACGACAACGCTCTCTATAAAATCCTTATATTCCCCCAGGGCATAACTTACAACCTTTGTCCTGAGGACTCTGCGGGGTTTGTCATCCTCAAAGACAATTTCTGGACCTTTCGACTAAATTGAACGTAATGGCGATCTCCTCATTTTGATTGGATGTGTTTGGGGAAATGGTGGGCGTGAGAGTAGGGTTAGTTGTCCTTCAATCACTTTCGACTATAAAAAAGGGTACTAGCCCTTTCAATTTTCAGTCATAAGCCCTTTTTGTAGTTTCTACGACAACACTTTCTATAAAATCCTTATAAGCCGCCAGGGCATAACTTACAACCCTTGCCCTGAGCGCTCTGGGGAGTTTGTCATCAAAGATAGAATTTCCAGACCTTTCAACTACGTTGAACGAAATGGCCATCTCAAAATTTTGATTGGATGTGTTTGGGGAAAGGGTGGGCGTGAGAATAGGGTTATTTGCCCTCCAATCACTTTCACTAGCCCTTCAATTTCCAATCGAATGAGCCCTTTTCGAAGTTTCTACGACAATGCTTTCTATAGAAACCTTATATGCTCCCAAGGCATAACTTACAACCCTTGCCCTGAGGGCTGTGGGGGGGGGGGGGGGGTTGTTATCCTCAAAACCCTATTTCCAGAACTTTCAACTACGTTGAACAAAATGGCTATCTCAAAATTTTGATTGGATGTGTTTTTGGAAAACGTGGGCTTGAGGGGGGGAGGGTTCAGTTGCCTTCTAATCACTTTTGACTATTAAAAAGGGCACTAGCCCTTTTAATTTTCAATTGAATGAGCCCTTTTCTGAAGTTTTTACGACGAAGCTTCAAACAATTCGTGGTAACGGACTGTAAGTAAGGAGCAACCCGGCTCAATAGCAACTGAAACTCTAAAAAACAGGATTTTGATATCAATAGAATCATCCAAAGAATCAGATTTCAAGATATATCTAATTTCAGATATATATATGTATATATATATATATATATATATATATATATATATATATATATATATATATATATATATATATATATATATATATATATATATAGATATATATATATATATATATATATATATATATATATATATATATATATTATATATATATATATATATATATATATATATATATATATATATATATATATATATATATATATATGTTTCATCAAGTTTAGTCCTACCCATTAAAAGTTACACGCCTGAGAAAATTTGGCTGATTTTCGAAAAAAGGGGGAAAGACTCTCTACAAATTATAGAACCTTAATGAGAATCACACCGTCAGATTCAGCGTTTCAGAGAACCCTGCCATAGAGGTTTCAAGCTCCTATCTGCAAAAATGTGGAATTTTGTTTTTTTTTTTGCCACAAGAAAGATCACGGATCCGTGTTTATTTGTTGTTTTTTTTTGTTTTTTTTTCCCCAGGGGTGATCGTATCGACCCAGTTGTCCTGGAATATCGTGGGAGGGCTCGTTGGAATGGAAATTAAAAGTTCTAATGCCCTTTTTAAGTGACAAAAAAAATGCAGGGCACCTAGGCGCCCTCCCACGCTCATTTTTTTCCCCAAAGTCACCCGATCAAAATTTTGAGATAGCCATTTTGTTCGGCATGGTCGAAAATATGATAACTATGTCTTTTAGGATGACTTAATCCCCTAAAGTCCCCGGGGAAGGGCTGAAAGCTATGAACTTTACCCAATGTTAACATATAGGCTAGTATTGGTTATTGGGAAGTATACAGACGTTTTCAGGGGGCATTTTTTCTGGCAGTGGGGGGGGATGGGTCGGGGGTTATGTGGGAGGATCTTTGCATGGAGGAAGTTTTTATGTAGGAAAGGACATTGCTATGAAGGGGCGCAGGATTTCCCAGCATTATTTAAAAAAAATTAGAAATTAAGTATAAAAAAACAAGTTTTTCAACTGAAAGTATGGAGCAACATCAAAACTTAAAACGAGCAGAAAATATTGCGTATATGATTGGGTTCGCCCCCTAGTCAATACCTCGCTCTTTAAGCCAAAGATTTTTTAGTACTTTCATAAGAGCTATTTATTCTAATTAACGGCCTTTGTGATTAAGGGTTCATTTTTAAAGAATTGGAACAAAATTCGAACTTTAGCGTAAAGAACGAGGTATTGACTTCGGGCGACCCCCTAATATACGTATTAAAAATATATGAACATAGAAGTTCGTTACGTAAGTTAATTCGTAAGTTATGTATATTTATTATTAATAAAAACGTTCGTAAATAAAATTAAACAATGTTCGAGAAAGCCATAAAACCAAATAAAAGTAAGATTAATATGTAAATTTGATGTGGATTATTCATGTACGGCAAGCCAAAATCAAAACCTGCATTAATTAAAAAACGTTCAAAAATTAAATAAAAAAAACAAGTTTTTTTTTAACTGAAAGTAAGGAGCGAAATTAAAACTTAAAACGAGGAGAAATTATTCCGTATATGAAAGGGCTCTCCGCCCTTCAACGCCTCGCTCTTAACGCTAAAGTTTGACTTTCCCATAACTCTATTTTTTTAAACAATAAAAACTTTAGCGTAAAGAGCGAGGCGTTGATGAGGGGACAGCCCCTATCTCAAAATGCCTATCTCAAAATATTGATTGGATGTGTTTGGGGAATTGGTGAGCGTGAGAGGGGGGTTACTTGCCTTCCAATCACTTTCGACTATTAAAACGGGCACTAGCCCTTTCAATTTCCAATTGAATGAGCCCTTTTTGAAGTTTCTACGACAGCTCTTTCTATAAACACTTTATATGCCCCCAGGGCATAACTCACAATCCTTGCCCTGAGGTTTATGAGGGGGTTGTCATCCTCAAAGACCTAATTTTCAAAACTTTCCACTACGTTGAGGAAAATGGCTATCTCAAAATTTTGATTGGATATTTTTGGGGAAATGGTGGGCTTGAGAGGGGGGCTAGTTGCCCTCCAATCACTTTCGTCTATTGAAAAACGATACAAACCCTTTCAATTTCCACTCAAATGAGCACCTTTTGAAGTTTCTATGACAACGCTTTCTATAAAAACCTTATATGCCCCCAGGGTATAACTTACAGCTCTCTCCTTGAGGGCTGTGGGGGGAGTGTTTTCCTAAAAGACATAATTTCCGGACCTTTCATCTACGTTGAACAAAATGGCTATCTAAAAATGTTGATTGGATGTGTTTGGGGAAATGCCGGGCGTGGGAGGGATGTTAGTTTCCCTCCAATCAATTTTGACTATTAAAAAGGGCACAAGCTCTTTGAATTTCTAATTGAATGAGCCCTTTTCGAAGTTTCTACGACAACTCCTTCGATATGGTGCCGTGGTCTAAAAGATAAAACCAAGCATAATAAATTGTGCCTACATCGTTCTTTACTTAGGCAGCGGTATTGCGCTGCCTCTGATATAAATTGACATACTGACTGCGTTTGTTTAATAAATGTTTTGACTTGTAAAGAACCTCTGTAAAGGCTTTAGGGTTATTTTGGATTCAAAAAAGCAGCTTAAAAATTAAAAATAAATTAAAAATTAAAAATACTATATTAGTTAAGTGCTAAAAAGTGTTTAGCAAATTGGTATTTTGCCAGTAATAGTGCACTTACCTGTGCACAAGGGGTAGAGGAAGATCTCCCTTGAAGTTAGTTTGAAGGACCCCCTCCCCCCTATGGAAAAACTGAAAATTGCAACACAAAAAGTTTAGTTTATATTGAATTTTAAATCCCTGCCCCCATCCCCAAATGGAAATCCACGATCCTCCCTATCATAATAGCAATAACTTTATTAAAAATGTGAGTATATTAAATTATAAATTATATTAAATTATATTATATCAAAGTATATATACTTCTTTTTTAGCGGAAGTCTTGGTCCTGTTCGACTATGTAGCTAAAGCCGACGATGAATTAACTATACGAAGAGGAGATGTTATTAGAGATGTCATAAAAATGGATGGAGGATGGTGGGAAGGAACCCTTGGGAATACAAGAGGAATGTTCCCTGATAATTTTGTAAAGGTAAGTGAAGTTTAACCTGTTCATTTGTGTATTCTTCAAACATATTTGTACGTAGAGGGAGGGGGGCCCTCCCAGAAAAGTATCCCCCAGCAAAGAACGAGAATTATCATTTCATAATGTATCTCCTTTTTGAACTAAATATGTATTGTTATATGTTTTTTTTACCATAAATATATGTTGTGTGAACCTCTGGGTCTATGGCGACCCAGAATTAGAAGTGTGTAATCGAAAATTAGAAGTGTGATCATGTTTTTCTCGTTTGAAACAGCCCTTGCTCGAAAATTTTTCTGATCCCCCGTCCCCACCTATTTTCCTAAACTGTATGGACCTCCGAGTATATTGCTAGTATATTTATAATTTACAGGGGAAAAGCTTAAAGCACCCCCAAGGATAAGCGAAACTTAGAAATCTTATAATGTATTTCTTTTTATCTTGAACTAACCAGTACTCGAAAATTTCTCTGATCCCCCATCCCCACGTATTTTTCTAAACTTAGTTGACCTCTGGGCATATTGCTAATATATTTACAAATTACAAGAGAAAAACACATTTTAAGAAATATGGGCCTATTTTAAACCAAAACAGTGATTAGTAGACCAACATATGCAATTATTTTCGGTTATATAATTAATTTTCAGCAAAAAAAAAGCTTAAAAAAAAAATGATTAGAAAAAAGCTCACTCTAATAGCTGCGTTGAAAAAGGAAAATAAAACTAAACGAGTATTAGGCCTGTTACTCCAAAAAATTCAGCTGAGATTGGGCTAAGAGTCCGTCAGCATTCGATGTTTTCTGAAGCACTGGGACGGAATACTGGGAGATAGTTAGCAGTCTATACTAGCTAATGTAGACTGCTACATGTCTCTTGGTCATCTGTACTTCCAGATTTCAGTTAGTGAAAATATCAGAACGAAAAAATTGCAAAGGAAAGAGGAGCAAGGACAATAACAGCATAAAGAAGAATAAAGAAGTGGAATAAAGAAGAATTAATTAAGAAAATTATGCAAATATTTTGGTTGAGACCTCTGCTTAACCGCCCCAAGCGCAGAATAATATTCATCGTTTCATCGTTGCTTGGAAAGGGTCCTATTTTAGTTTCAGTGTTTGTTTTGAGGCTTGGTTTTTATGTTGTCCTCTGGACTTTTATCTGTTTTTTTTTTCTTTTTATTATTTTTAATATAGTCCTCAATAAATGTAGGCTTCAAGTGGTACAAAATGTGTGCCTTGGAAGCTCACGTTTCTATTAACTTTTTCAAGATAATACAATTGCCAGGGCAGTGCCACATTTCTGTCAGTGTTGCCATGCAGTACTGTGAAAATAAATCGTAACTTTTTATATTCAAATTTGACAATACTGTCTTAGAAAAATAAACATTAGCAATTCCTTGATTCCAAAAGAAAACTGGGCGTTTAAAAGAATGTCACACCTTGCTATGTTTTTAAGTTAATGTTTTTCTAATTGAAGCCTTTTTTTTTTCACTGGTTGTTATTGTCCTCGTTTCTCTTTTTGCGGTTTTTTTTTGACGTGATTAGCCAGTTTGATCTCAGAAATTATTTGGCGAGAATTTGTCCTCGTTTGACTGTTTCTGAAACTTTTTAGAAGCTTTTTATCTTTCGTCATGGCTTCCTTTTCAAGTTGACGTCATCCTTGACGGCAAATTGACGTCATGGCTTCCTTTTCAAAATGAACGTCATGACTTCCTTTTCAAATTGATTGCTTGATGAAGCTCACAGAAAACGGAACAACCTATCTTTACTTCCTGTTTTAGGCATGCCGGTCCAATAAATGCCGTCTTTTTGTGCTGTACCCTGCAATGGGAAACTAGAACGGCTGTAACTGTCTCAGGGTTGCCACCCCTATATATTTATCACTATTTCTAATGTTTTTTTTTATGCTGGCTAAAGAAAAAATCCCTAAAACAGCACATGAATCTCTAGATTATTGAAGAAAATCACTAAATCAACCAAAAATCACTATAACCTAGTGATTTTTTTTTTACTGGGGGGCAACCCTGAACAATGTACACAAGTCTCACGTAAAGTCTCTTATAAATAATGTGATTATTTATTTTAACTTATATTCCTTATGTGTTTCGTTTATTCATTGATAGTAATTTTTGTTCATTTTAAGTTTGAAATTATTATAGGACTTTATTTCTGCTAATCTTAAGGTTTTAATATGGCACCTTACATTTCTTTGAAATACTTCTTTGTTTAAAACCTCCTTTTAAAATTAGTTTTGTTCGTTTTTAGTTGTCATACTTTAATTGTTAGTTAATATTTAATTATTAGTTGATTTTATTTTTGCTGCTTATGAATCAAAAGGTTGGATTGTGATTTAAATGTTGGACAAAATTAGGAGTAATCAGTCAATGATTTTCAGTCAACAGTGATTTTGTATAATAAATTTGTAACAATAAATAAAATTAATAAAATAATAATCAATAATTAGAACTTTGGAAGATGGAGAGGGGCATTCTTATTCATATTTATTGAAAATCCACATAATTCTTGAACTTCTACAGGGCTGAAGTCATATTAACCACCCATCCTGTAGAAGGCCCAACCATATGATTGAGATAATATTTGTGTGTTGTATTTTGTTGTAATTGTATGCCACGAATAAATACAGCCAGATTTGATTCATTAGTCTCTTGTTTAAATGGAGACTCCCTTGCTCCTCGAATTTTAACGAAAGGGTCTACTTGGCCTGAAACTTCAAAGTAGATCAGCGTAAAAAAAAAGTTTGAATTTTCACGTTGAGAAAATAAAAAAAACGCGTTTTTCTTCTAAAATCTATTGTACTCACTAAAGCCCCTCGGCCCAGTATACTTACCCTGAAAGCTTCATGGGGTCGGCGAAAATAATGCTAGGCCCATTTCAAAAAACAATTTTAGGCCTCCTAGCCGAGTGTTTGGCGCGCTAGATTGGGAATCCTTGGACGGAAGGACGGGGGTTCGATCCTTGGTGTGGCCGGTTATTTGTTTTAGGACGGGGGTTAGTGGCGTGACTTTTAGCTAAGCTGGAGTCGACCCAGCTTTAAATGGATACCTGGAGAAATCTGGGAAGGTAAGCAGGTAGGATGTGCGAAAGCACAGGATGGCTGGCCATCAAATCCCTGGCTTAGGGTCTTGAAAGGAAGATCAGCAAAACCGGTTTGGACTTTAAGGGTCTATTGCAGTATCCTTACCATTATAGGGTTTCAAGAATTGATAATAGCCCACTTTTTAAAAATATTTTTTCCTCTTTGGTCTAGTAAGTTGCTAGCTGGTTGGTGACGAAAGAAATATTTGGGCCTCTTTTGGATGTCACAAATGAGTTGAACCATTTTGGAAAGTAATTATTGTCTTCTGTGTCTTTAAGTAATGCCTTATTGTTTCTGTAGTCCCCTCTTCTTTATTTACATGCCCTATTAGTGTAAGCCATTCTGAAAAAAATATTCGTTTGGTTTCAGATATCGGGAGTTATCAAGGTCGTATACAGAATTTTTCTTCGGGGGGGGGGGGGGGAGGTTACAAAAAACTAAAAACGTAACAAAAATGTGTTTTTACGCATTTTCATTGTTTTTAGGAGTTGGAAAAACATTTAGGGGTTTGGGGGGGGAGGAAATTCCCTACCCCCTAGATATGGCCTTGGGATAAATGCACTAACTTCTAAATAACTTCGTTTTCGTTCACATTTACTAGCGCTGTCTGTAGGCCCAGTAAGTTGCAAGCCATTGGAGACGAATATAATTTTGGGGTGTCAAATTTATTTTGAAACTATATATATATATATATATATATATATATATATATATATATATATATATATATATTATATATATATATATATATATATATATATATATATATATATATATATATATATATATATATATATACATATATATATATATATATAGATATATATATATATTATATATATATATTATATATATATATATATATAGTATATATATATATATATATATATATATATATATATATATATTATAATATATATATATATAATATATATATATATATATATATATATATATATATATATATATATATATATATATATATATATATATATATATATATGTTCAAAATAAAATTTTGAGATAGCCATTTTTTTCAACGTAGTTGAAATTTCCTGGAATTTAGGTCTCAGAGCCCTCAGGGCAAGGATTGTAAGTTATGCCCTGGAGCATACAAGGTTTTTATAGAAAGAGTTGTCGTAGAAACTTTAGAAAGGGCTCATTTCGATTGGAAATTGAAAGGGCTAGTTTCCTTTTTAATAATAGAAAGTGATTGGAGACTAACCCCCCCTCCTCACGCCCAGCATTTCCACGAACACATCCAATGAAAATTTTTAGATAGCCATTTTTTCAACGTACTGGAAGTTCTGGAAATTAGGTCTTTGAGGATGATAACCCCCTGTAGAGCCCTCAGGGCAAGAGTTGCAAAGTATGCCCTGAGGGCATATAAGGCTTTTATAGAAAGTGTTGTCATAGAAACTTCTAAAGGGCTCATTTGATTGGAAATTGAAGCTACTAGTGCCCTTTTTAATAGCCAAAAGTGATTGGAGGGCAACTAACCCCCCCCCCCGACGCCCATAATTTCCCCAGACACATCTAATCAAATTTTGAGATAGTCATTTTCTCAACTTAATTGAAAGTTTTTGGAAATTAGGTCTTTGAGGATGGCAACCCCCGCCACAGCCCTCAGGGTAAGGGTTCTAAGTTCGGCCCTGGGGGCGTATAAGGTTTTATAGGAATTTTTGCTGTAGAAACTTCAGAAAAGGGCTCATTCGATTGGAAATTTAAAGGGCTAGTGGCCCTTTTTAATAGTCAAAAGTGATTGGAAGGCAAGTAACCCCCCTCTCCACGTCCACCAATTTCCTTACACACATACAATCTAAATTTTGAGATAGCAATTTTTTTCATCGTAGTTGGAAGTTCCGGAAATTATGTCTTTGAGGATGACCCCCCCCCTCCGAACCCTCAGGGCAAGGGTTGTGAGTTATGGCCTGGGGGCATATAAGGTATTGTAGTAAAAATTTCAAAACGGCTCAATCGATTGTAAATTGAAAGGGCTAGTGCCCTTTTTAATAGTCGAAAGTGATTGGAGGGCAAGTAACCCCTCTCTCACGCCCACCATATCCCCGAACATATTCAATCGAAATTTTGAGATAGCCATTTTATTCAACATAGTTTGAGGGTAGTTTTGTTCCTACCATTAATATGAGTAGGATTCTAAACCCCTATGCTTTCTAAAACCCAGAATATAATTTGTACTTTACTGAAAAAATTCTTTTAAATGTTTTCATTTTTAATAACTTTAAGAAATCAAAAATTAATCACGATTTTAAGGAATAAATATCAGCGTATGTAGCCTATATTAAACTGACAATGCACATTTTTTTCAGTAAATTCATATGAATTTTTTCAGTAAAGTACAAATTATATTCTGGCTGTTAGAAAGCATAGGGGCATAGAACCCTACTCATAATAATTTCTGCTGGTTTTGAGTTTGACTCTGTTGTTTATTTTAGTTTATGTTGGTTTTGGGTTTTATTTGTTTATTGATACTGATTTGTGGTAGTCGTATGCTTGGTAGATTATTTGGTTCTATTTTTGTTCATTTTTGGTTTAGTGGAGCTCTACTTTTTTTTTGAAAAATTTATTTTGTTTAAAACATTTTTTTAGTTAATCAATCAGTTCTTGGTAACGAACTGTAAGTAAGGAGCGAGCCGGCTCAATAGTAACCGAACACTATAAAAACGGAATTTTGATACCAATAGGTTACATCAAAAGAATAA
Organism: Artemia sinica; assembly: GCA_027921565.1. Classification (NCBI taxonomy): domain Eukaryota; kingdom Metazoa; phylum Arthropoda; class Branchiopoda; order Anostraca; family Artemiidae; genus Artemia; species Artemia sinica. The sequence continues at coordinate 48,913,922 of CM051274.1, read as the reverse complement.
GATTTTTATGCTAATTTCAAATGTATAAGTTTCATCAAGTTTAGTCCTACCCATCAAAAGTTACGCGCCTGAGAAAATCTGGCTGATTTTTGACAAAAGGGGAAAGACCCCGTAACGGTTATAGAACCTTAATGAAAATCACACCACCAGATTCAGCGTATCAGAACCCTACTGTAGAGGTTTCAAGCTCCTATCTACAAAAATGTGGAATTTTGCATTTTTTGCCAGAAGAAAGATCACGGATACGTGTTTTATTTTTATATATTTTTTTTTTCCCAGGGGTGATCATGTCGACCTAGTGGTCCTAGAGTATCGTGGGAGAGCTCATTGGAACGGAAATTAAAAGTTCTAGTGCCCTTTTTAAGTGACCAAAAAAATGGAGGGCAACTAGGCCCCCTTCCACGCTCATTTTTTCCCAAAGTCACCCTATCAAAATTTTGAGATAGCCATTTTGTTCAGCATGGTCGAAATATGATAACTATGTCTATTAGGATGACTTAATCCCCCTAAGTCCCCGGGGGGAGGGCTGAAAGTTATTAACTTTACCCAATGTTAACATGTAGTATTGGTTATTGGAAGTATACAGACGTTTTCAGGGGAGATTTTTTCTGGTAGTGGGTGGGGGGGGGGGGTCGGGAGCTATGTGAAAGGATCTTTCCATGGAGGAAGTTTTCATGGGGGAAGGGAACATTGCTATGAAGGGGGCGCCGGATTTCCCAGCATTATTTAAAAAAAGATCAGAAATTAAATAAAAAAAACATTTTTTCAATTGAAAGTAAGGAGGAACATCAAAACTTAAAACGAACAGAAAATATTATGTATATGATTGGCTTCACCCTTAGTCAATACCTCGCTCTTTAAGCCAAAGATTTTTTAGTACTTTCATAAGAGCTATTTATTCTAATTAACGGCCTTTGTGATTAAGGGGTCATTTTTAAAGAATTGGAACAAAATTCGAACTTTAGCTTAAAGAGCAAGGTATTGACTAGGGGGCGAACCCCCTAATATGCTTATTAAAAATATATGAATATAGAAGTTCGTTACGTAAGTTAATTCGTAAGTTACGTATATTTATTATTAATAAAAACGTTCGTAAATAAAATTAAACAATGTTCGAGAAAGCCATTTAACCAAATAAAAGTACAATGAATATACAAATTTTGTTTTAATTATTCATGTACGTTGAGCCAAAATCAAAACCTACATTAATTCAAAAACGTTCAAAAATTAAATAAAAAAACGAGTTTTTTTTAACTGAAAGTAAGGAGCGACGTTAAAACTTAAAACGAATAGAATTATTCCGTATATGAAATGGGCTGTCCCCTCCTCAGCGCCTGGCTCTTTACGCTAAAGGTTGACTTTCTCACAACTCTATTTTTTTAACAATAAAAAACTAGCGTAAAGAGCGAGGCGTTGAGGAGGGAACAGCCCCTTTCATGTAGGGAGTAATCTCTGTTCGTTTTAAGTTTTAACGTCGCTCCTTACTTTCAGTTAAAAAAACTTGTTTTTTTTTATTTTTTATTAATACGATGGTCTTACAGCATCATAAGATAATGTTTATGGGTGCCGAATTTCGAGTTATTAATTATTGCTTTTTGTTAACATTTATAACTCCTATAAGTAACATGTTTTAATTATAGTTTATTAAAAGTTATTTTTTATTAGTTAATATATTATAATACTAACATTATAACATTTATAACACTTTTCGATCCTGGGTCATAAACATTTCCAATTTTTTTATTGTAAGTTCAATAAGTGCAGGCGAATGTACTCTGTAAGTCGTCTTTTTCATAGGCAGCGCGCTAGCGCTGCCTAAGTAAAGACCAATGTGGGCACAATGTGTTTTTTTTTTTTCTCCATACCCGGGCACTTCGTATCGAAGGAGTCGTCGTAGAAACTTCGAAAAGGGCTCATTCGATTGGAAATTGGAGTGGCTCGTGCCCTTTTTAATAATCGAAAGTGATTGGAGGGCAACTAGCACCCCCCCCCCACGCCCATCATTCCCCCAAACACATCCAATCAAAATTTTGAGATAGCCATTTTCTTCAGCGTAGTTGATTTCCAGATAGAAAATATGCTTTTTAGGAGGACACTCCCCCACAACCCTCAGGGCAAGGGTTTTAAGTTATGCCCTGGGGGCATATAAGATTTTTATAGAAGGCGTTGTCCGTAGAAACTTAAAACAGGCTCATTCGATTGGAAATTCAAAGAGCTAGTACCCTTTTTAATAGTCGAAAGTGATTGGAGGGCAACTATCCCCCCCCCACGCCCATCATTCCCCCAAACACATCTAATCATTGAGATAGCCATTTAGTTCAGCGTAGTTGATTTCCAGATAGAAAATATGCTTTTGAGGAGGATACTCCCCCACAACCCCCAGGGAAAGGTTTTAAGTTATACCCTGGGGGCATATAAGGTTTTTATAGAAGGTGTTGTCGTAGAAACTTCAACAGGCCCGTTCGATTGGAAATTCAAAGGGCTAGTACCCTTTTTAATAGTCGAAAGTGATTGGAGGGCAACTAGCCCCCCCGCCCCCACGCCCAGCATTCCCCCAAACACATCCAATCAAAATTTTGAGATAGCCATTTTCTTCAGCGTAGTTGATTTCCAGATAGAAAATATGTTTTTTAGGAGGACACTCCCCCACAACCCTCAGGGCAAGGGTTTTAAGTTATGCCCTGGGGGCATATAAGATTTTTATAGAAGGCGTTTGGTCGTAGAAACTTAAAACAGGCTCATTCGATTGGAAATTCAAAGAGCTAGTACCCTTTTTAATAGTCGAAAGTGATTGGAGGGCAACTATCCCCCCCCACGCCCATCATTCCCCCAAACACATCTAATCAAAATTTTGAGATAGCCATTTTGTTCAGCGTAGTTGATTTCCAGATAGAAAATATGCTTTTGAGGAGGATACTCCCCCACAACCCTCAGGGAAAGGGTTTTAAGTTATACCCTGGGGGCATATAAGGTTTTTATAGAAGGTGTTGTCGTAGAAACTTCAACAGGCCCGTTCGATTGGAAATTCAAAGGGCTAGTACCCTTTTTAATAGTCGAAAGTGATTGGAGGGCAACTAGCCCCCCCCGCCCCCACGCCCAGCATTCCCCCAAACACATCCAATCAAAATTTTGGTATAACCATTTTGTTCAGCGTAGTTAATTTCCTGATAGAAAATGTCTTTTCGAGGACGACACTCCCCCACAACCCTCAGGGCAAGGGTTTTAAGTTATGCCCTGGGGGCATATAGGTTTTTATAGAAGGCGTTGTCGTAGAAACTTCAAACAGGCTCATTCGATGGGAAATTCAAGGGCTAGTGCTCTTTTTAATAGTCGAAAGTGATTGAAGGGCAACTAGCCCCCCCGCCCCCCACGCCCATCATTCCCCCAAACACATCCAATCAAAATTTTGAGATAGCCATTTTGTTCAGCGTAGTATATTTCCAAATAGAAAATATGTTTTTTGAGGAGGACACTCCCCCACAACCCTCAGGCAAGGGTTTTAAGTTGTGCCTGGGGGCATATAAGGTTTTTATAGAAGGAGTTGTCGTAGAAACTTCAAAACAGGCTCATTCGATTGAAATTCAAAGGGCTAGTGCCCTTTTTAATAGTCGAAAGTGATTGGAGGGCAACAAGCCCCCCCCCCCCCCACGCCCATCATTCCCCCAAACACATCCGATCAAAATTTTGAGATAGCCATTTTGTTCAGCGTAGTTGATTTTCCAAATAGAAATATGTTTTTGAGGAGGACACTCCCCACAACACTCAGGGCAAGGGTTTTAAGTTATGCCCTGGGGGCATATAACGTTTTTATAGAAGGCGTTGTCGTAGAAACTTCAAAACAGGCTCATTCGATGGGAAATCTTTGTCAGAACATAATTCGCACTTTACTGAAAAAAGTACAAATGAATGTGCATAGTCAGTTTAATATACATATACTGATATTTAGTAATCAAAATCTTAATATTATTTGATTTATTAAAGTTATAAAAGTAAAAACATTTATATTTTTTTTTCAGTAAAGTGCAATTATGTTCTGGCCTTGGGAAGGCATAGAGATTTTGAGCCCAACTTATGTTAATTTCTGCTCGTTTTGAGTTTGACTCGGTTAGTTATTGTTATTTCTGTTCGTTTTGAGTTTCATTTATTTATTGATGCTGATTTGTGGTAGTTTCACGCTTGGTAGATTATTTGATTTTATTTTTGCTCATTTTTTTGTTTAATGGAGTTCTTTACTTTTCTTTGAAAAACTTATTTTCTGGAAAAAGTTTTTTTGATTAATTGTTTAGAAAGACCTGAAAAGGCGCCAAAGAATGTCTCTATAGTGCTCAAAAGGCGACGTTCAATCTAGTTTTCTCTAAAATGTCTAAATTTCTAATCGAGTGTCAGTAACTCATCAATAGAATATTATATCACATAATGATTCTGAAAGCTTTAGAAACCAGCCAAACGGCCTGTGATGTTTGTATACATTAATGCATATACTACTCAGGGTCGATTGATCTCAAATTTTAGCTTAGGGGCGAAGCAGGGGACAATATGTGTATCCAGGTTATTGAGATAGCATATTTGCAAAATCTTGGAAGTGGCTTTGGGAATGCAGTTCAAAATATCAGGTAGTGTGGGGGGTGGGCAAGGGGACTTCAAATTTGGAATTGGTGATAGGCTAAATTTACTTTCCCCGATCGTCTTTAGGGTTTTTGCACTATAAACTCGTATGGGAAATAGAATTTGTTTATACCAAAGTAGCGAGGTAAATCCATAGACAATATGTGGCACGAGTTTATCGAAATTTCATATCTGCAATATTTCTAGAATGGCCTGGGGTATTAAGTTTTAAATTTCAGGGAGTGTTATGGGTTTCAAGTTGACCTAAAGTTTAGTCTTGGAGAGGAGAGGGTGTCGGACAGAAACTGTCAGGACAGGTAGCGTTTGAGGCCAGGTGGATCTCAAATCTTTACTTGGGGAAAGAGGCAAAGGAAAGATCCCA
>CM051274.1:48895626-48898835 GCA_027921565.1 Artemia sinica | reverse complement strand
TTAAAACGAATATTCATTAAGTTCCGTATATGAATAGGGCTGTCCCTCTCAGGTCGCCTGCCGCTCTTTACGCTAAAGTTGACTTTCTCAAAACACTTCTTTTTTTTTAACAATAAAAACTAGCGTAAAGAGCGAGGCGTTGAGGAGAGGATACTCTGCCCCTTTCATGTAGGGATATCTCTTGTTCGTTTTAAGTTTTAAACGTCGCTCCTTACTTCAGTTAAAAAACTTGTTTTTTTTTATTTTTTATTAATACGATGGTCTTACAGCATCATAAGATAATGTTTATGGGTGCCGAATTTCGAGTTATTAATTATTGCTTTTTGTTAACATTTATAACTCCTATAAGTAACATGTTTTAATTATAGTTTTATTAAAAGTTATTTTTATTAGTTAATATATTATAATACTAACATTATAACATTTTTATAACACACTTTTCGATCCTGGGTCATAAAACATTTCCAATCTTTTTTTATTGTAAGTTCATAAGTGCAGGCGAATGTACTCTGTAAGTCGTCTTTTTTTTCATAGGCATCCGCGCTAGGCGCTGTCCTAGTAACAGACCAATGTGGGCACAATGTGTTTTTTTTTTTTCTCCATACCCGGGCACTTCGTATCGAAGGAGTCGTCGTAGAAACTTCGAAAAGGGCTCATTCGATTGGAAATTGGAGTGGCTCGTGCCCTTTTTAATAATCGAAAGTGATTGGAGGGCAACTAGCACCCCACCCCCCACGCCCTCATTCCCCCAACAACATCCAATCAAAATTTTGAGATAGCCATTTTCTTCAGCGTAGTTGATTTCCAGATAGAAAATATGCTTTTTAGGAGGACAACTCCCCACAACCCTCAGGGCAAGGGTTTTAAGTTATGCCCTGGTGGCATATAAGATTTTTATAAGAAGGCGTTGTCGTAGAAACTTAAAACAGGGCTCATTCGATTGGAAATTCAAAGAGCTAGTACCCTTTTTAATAGTCGAAAGTGATTGGAGGGCAACTATCCCCCCCCACGCCCATCATTCCCCCCAACACATCTAATCATTGAGATAGCCATTTAGTTCAGCGTAGTTGATTTCCAGATAGAAAATATGCTTTTGAGGAGGATACTCCCCCACAACCCCCAGGGAAAGGTTTTAAAGTTATACCCTGGGGGCATATAAGGTTTTTATAGAAGGTGTTGTCGTAGAAACTTCAACAGGCCCGTTCGATTGGAAATTCAAAGGGCTAGTACCCTTTTTAATAGTCGACAAGTGATTGGAGGGCAACTAGCCCCCCCGCCCCCACGCCCAGCATTCCCAGAAAAAAAAAACACATCCAATCAAAATTTTGAGATAGCCATTTTCTTCAGCGTAGTTGATTTCCAGATAGAAAATATGTTTTTTAGGAGGACACTCCCCCACGCAACCCTCAGGGCAAGAGGGTTTTAAGTTATGCCCTGGGGGCATATAAGATTTTTATAGAAGGCGTTGTCGTAGAAACTTAAAACAGGCTCATTCGAAAATTCAAAGAGCTGTACCCTTTTTAATGGAAAATTCAAAGGAGCTAGTAGACCTTTTTAATAGTCGAAAGTGATTGGTAGGGCAACTATCCCCCCCCACGTGCCCGATCATTCCCCCTAAACCACATCTAATCAAAATTTTGAGATAGCCATTTTGTTCAGCGTAGTTTTGATTTCCAATAGAAAATATGCTTTTGAGGAGGATACTCCCCCACAACCCTCAGGGAAAGGGTTTTTAAAGTTTATACGCCTGGGGGAGGGAGGGGGGGGGGGGGGGGCATATAAGGTTTTTATAGAGGTGTTGTCGTAGAAACTTCAACACAGGCCCGTTCGATTGGAAATTCAAAGGGCTAGTACCCTTTTTAATAGTCGAAAGTGATTGGAGGGCAACTAGCCCCCCCGCCCCCACGCCCAGCATTCCCCCAAACACTCCATCAAAATTTTGGTATAACCATTTTGTTTCCAGCGTAGTTAATTTCCTGATAGAAAATGTCTTTTCGAGGACGACACTCCCCCACCAACCCTCAGGGCAAGGGTTTTAAGTTATGCCCTGGGGGCATATAAGGTTTTTATAGAAGCGTTTGTCGTAGAAACTTCAAAACAGGCTCTTCGATGGGAAAGTTCAAAGGGCTAGTGCTCTTTTTAATAGTCGAAAGTGATTGAAGGGCACTAGCCCCCCTCCCCCCCACGCCCATCATTCCCCAAACACATCCAATCAAATTTTGAGATAGCCATTTTGTTCAGCGTAGTATATTTCCAATAGAAAAATATGTTTTTTTGAGGAGGACACTTCCCCCACAACCCTCAGGGCAAGGGTTTTAAGTTGTGCCTGGGGGCATATAAGGTTTTTATAGAAGGAGTTTGTCGTAGAAACTTCAAAAAAAACAGGCTCATTCGATTGAAAATTCAAAGGGCTAGTGCCCTTTATTAATAGTCGAAAGTGATTGGAGGCCAACAAGCCCCCCCCCCCCCCACGCCCATCATTCCCCCAAACACCATCCGATTCAAAATTTTGAGATAGCCATTTTGTTTCAGCGTAGTTGATTTCCAAATAGAAAATATGTTTTTGAGGAGGACACTCCCCCCACACAACACTCAGGGCAAGGGGTTTTAAGTTATGCCCTGGGGGCATATAACGTTTTTTTATAGAAGGCGTTGTCGTAGAAACTTCAAACAGGCTCATTCGATGGGAAACTTCTTTTGTCAGAACATAATTCGCACTTTACTGAAAAAAGTACAAATGAATGTGCATAGTCAGTTTTTTAATAATACATATGCCCCACTGATATTTAGTAATCAAAATCTTAATATTATTTGATTTATTAAAGTTATAAAAAGTAAAAACATTTTATATTTTTTTTCAGTAAAGTGCAATTATGTTCTGGCCTTGGGAAGGCATAGAGATTTTGAGCCCAACTTCTGTTAATTTCTGCTCCGTTTTGAGTTTGACTCGGTTAGTTATTGTTTATTTCTGTTCGTTTTGAGTTTCATTTATTTATTGATGCTGATTTGTGGGTAGTTTCACAGAACCGCTTGGTAGATTATTTGATTTTATTGTCACAAGTGCTCATTTTTTTGTCGTTTAATGGAGTTCTTTACTTTTTTGCTCAAAATCTTATTAAAACTTATTTTCTGCGCGTTTGAAAAGTTTTTTTGATTAATTGTTTAGAAAGACCTGAAAAGGCGCCAAAGAAACCTTTCAAAGAATGTCT
>CM051274.1:48820626-48885626 GCA_027921565.1 Artemia sinica | reverse complement strand
AAATATATAATTTGGGCTATATATTTGCATATTAAAACCTCTTTAATAATACCATTTAAAGACCAAATTAAAAAGCATCACAAGCTGAAAGGGACGGAAGTTCCTTTCTCTTAGGATTTCTGGATATGCTTTTCGAATGTGATAGGTACTTGTGTGGGTGTTTGTGTGGGGGGCGGGGTAAAGTATTTGAACTGTGTGATGTTGAAAAACAATTCTTACTACATAATATGCAGAATAATTGTACTTAAAACATTAGGCATGCAGACCCGCTATACTTTACCCCCACTCCCCAGCCCTGAATGTGCAAACATATAGCCCAAATTTGTTTTTCAAGTATTATATTTTTTCTTACTTTGGTATATTTCATTAGGATTGAGTGTCTGGAAACATATAAGAAGAATATTAGGTAGGGCGTATATCATACCAGTACCGGCTAGTTGCTCCACGTCTCTTTGTCTATTACTGTTTATTTTCTTTACTATTATTGTCTATTTGTCTAAATTGTACTTAGTTTTTGATACTCCTGTACACAGGGAAGGAGGATGCACTCCATAAGTGTGTGTAGGATTTTGGCTGGTGGGAGAGGGGTCAGCTAAAATGTATTGGAGGTTCAAAAATTTGCTAGCAATCCAGTCTAGAATTGTCACAGTCTCTTTTCATGAGCATATGTGTGTAAGGTTATAGGAGGCCCTAGACGGTCAATAATTTTGATCAAAAGTTTCCGCCAATCGATTGAGATGTGCTTCAATCAACCTTCAATCGACCCTTCAATCTCGACCAATGCTAATGCAACACTCGGCTTTTGATCAAAATGATTGAGTCATTTTAACTTTCTATCAATCACCGTCAACGCTTGACTCAAGCGTCAAACAGGTTCCTAGACGGTCAATCATGCTTGTGTCAATTGAATAACGGATGCTTTTGATCAAAATGATTGACCGTCTAGGGCCTCCCTTAGCTTCCAACAAAAAAGCCTGATTAACCAAATAAAAGAATTCGTATAATGATAAAATCTAGGTCAGATATAAAATTACCAGAACTCTCTTAATGATTTTTACATTCTGTGTGTTTCCGGTCAAAGTTGCTTAGGACATCGACAGTATCCAAAATAACATCTCGGATTGTAGAGACATGTGCATACCCGTTCAATTCGACCTCTCCTTGCAAAAAAAAGAAAAAAAACAACAAATATTTGTTTTCCTCAAAACAACCCAGAGAACTTTCCCTCGGCCACTTCCCATAGAAGGATGGTTATAAAAATTTGGGGAGAAGGCTCGGTTAAGATAGCATTTCTGTTCAAAATAAATTGTAAAGTTCAATAAATTCACATCTGGGAACGTCATGGCCTCCACAACCCATGGAGCGGAGGCTGTAAGGGGTGCAAATTACCAATTATTTACGCTTAATTTTTATAATGAAAAAAGGCGGCTTATTAGATATTGGGTGGATGAGAGGCATCTTAGCTTCTCTTAGAGAAGCTCTAGGATCGGTATTTAGGAGAAAAGGGTTAGATATTTTGTCGTGAGAAGGGGTAGGGGGTTCCAGAAACAGGCCGTAAACTTCTTGTCCCTCGTCAGTTTGAAGCTTACAGCCGAAAGCCAGTGAGCCAAGGGGTACCGTACTTAATATACTTAATATACGTACCGTCCACCTCATAATGAAGGATGTAATGACGCAAAGGAAGTCTGTGTTACATAATAGCAAATAAAATAGTGCCACCCGCTTTACGTGTGTATAGGAGTATATTTTGATGGGGGGGGGGGTTGCTGGGGAGGGTTTAAAAATTGTCAAATCCCCCGAAATAGGTGAATTAGACAAAAATGTGCAGACTGCGGCTTTAAAGATATACCCCCCACACAAAAGGCCTTCTTCAAAACCTTAGCAAGAGGCTCGTTTGGCGTGCAAAAAAAGCCTTTATCGATTTTTTCTTTGCTGCATATTTTAGTTTATATCAACTGTTTTGTTAAAAAAAAAAAAAAAAAAAAAAAAAAAAAAACACGTTAAACACCAGTACATCATGTCCGATGCTGAATGACAGGGGGAGTGTCAGAGGATTTGTGTAGGCTGGAACGAAAAAAACTGTTTTATGCCACAAATTTTCAATTTGTGTGGGTAACGATGCGATGGGTCCTTCGAACCAACCCTGACGACTGTGTTCTATGATAGGATGGTAAGTATGTCATCAGCAAAAACACTACAGCCTTAAGAATCATCGCCAAGGCTGTATTTAGGATTTTTGTTCAGGGGATTATTTTTTTTCGGAGAGGGGGTTACAAAAAAAATTCGAAAAATGTATCAGAAATGTGTTATTATGCATTTTTATTATGTTTTTACGGGTCAGACAAACATTTCGGGAGGGGGGGGGTTCAAATCCTCTATCCCCCTTTATACGGCCTTGATCACCAGAGACGCCTTCTATTTTTTTACTATCCTGTGGCCTTATCCATGTCTTTAGTGTCTGGAAAATATATTTTTAGTCGAAGTCAAGATCTTGAATGGGTATTTCTTCTTAACAGGACAGACTTTGAATTAATCTTTTTCATCCATGACGCAGCAGACAAAATTTAAAATTGTCGTCTAGAACTTTGGGAATATATCTAGAATTTTGTTGGTATTTTCTAGCAATTGAACATAATTTTGATGATTCAACAAATGCCAATTATTTTGCTATCATTTGAATGGTTTAACGCCTCTTAGTGGAGGTTGAACGACTTTAATTCTATACTATTGAATTTTTGAGCACATGGTAATATTATTCTTTTACATAAAATATATTTTACAATAAATAATATTATATATTTTTAATATAATGATAAAATTTTGGCTAAGGGTTTTGTACAGCTACCCAGTGATAGGCGACTGAAGGCTGCATATGATGAGTTACTTCAGTTACGAAGGAAAAGATCTTGGCCGTCAAGTCAAGGAGGTACTGGATAAAACAGATTTTTCTTTCGCTTGGAATAATGGTCTTGGACCAACTAGTCAACAATTACAGTTGGAACAGGAAATCAAGCGGGTGCTGGAGAACCAGACGATACAGAAATGGGGTGAGGAGAGTAAGAATTCGGAAACTTTCAGATATTATAAAGAGGTTAAGGTAGTATATGGGCAAGAATTCTATTTTAAGTTAAATTTACCGGCTGGATACCTTACCTGTTGGATGTAGCTACGATCTAATTGCCTTCCGATTCGTTCGAGATTGAAGGTTTTTGAAAGGAGGAAACGTGTCCTGGACGGCATGTTTGCTTGCCCTCTTTGCCAAGAAGAGGAGGAAAATTTGGAGCATTGTCTATGTTGGTGTCGAGGTCTTTTGGGGGTAAGGGAAAATTTATTTGGGAATGATGGATTGCTGCTTCCTGATGCCTTGAAGAGTACGTTGCCACCGTTTATTTGTCTAGTGGCTGATCAAGTTATATCTTGATCAGTTTTTTTCCAAAAAGAAGAGATTAGTTTTTATTTCTTCTTTATTATTGTGACGAGTGTTGTAATTTGTTAATCTTGTATGTTGTTTGCGTACATGGCCATATTTTGGCTTGAAATACACGTTATCTTATCTTATAACATATTTTATAATAATATGATAATATAAAGTATTTTTAGATGTGTAATATACAATTTATTTTTTAAATATAAATATTTGTATAACATAACATATTAGATAATATTTAGTATATAATTTCGGAGACCACACTGCCTTTCCATGACGATAAAATAAAAGTTCAAAATAGGGATAATATCCTTTTTAATAGACAGTGTATAGAAATTCACAAAAAATACCAGATATTTCGGTCACGTATACAGTGACAGTCACCAGTCTTACTATTGATTAATTAAAAAAAAAAATTCCGTTTTTCAAAGAAAAGTAAAGAACTCGATTAAACAAAAAATGAGCAAAAGTAAAATCAAATAATCTACCAAGCGTGAAACTACCACAAATCAGCATTGATAAATAAATGAAACCCGAAACGAACAGAAATTACAATAATTAACCGAGTCAAGCTCAAAACGAGCAGACATTAACATAAGTTGGGCGCAAAAATCCCCATGCCTTCCCAGGGCCAGAACAAAATTTGCACTTTACTGAAAAAAATATAAATGTTTTTACTTTTATAAATTTAATAAATCAAATAATATTAACATTTTGATTACTAAATATCAGTATATGTGTATTAAACTGACAATGCACATTCATTTGTATTTTTTCAGTAAAGTGCAAATTTTGTTCTGGCCTTGGGAAGGCATAGGGGTTTTGCGCCCAACTTATGTTAATTTCTGCTCGTTTTGAGTTTGACTCGGTTAACTATTGTAATTTCTGTTCGTTTTGGGTTTCATTTATTTATCAATGCTGATTTATGGTAGTTTCACGCTTGGTAGATTATTTGATTTTATTTTTGCTCATTTTTTCTTTAATGGAGTTCTTTACTTTTCTTTGAAAAACTTATTTTGTGGAAAAAGTTTTTTTAATTAATTTCTGTTCGTTTTATATTGACATAGCCTTTTCAAGGAAAAAGAAAATAATACTTTAAATCTTTTCGTTTTTTAAGACTTTATAGTTTGGCCTGCTATTTGTAAGCCGGAGAAAAATTTCCAGCAATTTTTAACAGCATACACCCTTTTAAAAATCTGGACACAAATAGTACAGCTTAATTTAGTTTCATACCTCCTCTAGTTGACCTGTAATGGAAAACTTGATACCATTCGCTAAAAAAATCTGTTTACTTTCTTTGATAGCTTGGATACACTTACGCTATTTGGATTTGGTTAAATTTTAAGAGCAGAAGTAGCCCCGAACGTTTGAAAATAATACCCTCAGTCGTTCTTGGGATACTGCTGAGATGCCTTATTGGGAATTAGCATTATCACGGTGCATTTTGATTTAATCTTAATCCAACATTAGTTTTTTAACATATAAAAATTGGATTTGAGGAAGACTAAAATCTATTCTATAAATCATAAACAATAACTTTCTATATAAACCTTATATGTCCCCAGGGCATAACTTACAACCCTTGCACTGAGGGCTCTGAGGGGGTTATCATTCTAAAAGACCTAATTTCCAGAACTTTCAACTACGTTGAACAAAATGGATATCTCAAAATTTTGATTGGATGTGTTTGGGAAAATGGTGGGCGTGAGAGGGGTGTTAGTCGCTATCCAATCACTTTCAACTATTAAAAAAGGCACTAGCCCTTTCAATTTCCAATTGAATGAGCCCTTTTGAAGTTTCTACGACAACGCTTTCAATAAAAACTTTATATGCCCCAGGGCATAACTTACAACCCCTGCCCTGAGGGCTGTGGGGGGAAAGGTTGTCATCCTTATAGACCTAATTTCCAAAACTTTTAACTACGTTGAATAAAATGGCTATCTAAAAATTTTGATTGGATGTATTTGGGAAAAGGTGGGTGAGAGAGGGGGGCTAGTGGCCCTCAAGTCACTTTTGACTATTAAAAATGGTACTAGTCCTTTGAATTTCAAATCGAATGAGCCCTTTTTCAAGTTTCTACGACAAAGATTTCAATAAAAACCTTATATGCCCCCAGGGTATAAATTATAATTCTTGCCCTGAGGGTTGTGGGGGAGTTTCCTCCTCAAAAACAAATTTTCTATCTGGAAATCAACTACGCTGAACAAAATGGCTATCTCAAAATTTTGATTGGATGTGCTTGGGGGAATGATGGGTGTGTGTGGGGGGGCTAGTTACCATCCAATCACTTTCGACTATTAAAAAGGGCACTAGCCCTTTGAATTTCCAGTCGAATGAGCCTGTTTTGAAGTTTCTACGACAACGCCTTCTTTAAAAACCATATAAACCCCCAGGGCATAACTTAAAACCCTTGCCTGAGGGATGTGGGGGAGTGTCCTCCTCAAAACATATTTTCTATCTGGAAATCAACTACGCTGAACAAAATGGCCATCTCAAAATTTTGATTGGATGTGTTTGGGGGAATGAAGGGCGTGAGGGGGGGGATAGTTGCACTCAAATCACTTTCGACTATTAAAAAGGGTACCAACCCTTTGAATTTCCAATCGAATGAGCCTGTTTTGAAGTTTCTACGACAACGCCTTCTATAAAACCTTATATGATCCAGGGCATAACTTAAAACCCTTGCCCCGAGGGTCGTGGGGGAGTGTCCTCCACAAAAAGATATTTTCTATCTGGAAATCAACTACGCTGAACAAAATGGCTATCTCAAAATTTTGATTGGATGTATTTGGGGGAATGATGGTCGTGGGGGGGGGGGGGGGTTAGTTGCCCTCCAATCACTTTCGACCATTAAAAAGGGCACTAGCCCTTTGAATTTCCAATCGAATGAGCCCGTTTTGAAGTTTCTACGACAACGCCTTCTATAAAAACCTTATATGCCCCCAGGGAATAACTTAAAACCCTTGCCCCGTGGGTTGTGGGGGAGTGTCCTCCTTAAAAAGATATTTTCTATGTGGAAATCAAATACGTTGAACAAAATGGCTATCTCAAAATTTTGATTGGACGTATTTGGGGGAATGATGGGCGTGGGGGGGGGGGCTAGTTGCCCTCCAATCACTTTCGACTATTTAAAAGGGCACTAGCCACTCCAATTTCCAATCGAATGAGCCCTTTTCGAAGTTTCTACGACGACTCCTTCGATACGAAGTGCCCGGATATGGAGAAAAAAAAGAAAAAAAAAACAACAACACATTGTGCCCACATCGTTCTTTACTTAGGCATGATCGAAATATCTGGTATTTTTTGTGAGTTTCTGTACATTGTCTATTAAAAAGGATTTTATCCGTATTTTGAACTTTTGTTTTATCGTTAATATTTAGTATGCATAAATATATAATATTTTTTTTTAGCATATGAATAACATACTAACACTATCAGTTTCGGAAAGGTAGTCGGATGTCTATGAATCATTGTTTCTGATTATTCCCGTTATAAAAGCTGCGATTGACTTGATGCGGGTATAATTTTTTTTCGGAGTTACCTAGTTTTTGTAGAAGCTCGTGCACTGCGTCAGCTGAGAGGCATATTTGACGCAGAGTGATTTAGTGTCCTATCACTTGGATGATATGCTGATTGTCCTGGTAATTTATGCTATTTCTAGGAAATAATAATCCATTGAGGAAAAGTTTTATGATAAGAAAGATCTAAAGCCAAAACTTACCAACCATGAAAGAAAAACGAGGGAAAGGCCTCGTTCAGAAATTAGGTACAACAGTTGCCATATGCCAAACGTGGTGGAAGTGTGCCAAACGTGGCGCAAACTGTGCCGAGCGGTTCGGAAACTGCCAAAACGTGGCAAAAAACTGTGCAGAGCGTGCCGGAAACTGTTCGGCACACATGTATAACAGGTCAACAAGTTGTGGAAAGTGGGCGCCCCTCGAGAATAAATAAAGAAAAGTAAAATATTGAAACACTGGGGCTCCATAGGCCTACTTTTAAAATATACATTGACTTGTAATGTGTCTTAGGTGAGTAAAGGTAACCTCCATAAAGCTCAACACCACAAAAGACGCCAGCAAATGCAAATCCCCAAAAAATCCCTTGACGCACCCGTGATCAGCGCAACGAAGAGAGAGGAACTATAGAGCAACTCATTGAACATAAATTAGAGTTGATAATCTAAAAGAAACAGAGAAGGCCTAAACAGAAGTATATGCCTAGGCTTAGCTTTCCTTACTTTCCATTATTCGTGACTAATGGAAAGTTGTCAGCCTGTTATTCGCGAGAAGACAAGAGTTTGAGCTTGACTTGGAAAGCAAATTCAGAACGCTATTAGAAAGTGATTCTTGCTAGTGGCTTCTGGCCCTAAGTTCAAATTGCTGCACTCATTAACATAAAAATACGTTACATAGGTGTTATCCTGGCCACTCAAGATGTTTTATCTGTTTAAAACCAGTTTTTCTGTGTGCACTATCAGATAATCAGCTTAGCCTGAGTGAGATCTACTGTGCAAGTATATTTCAAAGTTGATTCGGTTAGGTATTGAATGTAATGTGTTCTGGGTGGCCTGCTATCCATAATTCTCTGCTGTAGTTTCCATAATTTTGTTACTGAAGTATTCTATTTCCATCATATTTAGATATATTTCATTATGATTAACCCAATTTCACTTCTTGAGTGTGGTCGGCGTAACACGTAAGTACCAATAACACTTCCAATTTTGACTTTTTTCTTCGTCTTATTGTCAGTTGCTTCAGGAAACTAGTAGTATTTTTGAAAACATTGCAAGATAATGAATGAGACTAATACTTGTTTATTTATAAACGTTGATTATAAAATGAACACGTGGCTAGTTTTCAAATAACTTGCTTTTTCTCTCGTTATTCGCGACTAGTCGGTATAATGCTCACTAGCCTGTCTTATAAGCCTGCTGAGTTTTCAATTTATTTTCGGTACTGACACAAAAAACTCTTGTTTCAAAAACACCGTATATTTTCGCTATATATTTAGTTTATTTTAGTTTATTGAAAAAATTATATATATATTTATATATATATTTATATATATATATTTTTATATATATATAAATATATATATATATATATATATATATATATATATATAGATATATATATATATATATATATATAATATATATATATATATATATATATATATATATATATATATATATATATATATATATATATATTTTTAGTATATATATATGTATATATATATATATATTTTTAGTATATATATATGTATATATATTTATATTTCTATATATATATATTAGTTTATTGAAAAAATTATTTTACTTTGTCTCTCTACACATTTTTGTTTGTTTGTTGCTGGCTGAAGACAGACTTGACGTCAAAGGTATTTATTTTTTAGAGCTTTCCTGAAGCTCCATTTTAATATTTTAAAAGAATTCTTGTTCAATTACTGTAAGATCTATAGTTTAGTTCAAAAAAGGGGAGTTGGAAACTGGAGTCTCAACTTGTACAAAGAGTCTCAACGTTGATTATAAAAATGAACACGTGGCTAGTTTTCAAATAACTTGCTTTTTCTCTCGTTATTCGCGACTAGCCGGTATAAAACTCACTAGCCTGTCTTATAAGCCTGCTGAGTTTTCAATTTATGTCTCAACTTGTGCAAAGAGTAGTAAATACACCTTGTGCCAACAGTTCTTAGTTCCTCATGAATCCGTATGAGAAAAGGAAAAAAGTGTTCAAGCTTCGCTGGGTTTTTGCTATGAAGTGTTTTTCCCGGATGTAATAGCGATTGTCTTTGTTATGTAAATAAGTTTGTCTTTTCTCACATAAATTAGCAAATTTAGGTAGATTTCTTAATTCTTTTTTTTTACCTAATATGGTTGTTAGTCACAAGCACAACCGTAAGCGCCTATGAATTTCTATTATATTTTTTATGTTCTCCACATGATTCCAGGGGCGGATCCAGGGGGGGGGGTTGCCCCCCTAAGATTAATTCTGTCGCCCTCATTCTGTTTTTTCGTTCTTTTATTCTTTTTTTAAATAAACTTGTCAATTTGGTCAATTATTGGCGCCCTTTTCATATTGGGCCCCCCCAAGATTTTGTTTTGGACCCCCTTTGTATGATTAAACTATTTTTTTTGCATTTTGAATTTATGCTGCTCAAAAAATATCAACCATCTTCCCCCCTCCGATAATAGGTTTTTATGATCGTGCTTGCTTATAATGAATTCTAAATTATTTTCAATGTTAAAGTTAAAAACCTTATAACAAGTAATAATAACACTGGGTAAAAAAAAAAAAAAAATTGAAAATCGTCCAGGGTTTTTCCGCTGAATAAGACTAATTTTGATGCTCTGAGTCGAAAAATGACCTTGGTTTTGCTCAATCAGGTCAGGATTTTTTGCTACACAAGTTTTTAAAAAAATCTATTTTGCGTAAAAAAAAATACAAATTTCTGTGGATCGTCAGCTGAGAAACCCCTGACAATTTTTACCGTTTTCCTTAAGAAATAAGAGTCAACGTCCAAATTCAGTTTTTATTTACTCCACCAAATTTGATAAGCATAATTCATAATATTGGTTAAAGAATGAGCGTTACGCGGCACAAAGTTTTAGAGTTCACGGCATAAATCAGCGTTTCTTTGATTCCTGTGTGTGAGAAGCTGCAAGGCTGTCTCTCTTCAGCGACCAGCAGTAGTCCGCTATCATGACTTCATCCCAACTTCCCTGTTACCTATCCTTCATTTGGCCCATGTCCTGATGGAACCTTTCTCCCTGCTCGTCGCTCATCACCCTAAGGTTTTCAGGAAACTTCTTAATGTGTGAGAATAGGAACCACATCTTGCTGCCTTCGTATTCCCCAATAAGTTGTTCACCACCTGCGAAACCGATTTCCTTGCGGCGCACTCTGGCGTGTTCATTAGGTTTTATAACTCTGTGTCCTTTATTAGCTGCCGTATCTGTGGGTCATCAAAAATGCCGGCCTTCAACTCCTCAATGGTCAGTCGAGGAAAGGCTCGGCAAAGGTAGTTGAAGCACCTTCCATCCTTGTCAAGAGCGTGCGTGAACTGCTTTATCAATTCAAACTTCATGTGTAGCGGTGGAATCAATATTTTCTCCCGGTCAATAAGAGGTTCGCTTATGATGTTTATCGCCCCAGGTACTAACTGCTCTGGCGCCGGCTACTCATCCTTTACATAGTTCTGGGATCTCTCAACTGCCCCATATACATATAAAGCATGGGTACTTCGTGAACCCGTAATTCTGACCAAGTAGAAAGTTCACCGTCTTGAAGTCGACGCAGATGATCCAATGGTGCTGCTCATATTGGATTTTGTCAAGCCCGCACTTACTGCGTCATATTTTACTTTGAGAGCTGTGGAGTGCACCAGAGGGATTGAGGCGAACTGGTTCCCGTTCTGGATGAGCACACACGTCAAACAGCGCTTGTTGCTGTCAATGAAGAGTTATCAATCTCTGGGATCCTATTGAGGAGCGCCAAGTTTACCAAGAAAACCGCCGACAACTCGGCAGCACACAAGGTCTTCCTCCTGATAGAAGAAGCCCATGTAGTCCTCATACCTTTTACGAAAGAAGGTGATACGCACATCCTCACCAAGTAGATTTTTCTCTTTGAGTCTTGAGGCCAAGAGCTCGGAGGAAGTCTTCGACAAGCTGAGATCCCGAACCAGATCATTAAGCTCACATTGTGAAAGGGGCTACAGACCATCTTGTGCTTTATATTCTTCTTATTTGTATCCTCCCTCGTCTGCACTGGTGGGCTTATCGTTGCTGTCGGGAAGTTCTGTGAACGCTGGTACAGGAATTTAGTCGCAGTGAGCAACTGAACAACAGGCAGACGGAAGGTCGGGGTACTGGAGGCTGTTTCGATTCTTCCGGTTGATGCCGGTAGTATCGATGGCACAGAAGTAACAATACGATGCATGGTCTAACGGCTCCCTCCGAACCATTGGAATTCCAACCTTCAGTGAAGTGTTTGCACCCTTCGTCCACTACCCCAGGTATTCCACACACGTCTTGCACATTGTGCGTGGTGCCCAAGACTTATCTGGTCACCCAGTTGGACTCCAAAGTAAGTCTCGCAGGCGAGCTTTACAAATCCTGTGATGTTTCTCTTGTCCACTGACAGCGTGTAAGCTCTACAGATGTAGCAGAAAACCGTCGTGCCGAAGCCATATCAATCAAGTGAAAGAAATAGAAAAATACAGGTTAACGTCAGGCAATGAAACTTAGAATTAATTGACTGGCTAAGGGTTAATCAAATAAACTTCCAATCACGCATACATGTATGCAGCTATTTTAGAGAAATAACGTAATGTTATAACTTAATATATCCTTTAAGAAAAATATCATTGAACTCAAAACACCTGATAATAGTATGTGTAATGTGTATAGCTAGTCAGGTAAGCCGATGGCTGTATCTCAAAAAGTTGAAATGGTAGAGCAAAATGAAAGTGATATTCGGACTATGAACACCAAAATTAGTCAGAATCAGTTGAGAAGCCCCTGGCGATTTTTTGGCTGTTACCTAGTGTAATAGTTGACAGTGAAAATATGCCCTTTATTCAAGCCCCTTGTGGTACTGCCCGCTTTGATTGAAAACCTTTCCGACACAGGGGACGTATGTCCTTTAATCAAGCCCCTTGTGGTACTGCCCGCTTTGATTGAAAACCTTGGTGACACAGGGGACGTATGCCCTTTATTCAAGCCCCTTGTGGTACTGCCCGCTTTAATTGAAAACCTTGGTGACAAAGGGGACGTATGCCCTTTATTCAAGCCCCTTGTAGTACTGCCCGCTTTGATTGAAAACCTTGCCGACACAGGGGACGCATGCCCTTTATTTAAGCCCCTCGTGGCACTGCCCGCTTTGATTGAAAACCTTGCCGACACAGGGGACGTATCATTTACGCCGCAGGTAAATTGAATAGACAGCGCGTTGCTTCAAAATTAAATAAACTAAAAAAAGCAAGTTTTCTCAGCTGAAAGTAAGGAGCGACAGTAAAACCTGAAACGAATAGAAATTATTCTGAATATGAGGGGCTACCCCTTCCTCAACCCTCGTTCTTTTCGCAAAAGTCTTTGATTTCTACAAAATATTTTTCATTCACATTCAACCCTTATTGTGTCTAAGCAGTCTTTCTGAAAGAATTGTGACAAAAAGTCAAATTTAGCGTAAAGAGCGCGGATTGAGGAAGGCTTAGCCCACTTAGTATACGGAATAATTTTGTTCGTTTTAAGGTTTAAAGTTGCTCCTTACTTTCAGTTGAAAAAAATTGTTTTTATTTAATTTCTGACCGTTTTTCAAATCCTGCCTGAGAATACCCCCCTCCGTGTAAAATTTCCATTTGAAAATTCACCCCAGAAACTTTCCTGGCACGTAAAATTTTCCCCTTTCAAAATCAAACCTATCCCACATAAATATTCCCCCAAAAATGTGTTTGATTATTTTCCAATAACAAATATTATATTTGAACAATGGGTAAATTGCGTAACTTTCAGTCCTTTCCCTATGGACTATGGGGGTCTTGTCATCCCTAAAGGTATAGTTATTCGACGTTTCATCTATGCTGAATCAAATGGCTATCCACAAGTTTTAATCGGATGCCGTTGAGGAACAAAGGGGCGCAGGAGGGGGGGTAGTTGCCATCCAATCTTTGGCCACTTAAAAAACGCACTAGATCCTTTGATTTCCGTTCGAGTGAGCACTCTCTCAACCTTCTAGGACCATTGGTTCATTACAATAACCCCTGAAAAAAAAACGTATCTGTGGTCGTTCTTCTGGCAAAAAACAAAACCAAAATAAAATTCCACATTATTGTTGGCAAGATGTCCAAGCATCTACATTAGTGCTCTCTGATATGCTGAATCCGATGGCGTGTTTTTCATTAAGATTGTTTGACTTTTAAGGGATGTTTCCCCTTTTTTGAAAATCAATCAATTTATCTCATTTCTCATAGCTTTTGATGGGTAACACTAAAGTTAGGGAATTTTATATATTTGGAATCAGCATATAAAGCCAGTTCTTTTGATTTATCAGTTTTTACATAATTTATCAGTTTTATCAGATTTATCAGTTTTGGTTTTTTAAAGTTTCGGTTATTATTGGGCCCAGCCTCTCCTTAGTCCTACTTACATTTCGTTACCACGAACTGTTTGATTAGTAAAAGATTATTTTTTCTTTATTTTGAACTACCCTCCCGCTAGATTTTTGAACTATTAACGCATTCAAGATCACCTCTCAATTTTTATCAAAATTTTGAGGAATTATCATTTGAGCGATTCGACAGCTTTGGGAATTCCCTGTGGTGCCAGGAAAACTCACTAATGGGCTTTTTGGCTTTGACGCGGTCAGCCGACGCTGATGCTCCAAAATTATTTTAAGGTATGCAATCCTCTTAAACGAATGTCAAAAACGGAAGCCAAATAATACAATATTTTTTACCCGTAGCAACTGATTGTTGCTATGTCAAATTTGTTGCTAATAAGAAGAAAGCAAAACCTGATTGGTTCTTTTGTATGAAAGTTTTAAGCCAATAAAAGAAAGCAAAACCTGATTGGTTCTTTTGTATGAAAGTTTTAAGCCAATAAAAGAAAGTAAAACTTTTGAGTCAATACATTTTCATATAAAGTCTCTGTGGTTGTCTGTGGTCATCTGTGGTTATATGTTCGCACGGCTTTGTATGCATTTTCGTTCGGTTCTTCCGTACCGATACCATACAGTTTCAATAATTCTCAGACGGTTAAGGTTCAATCAGTTATCTCTTATTTCCTTGTGTATTTCCATCTTCGGTATATAATTGGCTGGCTACGACGCATAAAAATTAGCTCCTTGGCGAATCAAGGCTTGGTGGTGTTACGGTCTCATTTACAGTGGCCTTAATTCGGGTGGGTTCCCCCTCATATTTTGAAAAATATTTTTGTGTGTTTTCATTGAAAATTCTTTTGGGGCATTTTCATTGTAAAAATTAAAAAGAGTTGTCCCTCCCCCTAGATTTGGAAAATACAGCATTGAAAATATTTTGTTATCTCTAATATTCCTATATAGATATTTCTTGCTTCAAATATTTCTTGACAGTGAGTCATGTAGTAAATACATTACCTAAATAGTATTTTTTTTTTGTATAATATAGGTTCTCAGAGAAGTATTGGTGCAGAAGGGTGTGGTATTTAATTATAAATTATTATAATAAAGTTAATTATATTAATTTATTAAAATGAATTATATAAAATTAATTATAAATTTAATTATAAAAGTGAGCCTAAAATAAAATTTTGAAAATGTCGAAAATATTCACGTGTTTCTCTCAGGTATACAGAAGATAATTTCAGGGGGGGGGCACGGGTCTGAGGCCAGTCCATTTTGTGTATGTTCCTGGCTGTACATTTATTGATTTTTTTTTTCTTCTTTCGAAACATCAGAAAAATCAAAGTTTCCAACCACAACGTCCTATGTTTTCAGTAAAGCGCGCAATCTATTATAACTAGCGGAAGAAAGAGTTTAGCTGTGACAGGCCACTATTTACCTAGGGGAACAACTACTACTAACAACATATCACCGTAGCACCAAGCCTTCTGAGGCCGACACAGCTGCGCACGCTCCTCCTCCATCCCAATTATTCCCCTAGTGGGAATAATTGGAACTGGGTATGATTATTCCCCTCGCGGGAATAAAATTTTCTCCGAGAAGAATAACTGCTCGCCGGAGAATAACCTATTCTTTACTTAATTTTTTTTTTCCTATATCTTCTGCTGATATTTTTTTTCTCTACTCATTGAATGTATTTAAGCAAACATTGATAACAGCATAACAAAAACAAGCTGAATTAAATGTAGAGAAACAGAGACTTTACTTGAAAAATGCCCAGTAGCTTAACTTAGCTTACTCTTTTATTCGTTGTGACTCATAACTTTTCTTCTTATTTTTTATTGGCTTAATATCTCTTATTAAATAACCAATCGGATTTGAAAAAAGTAGTGTTATTTGTCTCTCCAGGAATTTTATTCATCGTCATTCTAGATTTTTCACTCAGTATAAGTTAATCGAACGCATTACAAGTAGTTCGGGGAATTAATATCATTTATTTGAACAATCAATCTAGTTTCGTTAATCTGATATCCGGTAAATTTTTATAGTTTCTTCTTTTCAAACACATCCCTTTGAAATGTTTAGACAATCCATTGGTCAATCATTGTATTGATTCGTCAGGTGTAAATATTCCTTGAACAAAAGAAATCTTTTCAAAAAATACCAATGTTGGTTTTAAAAGTCTTATTTAGGTATCAATTTTCAGTAATGTTTCAAAGGGGATCCAGCGTTTCGCCCATTTAAAATTCCTCCTCCCGCAGACAATTCCCCCGAAAATTGCCCCTCCTCCCACAGACAATTCCCCGGAAAATTGCCCCCTCTCGACAATTCCCTCTAGAAACTTATCCCCACATGTGGCCAAAAGGAAATTACAAAAAAAAAAAAAAAAAATGAAGAGAATCTTCGGGATTATGTAATTTCTGCCTGTTTTGCCAAATATTACATCAAAATATATGGTTTAGAATAAAACAGTTCGTTGTACCGAACTATTAGCAGGGGTCGGTCGCAACGAGATGCGCGAGAGAAGTGACTTTAGTGCCTTTTCCATTAAGGAAAAATGACAAAAATTGACTATTCAGAGGCATTTAGAACAGAAGCACAGGAACTGCACAGGTCCTAGTCACTACTTTTTTCTTATTTTGCCTCCAGGGGAGTCCTCCAGTTTGGCTAAGGATAAGGAGGCTAGAATCTTAATATTTCATTCATTATAATGTGTCATCATTCATTATAAGAGACAAATAGGAAAGTAAACAAAATAATACGGTTGTACTACTGCAGTACAACCTCTATATACTGATTCCAACTATATAAACTTCATAACGTTCAATGTAACCTACACATCAAACACCATGATTCTGATAAACATTGATTGATTTTCAAGAAAAATGGGGAAAAAATCAAAGAGGCAAGTGATCATAATGAAAATCACACCATTAGATCCCTTCCGTGGATGTTTCTATCTCCTATCTACAAAGACGTGGAATTTTGTATTCTTTCCCAGAAGAAAGATCATGGGTACGTGTTTATTTTTTTTTAATGAAGTAGTTTTAATCATTATATCACCCAAATCAGTGGGTAAAAATGACCATTAAGTTGGAAAAATCATTGTCCCTCCTAACATTTTGGCCAGCGACGCCTCTGGGTAGCACCAGACCAAGTCCATGGGAAATAATTGCTCATACTTCTTAGTCCCAGCGTGTTATCTCTGTGCGCTTCCATCATCAGGCACTTCTTCTGCAATTGCCACTAATTTCATACTGTTAAATTATTTTCTTTATTCTTTATCTTACCCTGCTATGATCACTCAACCCCTAAAGACACGAAAAGGGAGGTTCCTAATTCCACTAATGTGTCAGCTCTTTTCCCCTGGATAACGAGCGGACTTTTATATCCAGAAGAAGAGAATGAGATGTATCGTGGCTACCCGTATCC
Organism: Artemia sinica; assembly: GCA_027921565.1. Classification (NCBI taxonomy): domain Eukaryota; kingdom Metazoa; phylum Arthropoda; class Branchiopoda; order Anostraca; family Artemiidae; genus Artemia; species Artemia sinica. Next base: position 48,868,664 of record CM051274.1, on the reverse strand, counting down.
TTGCACAGTTTTGAAATGGGCGGGATTGTAAGGGTTTCGTTTTAATACAATTTACCATTTTCACAGCTCTTTCAAGTACTGTTTTGAAATCATCGGGCAATGCTTTAGAAACCAGTGTTTCTCTATGAAGGCTACAGTGTGGCAACCACTGTATATATAATAGGCAGTATGATCTTTCCCTATCTCACCCATTATAAAAACCCGGACCTAGGTGCGAGTGCTCCAGAGAACGTAGAAACATAAGCGACATTAGATCTTTTCACGGGTAGACAAGTCAGATTTCTCTTGAACGAGAAACTTAGCTTAAACGTTGGAACACTAAATTTTGAAGAAACTAATTTTAAATCAATTTATTCCAATACATACATGAAAATCGGTAATTAGTAGTGCAATGTTATTATTAGATGTTTTTAGGAATTAAAAGTAGGTTTCGAAGTCTCAAATTGGTTTCAAAGGCATTTTGAGAAAGTTTCTGCCAAAATACGCGTTCCAGGGTAATTGGACCGCTGATGGTAGATCAAATGAGAGGAGCTGTTTGTACGCGCAAATGCAAGAAGAAGTGGGAGGAGCTGTTTGTTCGCACCGAGAATGAAGAGCCAGAAATTATCTGCGGTAAACTTACTGCTAATTATATATACAGTGGTGGCAACAAAGCATACGGACTTTGTTCAAGACCTCTCGAAAGTATACTACTATTTTTTCCAGCACATAGCCCGCGCTCCGTCAGTGCATATACCGACACAGTTCCTCCACTTTAATGCTTTTTCTTTTCTATGGGAATTGGGTATCAGTTGTATTGCAAATTACTTGAGCAGTTTCACGACTTATTTGCTTGCAGAATAAGATATCTTCTTGCGCTTCGTTTTGCCTCAAGTAACCCACGAAAAGTAGCAGTTGTGATAGGCCGCACGATGGTAGACTCATCAAGTTGTGGAGTATAATATTTACCACCTCTTCTTATTTAAAGAAAAGAGGTTAATTTAGATTTAATTTTAAAATACTTTCCAAGCATTCTAAAATGTACAAGATTAATCTGTTTTACGTTTTTCAACTAGAGGTATCTTCAGACAAATGTTGTTCTCAGGACATGGTCCTCGCCCCCCCCCGCTTCGGTGAAAGTAAGCACGTTTTATGTAAGAATCAAAATAATATCAAAGTATTTCCGCAGCAAGAGCCGAACTGGTACATTTTGTTTAGAAAACGCAATATTTTTAAAATATATTTTTATGTTATTAGACAAGCTGTCGAACAAACAATATTTTTAATGTCGAAAAAACAATATTTTTAATTATTAGACAAGCTAATTATGTTAGCCAGCTCAAGAGTAGATTGAAGCGTTACCTTTTGGGTTATAATTTGAATGATTAGAAATTTGAATTTGAATAATGTTTGGTATGAAAATTGTTTGGACAGACAAAGGTCGCATTTTCGCGAAATTACCCAGCCAAAGCGCACCGCGTCGGCTCTATAGCCTAGCTGATACTTATTGATTTTGTCATAGTTGATTTAGTTAGAAGTATCTCTTTTTTTTGAGTGGATGTTGTAAGGATGATGGGTGATATTTATCACTTGCGATTTCTAGAGAGTAATCCTTTTAGAGTAGAAGATGTTCTTTATGTTGATTTAATTCAAATGCTGATTTTTCCCCCGCAAAGAGATAGTTGTTATGTGGATGTAGAGCTTTATAATAATGGATTTGCAGCCATCGTAAACAAACCTTCGGGTTTTTATAGATGGCTGCTGTAAATTTGTTTGTATTTTATGTTAAATAAATTAATTTGAATTTTGAAATATTTTTTTTTGTTGCAATTCTTTAGTAACGACTGTCTCACTAATTTCATTTTAAAAATTTAATTAAAGAGGTTAACTTAATTTAAATATTATTTTTTATAGAAAGGTGGCAAAAAGGTGGGTCTCAAGATTAAGAATTTTGGTTAGATGGGTCAGATCCCTGTCGACTTTGGACTACTATAGGATATTTTACACCATGCAATCTTCTTATACTTTGGGATGTAGGTAAAATATTTGGTACAATCCCATTATATGGGCCTCTCTAAAAAGTCAAGCTTGGTTAATGCCAATGAAATAAAATAAAATAGGATGAATATATAATAGTTTAGAAATAAATTTGAGCTATATATTTGCACATTAGGGGGGTGGGGGGTAAAGCATTGCATATATTAAATACGTAACCTAACCTAACTTAGGTACCTTCCCCCCTAAAATCCAAAAAACCAAAGTTTAATATCGTGTACGCAACGAAAACCTTGCTATTATTGCCTGCTCCACAAGAGTTAAGACGTCACAAAGCGGGTTTTATCTTTGTCAGTCTATAGTGATTAAGCCGAGAGGCCCATGTAATGGGATTATACCGAATATTCCAAAATTTCTTTGTTTCTTCATTATTTTTATTTGTCATATTTTCTTTTTTGCTGCTCAATTTTACATGTGGGTTGAATTTCTGGTGAAGAATTTTACGCTGAGGGAATTTTCCGGGAGAAGGGGGAAATGTACCTGGCATTGTTTCAATGAAATATATTACGAAGAAAAGTTTTACAACAGAGTGTCCTTTTAAAATGGCAAAACTATATTGAAAGTCACGAATGTAATTTATTCGATTTTTTTTCCCTGTAATTTTGAAGTATCGCGATCTTCTTCCTTTTTGTTGTTGATAAATTAAAGTCACACTCTTTGAATACATATTGTTTTCAGTAAAGGGAAAACGACACTCGTGCCTATTAGAAGATTTGTATGGATTGGTGGGGTGGAGTATCCCCATTCTTATCCGTAGAATTTGATTAGAATTGTAAATTTTTTTTCGATGTTACGACAAATGAAAATAGGCTGATCGAAAGAAAAGTCGTTTTGAGCTAAGTGCAAATGATGTTCCAGTCTTCAGTGGGGTTTAAGGAGGCGACAGCCTCCATCTCGTTTGTGGTAATTTCTGTTCGTTATAAGTTTGATTTTTTAAATGACATTATTTCTGCTCGTTTTAGATTTAAAATGGTTTTTAACTTTTTTTTTTTTTTTTTTTTTTTTTTGAAAATAATTTTATAGATCACTGTAAAATTCGACGGATTAGCAACGTGTTTGACATTAAAATGGCTTAATGACATTAAAATGCTATTGCTTGACATTAAAAGGGCTATTGTTAAATAGCCCTTTTAATAGCCCAAATAATGTTAAATAGCCCAAATAATGACATTAAAAGGGCTATTGCTTAATGGATATTTTTCTTGCTTAATGGATCCGTTTTCCTAATTCACAGGTAATCAGGGCCGGATCGACTTGGTGCGGGGCCCGATTGGAATTTGTTTCGCGGGGACCTCTCTATACATTAAATTTTTAAGTAAAATTCAAATTTAGTATATATATATATTATATATATATATATATATATATATATATATATATATATATATATATATATATATATATATATATATTATATATATATATATATATATATATATATATATATATATATAATATATATATATATATATATATATATATATATATATATATATATATATATATATATATATATACATATATATAATATATATATATATAATACCGGGAGGCCAGCATATCCAAAAAATATCCAAAAAAATTTTTGGTGAAAAATATCCAATAGCCATTTTAATGTCAAACACGTTGCTAATCCGTCGAATTTTAAAATAGCAGGTAATGCGACAAGTGCAAGGCTTGGGTGACATATACCTATTTCAATCAACATAGTTATTAAAATACCAAATTTCTACCTGGGATCTGGCCCATTTGATCTTTACGTGTATGAAAAAATTCAAGTGAGTCGCTATTATCTTGGCCAGTTGATTCTAAAAGGGCATTTACCACTATAACTAACAGTTTGCACTATTTGGTCAACAACTAAATACCGTAGTTACACAATTCAATACAACTTAGGAGAATATTGGCTCGGAGCGATTAAGTAGTACAGCATTTTGCGTCTAGAGGCGCTGAGGTACGCGGGGTCACTTTTGGAGAGTTTTGTCAATACTTGTTCCGTAGGTGATTATACTTTGGTTCAACGCTACTGAGAATGTCTCTCATCGTGAAAGTGTCTGTGCGTGTTCATTTGGCTCTATAGGCGTGTTCATATGCGCATTTCAAGGAATTAAGAACCAAGAGGCGTGTGCAACTAAGCTTGTCGTAGCGCAAGAGAAACGCTTCAAAGTTGCGTAAATTGCGATTGCAAACGGTTTAAGGACTTGTGCTAATTAGTAAAGGTGCTAATTAGTGCATTTTTATTCACAATGAAATCTACTTATTCACAATGAAATCTACAATGAAATCTATTTTATTCACAATGAAATCTACTTATTCACAATGAAATCTACAATGAAATCTATTTTATTCACAATGAAATCTACTTATTCACAATGAAATCTACAATGAAATCTATTTTATTCACAATGAAATCTACTTATCTGTGTAACAGTTCATTCTTTAATATACTATTTTATCTATATAAATAATTAGTAAATATAGCGACTTGTAGGTTTAACCACAATTTTTTTTTTTTTTTTTTTTTTTAATAACAAACAAAACAATAAATTAAGGATTCCAGACGGTGTAAAAAGCTCCTCATCGAGCAAACAAAACTTTAATTGATAAGAGTCAACTAAAAAGATAACAGATGACTCATAAAAAATATGTTTGATTCACCCCATACAGCCAATCTTTTAATTTATTGAGTCGTTAAAGCGTCAAAATTTTAATTTACATGTTCAGCACTCATGATTGATTTTTTTTTTCTCTTTTAATTGTTTTTTTTTTTTGTATAGAAAAAACTAAAGAAAACATTAAAACAATGAAGTTCTTACTTAATGATATGCAGGGTGTTTCTGTTATTCACATTAGCTTACCACATTTTATTCGATTGTTGGTTATTTTTTAGGATCATTTCAAGTGAAATTTTATCCATAATAATATTTATCCACATTCTATTTTAACTTACTCAGTCTCGACTGAGTTTCATCCAGTTGAGACTCTGGGAACCCCTTTGAACAAAAAATATCTGACTAATCATGAGATTCAATTAACAGAGAAATTATTATTGTCAGACAAAGCCACTGTGATATTCGGAAAGAGCATAAAATAAAGAATCTAATTAAAGAATCTACTGTTTTTATTTTATTTAGATGTTTCCTTCAATTGTATCCAACAACTAAACTTTCCGTCTGTTTTATTTATTTATATTTCATTGTTCTTTTTTTGTTTGGGGATAAAACGCTTTGTCTCAATCTTTCTGCTTTTGGGTCAACATATCAAAATTTGTTTATGTGCAGTTTTGTTACGTTTTTACGATTCCCCCGCAAAAACGAATTAAAAAAAATTCTTATTCTAAAGAAAGATTAAATAATTCTTTTCAATACTGTGAATGTAATTTGTTGACTGAATAATTTGCTTATTTTCAGGTTCACTGGCGGATCCAAGGGGGCCGGGGGCTCCCCGCCCCCCAGTTTTTTCCAAGTTGTTTTCTGGTGCCCTCCCCCCCCCTCAAGATTTTGCTCTAGATCCGCCTCTGTTCAGTCTAGTAGACAGAATTTGTGACTTCTTTTTTGAAACCCCAAATATTATTTATTTATTTTTTTTGTAAAATTTGAGACTAATATGGCAATATATCTTGCTAAAGTATATAATTCAGTAAATCGACACAGTGACTTGTGAATTTTTCCCGAATTGTCATTTGGATTAATGGTATATCATCGTTATGGTGTCGTGAACTTTTTTAAAACAAAGAGGAAGTATCAGACATCCCCTCCACCTCAAGAATCTCTCCCAAAAGATCTAATCTAGCCATGGCTATGTAAATCACTATAGCCATTTACTTATTTAATAGCTGATAAACATTTTGTATATTTTATTTGTTTTTTAATATATGTCAATGTCCTTAATGGTACTTGAGAAAAAAAAATGCTCTCTCTGTTTCAAAGTGTTTTGTATTGTAATGTAATTTGTTACCTTGATAATTACTCCTTATCAAGTTGGTTGATAACGTGTGTCACTTCTTTTTTTCTAGTTTAAGTAATAATACTCTTCTAGAATATTCAGACTTGTATGATTATATATTTTATTAAAAATATACAGGCCTAATCCAGCGAGCCTCTCAAACCCTGAGTTGGTCATGACGTTTGAGTGTAACATAATATAAATAATATAATTTAAATATACGATAAAAATAATGTTGTAGGCCCATATAAGATGTTGTAGACATATAAATGTATAATTATATATATTATCGTTTTATATTATGTTAATAAATATAAAATATATTATTATATATATTTATTAACACAATGAATACTTTATAATAGCAGGTCTATGGGTTGGACAAAGACGTTTTAGGATGTGTTCTTGATTGTGTTTCTTCATTTCTTAAATAAGATACAGCCTTCGTAACAGATTGAAAATGAACGGCAATAAACTTTATGATAATTGTTCTTGGAATTTATTATTAATATTATAATTAATTCGGTTGTTTGTTTTGTTATTAATTGGTTATTTTTCTTTAGGGTTAATGTTGCTACGGGATCATGGTATTATCTAGTTTTATTTAGAATGTACTAATTTTTTTCTTGAAACATGGTTTCACCACCCCTCCCCCTCCCCCACTATTTATAAAATATATTTGTTGTTGTTATTATTTTCTTGTTAGTAGCATACCCTCGCAAGCAATGCTTTTGGTGGACCACTGATTGATTTTGTTGTTTGTTTTTTTTTGGGAGGGGGATAAGTTATTACTACTAAAAATAAAAGTGTGATAAATTATTTGTAGGCCAAAAATTGAAAATTTTGATTTAGATGATGCATAAACCCAATATTTTTAGAAAATGTTTCACGTAAACGGTCAATTTGAATTCAAAAAAAAAAAAAAAAAAAAAAAAAAAACCTCCGAGTGATGGTGTTATTTGACGCAGCAGATCCTGTGCTCACAAACAAACTCTTGTAATGAAACTTTTCGAACATCCCGTTTTGAACGACTAAGAACCATAAGATTAGTTTAAGAAAATCTGGTACTAAATAATCGAAGATAGACCATTGTTTTCAAGTTTAAACTAAACTTGTAGTCGAAAGTAAATTTTGAATCAACAGGTTTCTTTTCTGAAAATTGTTATTCTCCCACAAGCATCGCAGAAATTATTAGAATGCATCAAGAATAAAAGAGGACTAAGTGTAGTGACTTGTGGAACACCATATCTTGTCGTTTGCACTATTTTATCTGCTATCCTGTCCCGTTATTAAATAGTGTTATTGTTTGTTTGTACAAGTTTTCTTTGCTCTTCATTGTGTTATCTCCTTGTATGTTTATACTTTTTAGCAGGTAATAGACATATTAATTTTTATAATTTCCAGCTTTGTCACGCCAGTTGAAGTGCCATCCTTTACAAAAATTTACACACTGCTTTCTACACGATGTATTTACCTAGTGAACTCATAGGTCTATAAAAGCTTTCCATTTTTGAGCCAAATTACTAGTTCTAGGGATTGCTATATACAGTTTTTAGAAGGATCATCTTTTCAATCTCGGATTGAAAATTCAGGCTTTCTGCAGCGTAAAAACTAATCTTTTTTCATGTTCATCTTCTTACTTTCATCTTTCTACTCGTTTTATCTTTCTGTTTTTATCTTTACATCTTTCTACTCTTGTGTCTACTCTTTTCATTTTTTTGTCTTCTGCTCTTTCAAGTTTCCTAGGTTAATTTTGTCGGACGGCCAGCAGTTGTGATTTATGTCATAGATAATTTTTTCAAGGGAGATAGTCAAGATGTAATCATTTTATGATTTATGGCCTCATTTTAATCATTTTATGGCCCCTTTTTTTAACTACCAAATTTTCTGACTGATTTTTGATCAGTCAATTGATCAAATGATGATGATTTGATCAGATGATGATTGACTTGATCAAAATTGCATAGACTACCGTAAGGGGACTGCACCCAGGGGCGGATCTAGGATTTTTTTAGGGGGGCGCAAAATAGGTTGATCCGAAAAAAAATTTAGGGGAGCGCAAAATAGGTTGATCCGATAAACTTGCGTTAGGAGCAAGTTTAATTAACGCAAACTTGAGTTAATTAAGTAAATTACACTACTTTAGACTACGCTAGGGGGGCGCGACGGCTACAGTCTGGCAACAAAGCATAAGGACTTTGTTCAAGACCTCTCGAAAGTACACTACTATTTTTCCCTCGCCCCCCCTCTGGATCCGCCACTGGCTGCACCAGACAGGGATTCATCCCCACCCTCTCCCTCTATGATACAATAGATGAAAATGTAAACATTTATAGCATTCAAAAATATTACACTTTTCTCACAAAATGCCTTTTTTAATTGTGCTCTCATCTCATGAAACATTTCTGCATCAGTCTGTTATCCTAAAAGAAACAATTCTACGAGAAATAAAGCGAGAAAAACGTATATAATTTAAACAAATCAGTGACAAAGAATAAAAAAACACATTAATTAATAACAAATTTATAAATATTTCAAATCCACATCCGGGAGCATTTATCAACAGGAAAAAAAAGAAAAAAAATAGTTAAATCAAACAGTTCGTGGTAACGAACTGTAAGTAAGGAGCGACCCGGCTCAATGGTAACCGAAACTGTAGAAAACGGAATTTTGATACCAAGAGATACATCAAAAGAATCAAATTTTAATGCTGATTTCAAATATATAAGTTTCATCAAGTTTAGTCCTACTTATCAAAAGTTACGCGCCTGAGAAAATTTGGGTGATTTTCGAAAAAAGGGGAAAAGACCCCCTAAAAGTTATAGAACCCTAATGCAAATAACACCATCATATTCAGCGTATCAGAGAACCCTACTGCGGGGGTTTCAAGCTCCTATCTACAAAAATGTGGAATTTTGCATTTTTTGTCAGAAGAAAGATCACGGATGCGTGTTTATTTGTTTTTTTTTTGTGTTTTTTTTTCAGGGGTGATCGTATCGACCCAGTGGTCCTAGAATATCGTGGGAGGGCTCATTGGAATGGAAATTAAAAGTTCTAATGCCCTTTTTAAGTGACAAAAAAAATGCAGGGCACCTAGGCGCCCTCCCACGCTCATTTTTTTCCCAGAGTCACCCGATCAAAATTTTGAGATAGCCATTTTGTTCGGCATGGTCAAAAATATGATAACTATGTCTTTTAGGATGACTTAATCCCCCAAAGTCCCCGGGGGGAGGGCTGAAAGTTATGAACTTTACCCAATGTTAACATATAGTATTGGTTATTGGGAAGTATACAGACGTTTTCAGAGGGGATTTTTTCTGGTAGGGGGGGGGGAGTGGGTTGTGGGTTATGTGGGAGGACCTTACCATGAAGGAAGTTTTCATGCGAGAAGGGACATTGCTATGAAGGGGGCACCGGATTTCCCAGCATTATTTAAAAAAAGATCAGAAATTATATATAAAAAAACAAGTTTTTTAACTGAAAGTAACGAGCAACATCAAAACTTAAAACGACAGAAAACATTACGTATATGATTGGGTTCATCCCCTAGTCAATACCTCGCTCTTTAAGCCAAAGATTATTTAGTACTTTCATAAGAGCTATTTATTCTAATTAACGGCCTTTGTGATTAAGGGGTCATTTTTAAAGAATTGGAACAAAATTCGAACTTAAGCTTAAAGAGCAAGGTATTGACTAGGGGGCGAACCCTCTAATATACGTATTAAAAATATAAGAATATAGAGGTTCGTTACGTAAGTTACGTATATTTATTACTAATAAAAACGTTCGTACATAAAATTAAACAGGTTTCGAGAAAGCCATTTAACCAAATAAAAGTAAAATTAATATTCAATTTTTTTTTAATTATTCATTTACGGTGAGCCAAAATCAAAACGTGCATTAATTCAAAAACGTTCAAAAATTAAACAAAAAAACAAACAAGTTTTTAAACTGAAAGTAAGGAGCGACATTAAAACTTAAAACGAACAGAAATTATTCCGTATATGGAAGGGGCTGTCCCCTCCTCAACGCTTCGCTCTTTACGCTAAAGTTTTTTATTGTTTTAAAAAATAAATTTGTGAGACAGAGTCAAACTTTAGCGTAAAGAGCGAGGCGTTGAGGAGGGGACAGCCCCTTTCATATACGGAATAATTTCTGTTCGTTTTAAGTTTCAATGTCGCTCCTTACTTTCACTTTAAAAAACTTGGTTTTTTTTTGGTTTAATCATCTAAAGAAACACACGACAAAACAAGACAACAAGACAGAGAGAAAAAAAAGGACAAAACAAATAAATAAAAATCACATCCTAATAAACTTCCAAATACTGCAGCAACTTTATTTATTTGCGCAGCTTTTTTATTTATTTGTTTATTATTATTAATTGTTTATTTATTTATTTATTTTTTTGCCCTTGCAAACTGTAGACAAATATTTCCTTTTAAATCGCAGTTTGTCGCCAGGTTCTGTTGTAAAGCCCAGTTCACACATGTGCTTCGTGTGATATCCATTTCTAGCCTCATCATTTCAGACCGATCATGACTGCTTATAAAAGAGGAAGCAAATTATGATTGATTGATAATGATTATGCCTAGAAATTGATGTCTACCTAATCATGTGAATTGGACCTAAGTGGCATGAACATTAGCGCTGCTATTTCTAAGCCCAGTATATTTCAGACTAAGAAAATATCTAATGTCACTCAAATTAAAGGCCCGAGCTTTCCAAATATTTGCATACTGTTTTCTACTTGGATTTAGCGCTGCTATTTCTAAGCCCAGTATATTTCAGACTAAGAAAATATCTAATGTCACTCAAATTAAAGGCCCGAGCTTTCCAAATATTTGCATACTGTTTTCTACTTGGAAGCATTTGTTTAGGCCCGTTATTTATTTTTTTTTATTTAAAAAAGAAAGGCTTGAAGGAAATTTCTAAGAGGTTGATTACGTCTGGTCTTTTGTTAATCGCCTGATAATTTTTGACTGACTTTTGTATTGTGTTTGACTAGAACAAATCCGCTTTTGGAAATGACAAAAAGAGGGTGCTGTATCAGATATTTATGTTTGTAAAAAATATAAAAAGATAAAAAGATATAATGATAAAATATAAAAAGATAAAATAAGAAAAAGATAAAATATAAAATAAGAAAAAGTAAAAAGATAAAATATAAAGTAAAAAAAAGATAAGAAAAAGTGAAAAAAAATAAAAAGATAAAATATAAAAAGATAAAATATAAAATAAGAAAAAGTAAAAAGATAAAATATAAAATAAGAAAAAGTAAAAAGATAAAATATAAAGTAAAAAGAAAAGATAAGAAAAAGTAAAAAAAATAAAAGATAAAATATAAAAAAATATTTATGTTTGTTAAAAAAAAAAAAACTAAAAACATAACCATGAAAAAGTGGGTGATTATCAGCCAGTGGACCGAAAGAAGCGTAAAGACAGAATATTTCGGCAAGAACTTTTGACTAACCGTCCTCAGTGCAGAAAACAAAACGAACAAAAAAAAACACATACACACACAAAAAAACCTTTTAAAGTAAACATTTCCGCTTTCTTAAAGGTTAGGTTTCAAACTTTTAAAGGTTAGCTTTCAAACTTCAAAAATTGTGGATATTGTAAGTTGTTACTTTGAAATAGTGATACAATCTTTTTTTTTTAGTAAAATATAAAGCTAACAGGAAAATGAATTTTTGTACCAACCTCGTGAATTTTCGATTTTTACCTTATAAATACAGGGTTCGCTATCACCCTCTGAAAGGGCACTGATAAACTCATTTTGTTGCTTGTATGTGGAACTTACCAAGTACCAAGACTTACCAACTGTATGTGGACTTACCAAGACTTGTATGTGGACTTACCAACTTACCAAGTAGAATTAACATATAAACTCCGCAAACGTACATTCAATGTCCATCGGTCATTACCACTATTTCCTGTTATTTTTGGCTTTTCTATTTCTATTCCTGCTTTTAATTTCGATTGCAATTATAGAAATGAGGGCTTATTGTCCTTATTTATTGCGTTTTAATAAGGATCTTTGAGATAAGGATCTGTGGTACTTCATTTTAAACCTTTCATCTTAGTTTCAATCTCATTCAAATTTTATTTTCAGAAACTAACCTATAAGGGATATGTTTAGCCCTGATAGTTACGTGCTAAAAGCCCTTTAGATAAGGACTTTTGTCTTAATGTAGATAAGGATTTTTCGTAGCTTCATTTTTGTGTCTTTGCTCTCTACATCTCAGTCAAATTTGTCACGGTATTTTGCTCCTTTATTGTTATCTTGAAGCCGAGTTTCGCATTTTTGGAAGGATACCTGAGATCGATATGTTTAGCCCTTTACAATTATATATGTAGCCCTTTAGAAAATGACTTTTGTCTTAATATACATAGGACTTTAGTCGCTTCATTTTTGTGCCTTTGCTCTCTACTTCATCAATCTCAGTCAAATTTGTTTTCTAAGAAGGATACATATGATTGAAATATATAGCCCTTTTCAATTTTATGTGTAGCCCTTTAGATTAGGTCCTTCTTCGTAAGGGGTGCTTTGTCGTTGTATTTTGCTTCTTTGTTATTAGCTTGAATCTGAGTTGCGCATTTTCGGAAGGATACTTGAGACCGAGATGTTTAGCCCTTTACATTTATATATGTAGCCCTTTAGACAAGGATTTTTGTCCTATTGAATATTTTGTCACATTTTTGCGCTTTAGCTGACAACTTCAATCTCATTCAAATTTGTATTTTCAGAAGGCAACATGCGCCGTAAATGTGTGGCCCTTTTCAGTTACGCACCACAACATGAAGATGAGTTAGCTTTAGCTGTTGGTGACTCAGTTGATTTCATTGAAGAAGTAGAAGAAGGATGGTGGCGAGGCTCACATCAAGGCAAGGTATGTAATATTTGTAGATTGGGGCTCATTCGATTTGAAAATGTAAGTTCTAGTGCCCCTTTTAAGAACCAAATGTGACTGAAGGGCAACCAGCCTCCTTCCTCAGCTCTTTTCTGCCATCTGTTACCCCTACACCCCTCCTCCCATAATATTGAACAGTGGCAAATGGCTCTAAATAATGTAAATTATTTGTTATTCAATTATTCTAAATTATCTATTTAGACTTGTCTATAGGTTTTAGTAAAAAAGATTGAATGTTTGGTCTTGGTTGTCCAATCAGGTAGGAGCTATTTGGGATCGCTCACTAGGCCAAAAATGCAAGAGGTTCCAAACCTCCAAAATCTCGAAACGGCTCCTGTGCCTGAGTAAGTCAAAGCACACTACATGTGCCGGAGTTTTCAAATTACTGCAATGTCTCGGGAAAGCCTATGGGAATCAAGTTAATACTATCAGGGAGGATTTTGAGGATTCTCGGGGACGGCATTGGAATGAAGTTGACAGTTTAAAATGCTCCTGGGCAAAGGAAGGCGGGGGGGGGGGGGGCAATGGGACTTCAAATTTTGTGGTGGGGGAGGGAGAAGGGGCTTAAAAGTCCTTGTCTCTGATTTGTTCTGTGTCCTCTGATCTGATTTGCTTCCGGGCAATCTAAACGTTGTTGCACTTTTTGTTCAATGCAACCGAAGACACAAAAATTAAGAGTTGAGGATATTATATTATTATATTATATTATCACGGCCCACAGTATGTGGCCCTTGAAATGGGTTGAACTGAGGAAAGCAAATGTATTCAGTTAAGATTGAAACAGAGTATGGGGAGAAGGTGCTGCGAATGTAGCTGAATATGGCCCTGAAACTCTAGTAGCTTCAACATTGGAAGTGGATAATAGAAAATTTGTCTTTCACATAAATGGCTTTGGAATGGTATTAGGGATGAGAGTTGGCCAGGACGTGCTCACCTCGCACGAATTAGTTTGATCCCGTTCAGTATGTGTCTCAAGGAATAATGGATATTTCTGGTCTTTTTCTTATGCTTTCTTTTCTACCTGTCAATGCTCTTCTGTTTGCCCTTTTGCCCAGACTCTCTTTGTCCTTGCTGTCCTTTTAATTGTGTTGTGTTATAATTATTTCTATTTGATTTTTAATTCTTGTTATGATACTTGTTAATTATACGGAACACAATCAAGAATTTTGATCTGCAAGATGTGACAAAAACTATCTATATAGCTATATGTATTCGGAGACAATTAGCTTAGGCTCAGTGGAAAAACTACGTTGTAGGTATATTTTAATTAAATATCTAATATATAGAACTGCTGTATTAGGTTAAGTATTTAATATAATGCGTTGTGGGCGACCTGCTTTCCGTAATTTTCTGGTATGTTCCCATAATTTGTTAATACAGTAGCCTATTGTATTTCCATCATAATTTGGTATATTTCATTAGGATTAACCCAACTTCACTTCTTGGGTGTGTTCCGTATAATTAACAAGCACCCTTATTTTTATGTTGCCTTTTACCATATTTTTATGGAGTTATTTTAAAACTTTCTTTGTGACGTTAATTTAATAATATATTTAACACGTTACTCTAGCATGTTAATTTTGATCTTTTTTTAATTACGACCTTTTTTTGCAGTTTGCTGTTTTTTGTTGACGCCCATCTCTGTTTGGTGTTTTTGACTTTTTGCCAGGGAAAATCTTTGATCTCTTCTCTCAGGGTTGGAACTGTATGCCCCAATGAATGTTGTTAGGCTAATGATTTAAACTCTTCTAAACTTCTCCCCCATGCGGTAGTCATTTGAATATCTTTGCCAGCACTGGACATGAGGGCTAGTCATGGTCTTTGTGAAATGAAATTTGTATTACCAATTTTAAGAAGCAAATACATTACAGTTGGAGAAGAAGAAAAAAAAAACGAAAAATAAAAAAAAAATTATTGACTGAAACAAAATATAGAAACTTAAAAATAAAAGGAAAAACCCAGTGATTAGTATAATTATCCCTTGTCTAAGAAGACAAGCAACAGAAAAAAAGTGAAAAAAAATATCAATAAATAAATCTAATTTTTAAAAGAGGATTTAGGGTTGATATTAAATTCATCATATTTTAAATTAATATTAACACTACCAACTCACCTCAGCACCAAGCTGCCTTAGGCCAACACCGCTACGCACAGTCCTCCATCCCAATCTATTCAAAGTCTCCCTCTTTACGCCATCACAGGAAGGTCCCATTTCCCTTAAAACTTTTTTTTACATCCTCCACTCCAACCGCGGACGACCTGCTTTCCGTTTATGCTCTCCTGTCTACTTTCACAATTTAAATTAATACTACCACTAACAACTCACCTCAGCACCAAGCCGCCTGAGGCCAAAAGCGCTACGCACACCCCCTCCTCCATCCCAATCTATTCAAAATCTCCCTCTTTACATCCTCCCAGGAAGTTCTCGTTTCCCTTAAAACTTTCTTTTTTTACATCCTCTGCCCCCACTGTGGACGACCTGCTGTCCGTTTACGCTTTCCTGTCTACTATCTACTTTCCTGTCTACTTTTAAATTTAGGATACCTTTAAAGATTTACTGAAGGTTGTTGTCTAATATTAATCACGCAGGATGACATTCAGACGTCAATCTTTAATGTCCTAAACACTTTTATTAGACATGGATTATTTTTGTCTTTCAACTTAGTGCACAAAAGAAGGAAAAAATTTCCGGTTTAGACTTTTGTATGAATGATTGGTATTACTCACTAGTATTTTTGTCTTTATTCCAATCTTTTTCTGTTCTTTTTTTCTGCAACATAATTGCATTCTAGTGTCATTCATAGACTGACAAAAAAAAGAAAAAAAAATCTAAAAAAAAGAAAGTGATATAAATCTCTGTAGAGTGTCATATAAATTTAAAAAAAAGAAAAGAGGATTCTGATTGCATAGCAAATATCTTATAATTGGAAGTATTTACATTTATTGGTCTATGCCATAAAGAAGGGCATTGTTTTCAATTCATGAAAATTACGAGGGGGGGGATCTGCTTTTAAAATCTAGGGGGGTACTAATTTTTCGTTTTTTCAATTTTTAAATAAAAATATAAAAAAGGCATTTTTAATGAAAATATCCCCCTAAAGAGGTATTTTTCAACAAATGGGAGAGCACTTGTCCCCCCCCTGTAATTGACGCTATTGGAGAAGGGACATACATTTCTCAAGAAGAGTATGCGCAGAAAATCCTCTACTTGAAAGCCTCCCGCCTGTTTTTACTCCAGCCCTTTTCTGTTAATTTTTTCCCATGACATAATTGCATACTAGCGTCATTCATAAGCTGACATAAAAAAAAAAAAAAAAAGAAAAAAAAAAAAAAAAAAAAAAAAAAAAAAAAAAAAAAAAAAAAAAAAACTTCAGTACAGATGCTAACGAAAAAAGTGATATCAATCTGTGTTGAATGTCATACAAATTTAAGAAAAAGAAGAAAAGGTGATTCACCTTTGAAAGAATCACCTTTTATGGTATATGATTCTTTCAAAGGTGAAAGAAATCACCTTTTCACTAAGATGAAAAGAAGAAAAGATATTTGCATAGCAAATATCTTTTAATTGAAAGTGTTTGCATTTTAATGGGCTATACTTTAAAGAAATTCATTGTTGTCAATTCACGAAAATTAGGAGGTGGTTGGAAGGGCAAAATGTGTTTTTGAAATCTAGTGGGACGCAAATTTGTCGTTTTTTTCAAACTTCTAATAAAAATATATTAAAAAAAGATTTTTTCAGAGAAAATTTCCCTCAAAAGGCAAAATTTAGGTGGGTATCTGCCCCTCCCTTATACAATTGATACCACTGGAGAAGGGAAGTAGATTGCTCAAGAAGAGTATGCGTTGAGAACCTGCTCCGAAGTAAAATGAGTATTGGTAATACTTGATTTTATATTGTAACATCGCCATTGTTATTTGTAATTATGTGTGATTTAGGAAGCAAATTTAATATTTATATTCATTATACGTTTTACTGTGTAGTTGATACATTATCAAAAGACCATCTCTGCACTTAAATAAGAAATGGTTCAACCAATGGCGTAGGATAGGGGCAGCTCCCCCTTGTTTTTATGAATAATCAAATACGTTAGACAGAATTTTTTAGTGTTTTGTTAATTTTTATTGCGCTCACTAAGATGAGGAGAGGGGGAGGGGGAGGAAAAGAGAGAGATAAGAGAGAGGGGGAGGGGGAGGAAAAGAGAGAGATAAGAGAGAGGGGGAGGGGGAGGAAAAGAGAGAGATAAGAGAGAGGGGGAGGGAGAAAAACAGAGAGACATAAAATGCTGTAGGGAGAGAGAAAGATAGAGTGGGAGAGAGACCAAGAGAAAAATAAATTTTCAGGTCAGAAATTTTTTGTGCTTCATGTGCATATCTTTTCTAGATCGGTGTATTCCCCTCCAATTTCGTCTCTGTCCCAACTGAGGTATCTGAAGCAAAGAGTTCACCGTCACCTAATTTAGGAACAACAAAGGTATTACCTTCAGCAGCCACGCCAACAACTGGGAATTTACCAATATCGGAGGCACGAAATGCGGCAAATGTTAGTCAGATAGAGATTTTGACTCCTGTAGAAGATACAACTGCGCCTTCTTTGCCTCCAAAACCAGGTAAAATCCATCGCTTACTCTCCAGACTTGACCATTGCTTCATTATCATTACTACATGACCTGGTTAATGTGATATGACTAACGCTGGCGCCCTCCATAATTCGATTTATCTGATTGGCTAGCTCTGGCTAGTTGAGATATAATAATGAATCTTATTGGGTGGCCTTACGTCAAATAAGTTGAATTTCAGACCTGGCTGTAGCTAGCTCTGGAGTTTAGTTAAATCTGATTATAAATGGGTCTGGTGCTAGTTAATTCTTGACTAGTGCCACTAACAGCGCAGCATTTCACAGTAGATCTAAATATATTTAAACGAAGTGTATTTTTTTATATCATCACCTAGATTTCAATGAAACATCTTAAGTTCATTCAGGTCTAGCCTGAAATTTTTTGAAACAAGGTCGATTCGTTGGTTTGTATTAATTACACAAGCATGAAAATATTTGTTGTGCCTTTGCCAATTTTTTGTTTGGTAAAATTTAGAGCAAACAAAAGTGATATGATAAAAAAAAAGAAAAAAAAGGGCCCCATTTTTACTATGCTTCTATAATTGTTTTGGGCAGGTCTAGATGGCGCTGGTTATTTTTTTTCCCTCACAGAGATGGACTTGAGTTTCCTCTCAATATTTCCCCATCCTCTTTGGTTGCAGTGATAAAAAAAAATGTAAAGAGGATGGCATTGGACTTTGCAGTCCCTACCGGCTAAATTACTGGCTACCGGCTAAATTACTGGCTACCGGCTAAATTACTGGCCACCGGCTTAGCTTACTAAATACACGCACATGAGCTATCAAAGTCGAATTTGTGGGTCAACCTAAATTTTGACGTTTGTTGATCTTAATGCGGAACGGGGCTAGACAGATGTTGCCATCTTACAGACAGATGTAGCTGACGTTGATGTAGATGGGGCTAGAAAGATGTAGCTGACGTTACCTGATTTAAGGGTTAGACAGAATTAGCGTTTTCTTTCAGTCATTCAAGGGTGTACACTTGCAAACGATGAGTCATGATTTTTATGGAACAGGAATTGTTTTTGGCAAAATCTTTTCATTTTAGAAAAGATTTTAGAAGAGACTTAGACTAGAAAGAGACTTAGAGGAGATTTTAGAAGAGACTTAGAAAAGACTTAGACTAGAAAGAGACTTAGAAGAGATTTTAGAAGAGACTTAGAAAAGACTTAGACTAGAAAGAGACTTAGAAGAGATTTTAGAAAAGACTTAGAAAAGACTTAGACTAGAAAGAGACTTAGAAGAGATTTTAGAAGAGACTTAAAAAAGACTTAGACTAGAAAGAGACTTAGAAGAGATTTTAGAAAAGACTTAGAAAACTTTTAGAAGAAAATGTGTTAGTTTAGACTATCAAGAAGCGTGTTATATGAGACTGTCAATTATTCCCGCATAGCCATTATTGGAAATATTCAGTTTTGTTGTGTGAAATTTTCAAAATTTTTAAATCAGAAGTTTACATGAAAAACGCTCATAATGAGTGTTAATTAAATAAATGAGTGTTAAATTAGTGTTGACCTTAAAAAAAAATTCAAGGTCAAGAGCGGACGTAAAATACCCCAGATTGAATAAATATAGCTAATTATAGGCCACATCAAAAACGTGATAACCTATTCAACTCTAATTCTCAGTAAAATTAAGTAAGGTCAACTTGGGTTCAAAGCCCCGTTAAAGTCCATTGACAACAAACTTTCAGCCTCTGGTAAAATATCTGAGCTAGAAAATCAAAATATTAATAAAGGAATTAGTGATAAAGACATTTGAATCTGTTGGATGTAGACGTGTCCCACAGAACAGCATACATACGGAAAACAATAAACTACTACTAATAGCTAGGTGCTGGTCGTTGCCAGTCTAAGACCAACACAGCTGCATACATTTCTGCTTCACCCCTCGATGTTTATAATTTTATTCTTTACACCCTCTAATTAAGCTCCTACTTCCTTTTCATATGACCTCACATCCCACTTAACCTCCTGCTTTTCGTTTGGTTACTTAACCTCCTGCCACGACTTACCTCCGCCAAACACCCTCTAACTAAGTTAGAGGGTACAAACTTAAACCTAGTTAGAGGGTACACCCTCTAACTAAGCTCCTACTTCCGTATGACCTCTCATGCCACTTAACCTCCTGCTTTTGCAGTGAAGATGTCAAAAGTAGAATAGCCAAGGCTCAGGGTGTTTTTTTCACAGTTAAAAGAGTTTGGAAGAATAGGAAGATAAGTCTGCAAACCAAGATTAGAATATTAGAAGCTACAGTGATGACAGTGGTCAAATATGGCTCTGAAGAATGGGTGCTCCGAAAAGCAGATGCAGATTTGCTAGATGTTTTCCAGAGAAATTGCTTAAGAATTGTGCTGGGTACCCGGCTGACTGACCGTATTTCAAACAATAGGCTATACGAAAAATGTGGTTCAATACCGATCTCTAGTGCTGTAATGAAAGAAAGGTCGAGGTGGCTAGGGCACGTTGTGCGGATGAAGGATGACAGATTTCCGAAGATTTTTCTTTTCGGCCAACCGTCTAGGGCTAAACGGAAAGCAGGTCGTCCTCGTCTGGGGTGGGAGGACGTCATAAAGAAAGATTTCAAGGAAATGGGAACTTCGTGGGCGGGTGTAAAAAGGGAGGTTTTGAATAGATTGGGATGGAGGAGGAGCGTGCGTAACTGTGTTGGCCTCAGGCGGCTTGGTGCTGCGGTGAGTTGTTAGTAGTAGTAGTAGAGTTTTCGTTTGGTTACTCAACCTCCTGCCCCGACTTACCTCCGCCAAACACCCTGTAACTAAGTAAGAGGGTACAAACTTAAACTTAGTTAGAGGGTACACACTCTAACTAAGCTCCTACTTCCGTATGACCTCTCATCCCACTTAACCTCCTGCTTTTCGTTTGGTTACTTAACCTCCTGCCCCAACTTACCTCCGCCAAACACCCTCTAACTAAGTTAGAGGGTACAAACTTAAACTTAGTTAGAGGGTACACCCTCTAACTAAGCTACTACTTCCGTATGACCTTTCATCCCACTTAACCTCCTGCTTTTCGTTTGGTTACTTAACCTCCTGCCACGACGTAAAAGTTATAAAAATACTTAAGCTAGATTTTCACAGAATTATTGTGATTTTATTTCAGGTAATATTTCACCATTTTAAACTTTTAATTACCTGTACTATAATACACTTTATCGTATAACAAGAGACCTAAGTCAGACAGACCGTCTTATAAACTGGGGAACACAGCTATACGCAACACAGAATCATATTCAAACCTTTTCTACCAGCCTCTTCGCGCTTTTGTGCTCTTTAAATTGCAAGGCGTCGTAAAACATGCAAGTAAAATATGTTAGATACCGGTAAAATACGTAAAATACCTGCAAAATAGGTAAAATACGTAAATTATGTAAAATACCAATGTTACGGGGTCCGTAAAATTACGGTAAAATACGGGAAATGCCCAATTTTACCGCGACCAATTTTACCAGTTACAACACTAGGCCTAATCAAGCTATTCTTGTCATTTTAAACATAAAATGAGAGACTGGATCAAAAACCTTTCATACTAGGCGAGGTGGTTCTAAGGGACATGTCTGCTCAAAAATCACGGGATCTCTGCTCACAATCACAGCATCATGGATTCGAGTCCCACACTTGATTTTTTTTTTTTTTCATCGATGAAATGGACATATGTCTTTTTAGACTATATTCTCTTCTGCGTTTAGGTTACTTTTATGCAGTAAAAAAAAGATATTAGGCAAGTTTTACACGTCAGGCAAGTATCAGATGTGCGTAAAGTTTTACACGTGCTTTCATTAGGATATCAGAGCAATAGTCAGAAGTGCTGGCAAGACACATTTAGGATTTACGTTTCGTTTGCAAGTTTTCGGTGTTTTGTTTTCTGTTTTTATGTCTTTCCCACTTGATCTCCCGCTCCAACCTGTTTTCTAAAAGTAAAATATCTGGCAACTCATTTCCCTTCGTCCTAAAACTTGACCTAAACCTCTTCAGCCTCCTAAACCTCTAACCTCCTAAACCTCTTTCTTCCATTATAAAGCCTCGTCTTGATTGTCATTATTCAACTTGTCAAAATCATTTTTGGAGTTGAGAAATGAACCAGCTGACACACTTTTGTATAAGGTCTGATGGCAGGGAACTGGTTGACTGAGGAAAAAAGCCTTAACAGCACAAAAATAAAAATATGCAAATAACAAATAATTATAAATGACTATAATAAATAAAATACAAGATTAATTTAGCCACTATTTTAAATCGCCAATACTCTTTCAAACTTTGAACACCCATTATATAGCCGAAACAAATACAATAAATAAAACACTATTTTTGAAGTTGCCAGCAGCCTTCCAAACAGTATGCCTCTAACTTCAAATACTCATTCAACATCCAAGAAAGATATAATTTATCTTAGCCGATATTTCATAAATCGCCAAGGTAATTTAAATTAAAATTTAAGGCAACTCTTTAATACTTCATGGTAAAAACCCAAGGAATATAACAGGGAAACATTCCCTTGCTAATACACTTATTTAATTTAAATTAGGTAATTTAAATTAAAATTTAAGGCAACCCTTTAATACTTCATGGTAAAAACCCAAGGAATGTAACAGTGAAACATTCCCTTGCTAATACACTTATTTAATTTAAATTAAGTAATTTAAATTAAAATTTAAGGCAACCCTTTAATACTTCATGGTAAAAACCCAAGGAATATAACAGGGAAACATTCCCTTGCTAACACACTTATTTAATTTAAATTAGGTAATTTAAATTAAAATTTAAGGCAACCCTTTAAAACTTCATGGTAAAAACCCAAGGAATATAACAGGGAAACATTCCCTTGCTAATACACTTATTTAATTTAAATTAGGTAATTTAAATTAAAATTTAAGGCAACTCTTTAATACTTCATGGTAAAAACCCAAGGAATATAACAGGGAAACATTCCCTTGCTAATACACTTATTTAATTTAAATTAGGTAATTTAAATTAAAATTTAAGGCAACCCTTTAATACTTCATGGTAAAAACCCAAGGAATATAACAGGGAAACATTCCCTTGCTAATACACTTATTTAATTTAAATTAGGTAATTTAAATTAAAATTTAAGGCAACTCTTTAATACTTCATGGTAAAAACCCAAGGAATATAACAGGGAAACATTCCCTTGCTAATACACTTATTTAATTTAAATTAGGTAATTTAAATTAAAATTTAAGGCAACCCTTTAATACTTCATGGTAAAAACCCAAGGAATATAACAGTGAAACATTCCCTTGCTAATACACTTATTTAATTTAAATTAGGTAATTTAAATTAAAATTTAAGGCAACCCTTTAATACTTCATGGTAAAAACCCAAGGAATATAACAGGGAAACATTCCCTTGCTAATACACTTATTTAATTTAAATTAGGTAATTTAAATTAAAATTTAAGGCAACCCTTTAATACTTCATGGTAAAAACCCAAGGAATATAACAGTGAAACATTCCCTTGCTAATACACTTATTTAATTTAAATTAGGTAATTTAAATTAAAATTTAAGGCAACTCTTTAATACTTCATGGTAAAAACCCAAGGAATATAACAGGGAAACATTCCCTTGCTAATACACTTATTTAATTTAAATTAGGTAATTTAAATTAAAATTTAAGTCAACCCTTTAATACTTCATGGTAAAAACCCAAGGAATATAACAGTGAAACATTCCCTTGCTAATACACTTATTTAATTTAAATTAGGTAATTTAAGTTAAAATTTAAGGCAACCCTTTAATACTTCATGGTAAAAACCCAAGGAATATAACAGGGAAACATTCCCTTGCTAATACACTTATTTAATTTAAATTAGGTAATTTAAATTAAAATTTAAGGCAACTCTTTAATACTTCATGGTAAAAACCCAAGGAATATAACAGGGAAACATTCCCTTGCTAATACACTTATTTAATTTAAATTAGGTAATTTAAATTAAAATTTAAGGCAACTCTTTAATACTTCATGGTAAAAACCCAAGGAATATAACAGGGAAACATTCCCTTGCTAATACACTTATTTAATTTAAATTAGGTAATTTAAATTAAAATTTAAGGCAACCCTTTAAAACTTCATGGTAAAAACCCAAGGGATATAACAGGGAAACATTCCCTTGCTAATACACTTATTTAATTTAAATTAGGTAATTTAAATTAAAATTCAAGGCAACTCTTTAATACTTCATGGTAAAAACCCAAGGAATATAACAGGGAAACATTCCCTTGCTAATACACTTATTTAATTTAAATTAGGTAATTTAAATTAAAATTTAAGGCAACCCTTTAATACTTCATGGTAAAAACCCAAGGAATATAACAGGGAAACATTCCCTTGCTAATACACTTATTTAATTTAAATTAGGTAATTTAAATTAAAATTTAAGGCAACCTTTTAAAACTTCATGGTAAAAACCCAAGGAATATAACAGGGAAACATTCCCTTGCTAATACACTTATTTAATTTAAATTAGGGAATTTAAATTAAAATTTAAGGCAACCCTTTAATACTTCATGGTAAAAACCCAAGGAATATAACAGTGAAACATTCCCTTGCTAATACACTTATTTAATTTAAATTAGGTAATTTAAATTAAAATTTAAGGCAACTCTTTTATACTTCATGGTAAAAACCCAAGGAATATAACAGGGAAAACATTCCCTTGCTAATACACTTATTTAATTTAAATTAGGTAATTTAAATTAAAATTTAAGGCAATCCTTTAATACTTCATGGTAAAAACCCAAGGAATATAACAGTGAAACATTCCCTTGCTAATACACTTATTTAATTTAAATTAGGTAATTTAAATTAAAATTTAAGGCAACCCTTTAATACTTCATGGTAAAAACCCAAGGAATATAACAGGGAAACATTCCCTTGCTAATACACTTATTTAATTTAAATTAGGTAATTTAAATTAAAATTTAAGGCAACCCTTTAAAACTTCATGGTAAAAACCCAAGGAATATAACAGGGAAACATTCCCTTGCTAATATACTTATTTAATTTAAATTAGGTAATTTAAATTAAAATTTAAGGCAACTCTTTAATACTTCATGGTAAAAACCCAAGGAATATAACAGGGAAACATTCCCTTGCTAATACACTTATTTAATTTAAATTAGGTAATTTAAATTAAAATTTAAGGCAACCCTTTAATACTTCATGGTAAAAACCCAAGGAATATAACAGGGAAACATTCCCTTGCTAATACACTTATTTAATTTAAATTAGGTATTTTAAATTAAAATTTAAGGCAACCCTTTAAAACTTCATGGTAAAAACCCAAGGAATATAACAGGGAAACATTCCCTTGCTAATACACTTATTTAATTTAAATTAGGTAATTTAAATTAAAATTTAAGGCAACCCTTTAAAACTTCATGGTAAAAACCCAAGGAATATAACAGGGAAACATTCCCTTGCTAATACACTTATTTAATTTAAATTAGGTAATTTAAATTAAAATTTAAGGCAACCCTTTAAAACTTCATGGTAAAAACCCAAGGAATATAACAGGGAAACATTCCCTTGCTAATACACTTATTTAATTTAAATTAGGTAATTTAAATTAAAATTTAAGGCAACTCTTTAATACTTCATGGTAAAAACCCAAGGAATATAACAGGGAAACATTCCCTTGCTAATACACTTATTTAATTTAAATTAGGTAATTTAAATTAAAATTTAAGGCAACCCTTTAAAACTTCATGGTAAAAACCCAAGGAATATAACAGGGAAACATTCCCTTGCTAATACACTTATTTAATTTAAATTAGGTAATTTAAATTAAAATTTAAGGCAACTCTTTAATACTTCATGGTAAAACCCAAGGAATATAACAGGGAAACATTCCCTTGCTAATACACTTATTTAATTTAAATTAGGTAATTTAAATTAAAATTTAAGGCAACCCTTTAAAACTTCATGGTAAAAACCCAAGGAATATAACAGGGAAACATTCCCTTGCTAATACACTTATTTAATTTAAATTAGGTAATTTAAATTAAAATTTAAGGCAACTCTTTAATACTTCATGGTAAAAACCCAAGGAATATAACAGGGAAACATTCCCTTGCTAATACACTTATTTAATTTAAATTAGGTAATTTAAATTAAAATTTAAGGCAACCCTTTAAAACTTCATGGTAAAAACCCAAGGAATATAACAGGGAAACATTCCCTTGCTAATACACTTATTTAATTTAAATTAGGGAATTTAAATTAAAATTTAAGGCAAGCCTTTAATACTTCATGGTAAAAACCCAAGGAATATAACAGTGAAACATTCCCTTGCTAATACACTTATTTAATTTAAATTAGGTAATTTAAATTAAAATTTAAGGCAACCCTTTAATACTTCATGGTAAAAACCCAAGGAATATAACAGGGAAACATTCCCTTGCTAATACACTTATTTAATTTAAATTAGGTAATTTAAATTAAAATTTAAGGCAACCCATTAAAAACTTCATGGTAAAAACCCAAGGAATATAACAGGGAAACATTCCCTTGCTAATACACTTATTTAATTTAAATTAGGTAATTTAAATTAAAATTTAAGGCAACCCTTTAATACTTCATGGTAAAAACCCAAGGAATATAACAGGGAAACATTCCCTTGCTAATACACTTATTTAATTTAAATTAGGTAATTTAAATTAAAATTTAAGGCAACCCTTTAATACTTCATGGTAAAAACCCAAGGAATATAACAGGGAAACATTCCCTTGCTAATACACTTATTTAATTTAAATTAGGTAATTTAAATTAAAATTTAAGGCAACCCTTTAATACTTCATGGTAAAAACCCAAGGAATATAACAGGGAAACTTTCCCTTGCTAATACACTTATTTAATTTAAATTAGGTAATTTAAATTAAAATTTAAGGCAACCCTTTAATACTTCATGGTAAAAACCCAAGGAATATAACAGTGAAACATTCCCTTGCTAATACACTTATTTAATTTAAATTAGGTAATTTAAATTAAAATTTAAGGCAACCCTTTAATACTTCATGGTAAAAACCCAAGGAATATAACAGGGAAACATTCCCTTGCTAATACACTTATTTAATTTAAATTAGGTATTTTAAATTAAAATTTAAGGCAACCCTTTAAAACTTCATGGTAAAAACCCAAGGAATATAACAGGGAAACATTCCCTTGCTAATACACTTATTTAATTTAAATTAGGTAATTTAAATTAAAATTTAAGGCAACCCTTTAAAACTTCATGGTAAAAACCCAAGGAATATAACAGGGAAACATTCCTTGCTAATACACTTATTTAATTTAAATTAGGTAATTTAAATTAAAATTTAAGGCAACCCTTTAAAACTTCATGGTAAAAACCCAAGGAATATAACAGGGAAACATTCCCTTGCTAATACACTTATTTAATTTAAATTAGGTAATTTAAATTAAAATTTAAGGCAACTCTTTAATACTTCATGGTAAAAACCCAAGGAATATAACAGGGAAACATTCCCTTGCTAATACACTTATTTAATTTAAATTAGGTAATTTAAATTAAAATTTAAGGCAACCCTTTAAAACTTCATGGTAAAAACCCAAGGAATATAACAGGGAAACATTCCCTTGCTAATACACTTATTTAATTTAAATTAGGTAATTTAAATTAAAATTTAAGGCAACTCTTTAATACTTCATGGTAAAACCCAAGGAATATAACAGGGAAACATTCCCTTGCTAATACACTTATTTAATTTAAATTAGGTAATTTAAATTAAAATTTAAGGCAACCCTTTAAAACTTCATGGTAAAAACCCAAGGAATATAACAGGGAAACATTCCCTTGCTAATACACTTATTTAATTTAAATTAGGTAATTTAAATTAAAATTTAAGGCAACTCTTTAATACTTCATGGTAAAAACCCAAGGAATATAACAGGGAAACATTCCCTTGCTAATACACTTATTTAATTTAAATTAGGTAATTTAAATTAAAATTTAAGGCAACCCTTTAATACTTCATGGTAAAAACCCATGGAATATAACAGGGAAACATTCCCTTGCTAATACACTTATTTAATTTAAATTAGGTAATTTAAATTAAAATTTAAGGCAACCCTTTAAAACTTCATGGTAAAAACCCAAGGAATATAACAGGGAAACATTCCCTTGCTAATACACTTATTTAATTTAAATTAGGGAATTTAAATTAAAATTTAAGGCAAGCCTTTAATACTTCATGGTAAAAACCCAAGGAATATAACAGTGAAACATTCCCTTGCTAATACACTTATTTAATTTAAATTAGGTAATTTAAATTAAAATTTAAGGCAACCCTTTAATACTTCATGGTAAAAACCCAAGGAATATAACAGGGAAACATTCCCTTGCTAATACACTTATTTAATTTAAATTAGGTAATTTAAATTAAAATTTAAGGCAACCCATTAAAACTTCATGGTAAAAACCCAAGGAATATAACAGGGAAACATTCCCTTGCTAATACACTTATTTAATTTAAATTAGGTAATTTAAATTAAAATTTAAGGCAACCCTTTAATACTTCATGGTAAAAACCCAAGGAATATAACAGGGAAACATTCCCTTGCTAATACACTTATTTAATTTAAATTAGGTAATTTAAATTAAAATTTAAGGCAACCCTTTAATACTTCATGGTAAAAACCCAAGGAATATAACAGGGAAACATTCCCTTGCTAATACACTTATTTAATTTAAATTAGGTAATTTAAATTAAAATTTAAGGCAACCCTTTAATACTTCATGGTAAAAACCCAAGGAATATAACAGGGAAACATTCCCTTGCTAATACACTTATTTAATTTAAATTAGGTAATTTAAATTAAAATTTAAGGCAACCCTTTAATACTTCATGGTAAAAACCCAAGGAATATAACAGGGAAACATTCCCTTGCTAATACACTTATTTAATTTAAATTAGGTAATTTAAATTAAAATTTAAGGCAACCCTTTAAACTTCATGGTAAAAACCCAAGGAATATAACAGGGAAACATTCCCTTGCTAATACACTTATTTAATTTAAATTAGGTAATTTAAATTAAAATTTAAGGCAACCCTTTAAAACTTCATGGTAAAAACCCAAGGAATATAACAGGGAAACATTCCCTTGCTAATACACTTATTTAATTTAAATTAGGTAATTTAAATTAAAATTTAAGGCAACCCTTTAATACTTCATGGTAAAAACCCAAGGAATATAACAGGGAAACATTCCCTTGCTAATACACTTATTTAATTACGGATTCAATAAATACCACTGAACATCGCTGAATGCTTGCTACCTCTCTACGTAGCAATATTTCTCAGAAGATGAGGTATCAAATAAGACTTTACAGTGAGTAGTTTCCAGGGCAGGCGAAATGTATATTTGGTATTTCTTCTTCTTCTTCATCTTTGTAGCGAGGTATACTGACCACCATGCCTCACCCTTTTGCCTCATAGGGGTTGCAGAACAGCCATTGTCGCTGGTATGGGAAATCAAGAGACTGAAACCTTGTCTTGACTGACAGTATTCGCTCTTCCAACAGTAGGGCTGGCTTCGACTGAACAGCCAATCATAGGTCTTCGAAATTTTCTAAGGCTGTCCAATTATACTGGCTGTCCAATCATAGCCAGCTGTCTATAATTGCAAGCTGATGGCAGGGTGAATGATGTCAATCAAAACAGGGCTTAACAGATCATCTTCTTTCAGATGTTAACAGTATGTTTAAAAAAAACAATGACTCAGTTTTACAGGGCAATGTCAAACTAAAGTAACATTCCAAAAGTTTTCTTAGATTTTCGTACTTCGGCAATATTGCTTGAAAACCTCTAAATCACCTGCAGAAAACAGACAAAAAAAAGAAGTTTTTTTTTAAAAATGTTCTAATATTTGTTCTAAATATGTTTAGAACATATATATGTTCTAAATATTTTCGTCAGCTTTGTGGCAAAGAGAGGATTTCAATGTACTTCAAATGTTGAACTTTAATGTATTCTTTCATTAAAGCGTCAAAATAAGTAATGCCAGCATATTTTTTTTTTAATAATGATAAATATGCGTACGCAGATGGTGTTCTTCTAAATATAAAGACTATGTTCTACAAATATACCTCTGTTTGACTCGTCAAAGACGTGGAAGACTTTTCAATCTGCAGTAAATAAAACGAACATCTGGTAGAATTATTTGATTCAATTTTCTTCCGATTCTTCAATATCAAAGTTAGGGACCTGCTAGATTAGGGATTTTCTTAGATTAGGGGAAACTAGAAAAAAAGAATCTGGGGCCGGGCTCGTTTTTCCAATAAAAATACCAAAAAGGGGCATAACATACCACACGAAAGCTTTTTTTAAATCTAGTAGGGGATGGGGGACAAAATAAATCTATCTTTCCCTTATCTAGAAGGAAATACAAATTAGACATCTAGACAGACAACTTAGTTTAAGAAATGGCTGAGTTTAGAAACCTTATAATAGTTAGGGAAAACATTTAGGGGAGGGTTGGGACAGTCAGGTCCCTAATGGATCCGGTGTTCAATAAATATTTTTCAGGAGATTCATTAAAAAAAAAAACAGTTCAAAGATTATGTTTACGCAGACCCCCCCCCCCTCAGAACAATTTATGTTCCTGGAATATCTAACTTATCTCGGCATTTCTAATGTAATTTCACTCTTCCTTGGGATCTAGTACCATAAGATCTTCGAGTTTACATTGCCCATTGACCTACTACATTGATACCAGATGAACTTGTTTCTGGATGACCCATTTCTGATATTAGTGACTCATTTCTGAAATCAGTGACACCTGCGATACTAATATTCTAATTTAGTGATACAAAGTAATTAAAGTTTCGGATTTTATTTTAAATTTTATTTTACTCTCCGGAAATACACTAATTCCCAGAATTAGTGATACTACTTGTTATATTAACATTACAATTTTATATTATAAACTAGTTTAGTGATGTCCTAATTTAATAGAATGGGTATACTGACATTTTAAAGTAGACACCAAATTTTGCCAAATTTTGGCCCGAAAAAAAAAACCTGTTTGATAGACAATTTAATAGAATAATAATTTAATGGAATGTAATACAATTTGATGGATATAAATTTTGATCTAAAGGCTGAGTTTTTCAAAAGTTTTGCCAGCGAAATTATTGTTCATAGCAGGTTACTGTTAGTTATAACCAGGTTTAAAATATTTGTTTATTTATTTACCTCAAAACTGAGGAGTATGTGAGTATAGCGAGGAGTATACCGAGAAATACATGAATGAAATTGCCAAAATCTATCAACAAATAGAACAAAGCAGCGATTTACAATATGTATAAAAACGTAAGTGAACAGACTACATCAAATAAATTTTTTTTTTTAGATCCTGGTGAAAAGGCAAAAGGTTAAATCTTGAAAGTAAATCAATGTTACTAAAAAAAATAATAATTAGAAAACAGAGTTAAGATCACAAAAAATTACATTATTGACAATAAAATTACAAATTACAAAATATATACAAAATTTATCAACCTCCTCCAAGGTGGGGGTAAAAAGAAACAACTAAATAATACATGGGAACCACTTCGCTCTTCACTCTAGGTTTCATCAAAAGTGAAAATCTCTATCTCTGGCATTTCAAGTAGCTTCTCTGGCATTTTTTTTTCTATTTCAAATAGTAAACGTGATTTGCTGGAAACTTGCCAATCTTAAAATCCCGAAAATGAGGAAAAGATAGAAAACATGCAGGACGGCAAACATGTATTACTACTGCTCCTTACTCAAGTTTAAAACTTAAAACAAGTTTAAAAACAAGGTTAAAAACGAACAACTGTAGTTTGAATACTTCTTTAAATTATTTTTGAAAGTTCAAAAAACGCATAAAAAATTTGTTTATATTCATTTTTGTTACGTTTGTACGAGTCGGAAAAACATTTCAGGGGGGGGGGGTTCAACCCCCCCCCCCCTGGATATGGCCTTGGCCCAAGGGAGACGCTACATCTCAGCTGTCATGGAAGCATGTTCTATAGTCTAACATAAGCTACATCTGTGGAAAAATCAAAACGCTGTATCCATTTTTATATATTCATTGTATCCATTTTATCCATTGTATCCAAATCCATTGTATCCATTATTACTGTATCCGTTTTTATATATCCATTGTATCCATTATCCACTGTATCCATTTTTATCCATACCCATTGTATCCATTATCCACTGCATCCATTTTTATACATCCATTGTATCCATTTTTATCCATTGTATCCATTGTGTTTATATCCATTATATCCATTATCCACTGTATCCATTTTTATATATCCATTGTATCCATTTCTATCCATTGTATCCTTATCCGTTGCATCCATTATCCACTGCATCCATTTTTATATATCCATTTTTACATCTGAGCGCGTAGCGGGATAGGAATTCCTTAAATATTCTTATCTCAATATCTAATAGAACATTCTGGTTGGGGATAATATAAGGCGGACTACAGTAAAAACCAATAGGTTAAAATTTGGGTAAAATTCTAGATTAAGTGACTATTAGGATACAATTAGAATAAGAATTTCATCCTGAATCCAAATATAACATCCATCAGCATCACAAATTTATCCTCAACCCCTTTAACGGTCAAGTGTATACCCTGAATTGTATATATGCACTGATTTTCCCATATGTCACTTTTCTTCGAGTTGATATAATGGTTTATTCCTGCAATGAAAAACTCAGGGTATATATTTGACCATTAGGAAGGAGGGGGAGGGTAAATAAAATTTGCAATGAAAATAAATGTCCAGTTTTTAAGTTGTGATTTTCTTAATTATAGATTTACTATTTAGGAGTTATTTCACTATAATCATTGTTATGTAAGCTATTATTATGTCCGTATGTGTTTTTTTGCCATGGAATGCCTAGTGGCGGTTCCGGCCTCTCTTGGG
Source organism: Artemia sinica (assembly GCA_027921565.1). Lineage (NCBI taxonomy): Eukaryota > Metazoa > Arthropoda > Branchiopoda > Anostraca > Artemiidae > Artemia > Artemia sinica. The sequence continues at coordinate 48,836,194 of CM051274.1, read as the reverse complement.
CCGATGGGAAAATCTTGATTAGCTCGCCCCCTCCCGTCCCCCAAAAATTTTCAGGTCAAATTTTAACAATTTTTTTTATTTGTTAACAAAACTATTTTCAATTTATTAGTTAATCATTAATATATGTTCTAATCATTATTATATTCATTTAATTATCACTATTTAATTATTTTTTTAATTTATTTTTACTGTACTTACTAATTAATATTTCATTAATTACTTTCATTTATGAACTGTGCCCTCTGCTCAATTTTAATACAAATAAGATTTCAAAAATTACTTAATGATTATAACCCTTTGATTATTTATTTCAAATTTGGCACCCCTAAAATTTGTATACCCGGGGCAAGTGCCCCTTCTATCTCCCCTTAAAACCGCCACTGGGTATGACATGGCTATACAATTCATGGTATATATTTGACTAATAGGGTGAGGGTTATCGTAAATTTGTGATGCAAGTGAAACTTATATTGTATTCATGATAAAATCCTGATTCTAAAGCTATCTCTATTTCTTAGCTATCTCAATTGTCAGTTACTCTAGAAATTTACCAACATTCTTTTGTTTTATCAACTTTATTTTTTAGTGAGAGAAATGGCTCGAGCATTATTTCCGTATGCCAGCCAACATCCTGATGAATTAGAGTTGAATGAAGGGGATATGGTTATAATCCTTTCCAAAGAGTGTGAGGACAAGGGCTGGTGGAAAGGACAACTCAACGGAAAAATTGGAGTTTTCCCTGACAACTTTGTTGAACTGATAGTTGTTCCTGCAGCAGCAAGTGTAAGTAATTAAAATTTAACTAAAATGCTAAAAATTTTTTTAATTTTAATTAAATAATTTTCAATAGCTAAAATAAAAAACTTATTTAAAAAACCAAATAATTTATAATTTTAAATACTAAAATTTTAACTAAAATACAATGATTTTTTTCAGGTTATTTTAATTGCCTGTAATGTACATGACTCTTGCCAACTCAAAATTCATGGAGCCACGATCTTTTTTTTTACTTATGTACTGTTTGACTTATGCATAGTTCGAGTTATAGAGATCATTCTACATAAAATTCTACTTATAAAGGTAACGTGCTGTAAAAGTTAGCCAAATGAAAATTCGCGGTACAAAGGTGCAAAATCGCTTAATATACTAATAATATTGTTGAGATGGCTTCTATGTGCAACTAGTTCATCTTTTAGTAATAAATGTACAACAATAAAAATGCGAAAATATATATTGCCCTTCGGTGAGCTTCGGTTTTAAGAAATTTTTTTTTTAAAGCAATAGAAAGCAATTTGTTTTATAAACAGAACAAGAAAAAGAAAGTTAGTATACAAAAATAATAAGAAATTAAAATAAGCAAAATATGAAAAATTTAAACTAAATAACTTTTATCTCCAAATGTTGTTTAACTGGCTATTCTCCTTGGATTAAGTCAGCGTTGCCAGTAAACTTTTTCAGTTTCAAAAAAAGGTTTGATGATGACAGGTTAGGTTAGATTAGGCTTGGTAATGTTAGGGTAGTTTGGGTTAGGTTAGCTCAGGTTTTTACCCATTTCTGATATTTAGAACCAAGTTTAACTAACTTTTACCATCATAGCTTGCATAAGACTTAAAAAGCCGACTCCCAAAGTTAATTGGATCCAAGCATAGAAAAAGGAAATTTCGAACATCCACCCGCGAATGTCGACATTAACCAGATTTCGGACATTCCTGTGCTTTCACACACCCTTCCTGCTTACCTTCCCCAGTCCCAGTGACCCCCGTCCCAAACCAAATAATTGGTTTTACCAGGATTTGAACCCTAGCCCTTTCGGATAATGGATTCTAAATCCAGTGCACCAACCACTCGGCTAACACGATCGTATATATATATATATATATATATATATATATATATATATATATATAATATATATATATATATATATATATATATATATATATATATATATATATATATATTATATATATATATATATATATATATATATATATATATATATATATATTATATATATATATATATATATATATATATATATATATATATATATATATATATATATATATATATATATATATATATATATATATATATATATATATATATATGCGTGTATTTAAAAACCAGTGGCCATATACACAAAAACAAATAAATAAAAAACAATAAGGAAAGAACAACAGCACTCAACAAATTTAAACTGCAGCTTCTTTCCGCGCCATCAGACTATTCTCTATAAAACAACCTAACGCAATAATTAGGTCCCTCGAAGTAGTCCCCAAAACACCCGGGAGCAGCGGTACATCCCCATGAAAAAATTTATCCCTAAAATTTGCCAAACTTTGGCATCTACTCAGAAAATGGTCCATCCCATCCCCAAACTCCCCACAGAGGGGGCAGGCACGCCTACTTCCCGAGCCAATCTCGTCATAAGACTTCCAGTAGCCTTTACGCAGTGGTATGCAATTTGCCCGTGCCTGCAACCAATACTTAAGGGTTCTCCACGGTAGGTTCATCTTCAAATAAAACTCCTCCCCATACACATCTTTAACCTGTCTTTAAAAATGCAGGCTACTAGACTTTTTCAGACCCGTTAGCCGAACCTGAATCTCTTTGTCCCGAAGGCGCGATGCAAACTTACCGAGGAAATCTTCATGTTTACCGAGAGGACCCTGCCCCTCATTCCATGCCCATGATAAGCCAGCATTATCCAACAGTGCTTTAACTTGTTTAGGCCATGCTGTCTTTTTGGTAAAACTCAACATCTCTGTGTAGGCCGCTTTCGCCAAGCGGTTATCAGGTAAGCGCGTAACCTGTAACCAAAACTTAATCATTTGTATAGTCCTCATATGACGTAGATCCTGCAAACCCAAATCACCCTTTAGGACCAAACTACTAAAATTATTTTGGAAGCCTATAACTCTTTTAAAATAGATAAACTGCAGAGATTCCAGTTGTTTTACCGTAGTAGTCCCCCAAAACTCACATCCATAATGACAACAGGTAGGACTTTAGTCATAAAAAGGTACTTGTGCATCTTCATATTTTTGATTCCCATGATCTGTTTTTGTTGAAGTAGAGCACAAGCAGCTGCCTTACCACGTGAAATCATCAGTTTAACGTGCTCGGTCCAGTTCCCATTTGCTGCGACCACGAATCCCAGATATTTATACTTTGGGGTCACTTTTATTGCCTCATCTTTATAAGTAAAGGAATAATCCTGAGGTCCATTGGGTTTCCTACTTTGGAAGATGACAATCTCTGTCTTAGATGCGTTCAGGTTCAACTTCTTCGATTCTAGGTAAGATTCAGTCAAATTCAGATATATATATAATAATATTATATTTGAGTCATTTTTAGGGGGTTAGGGTACTCTACCTAACTCTGTTCTATCCTAGGATGGCAGACTATCAACTTAGGTAGATAGACTATCAGCTCAATCAACTTGGTGAAAGTGATGAAAAGTCTTGAGCAATAGTCTATCATCCTGGTGTAGAACTAAGGTAGATAAGCATAGATTACCCTGACCTTCCCCCCTCCTTAAAAAAAATGATTCAAAGTTTTATAATTGAACATGTTATGGGTAAAGATGGAAGTGTGTTGGGTTGTGTTGTATTTAATAATTTTTCGAAAAGGCTTATGTTACCATATACTTTAATGTGAATATAAAGATCACATCACCATGATTATCAGTAAGCTCCATCAGACTCTGCGTATCATGGCGCCCCATATATAGCTCAAATAGGAAAAATAAAAAAAAGTTTTTATTAAATAGTTAATTATTTGTATAATTAATAATATTTGTAATTATTATTATTCTCTTGGATTCTGGAGATACGATTTTAATAGCCTATAAATACTATAAATTCAAGCCTTAAGTTCTACAAATCTTACTCCAAAGGTCTTGAAATCCTGCTGAAAACTCTCTCTGCTTGTTGATGAACACTGCCAGTGTTGCTACAACACTGGCAGTGTTGCTAACAACACTGCGGTAGTTTGTCCCTGTAGCGTTGGTTGCACCTGTAGTGTTTAATTAATACAAAACCTATCTTAAAAGTGGAAAGTTTTTTCTATTATCAGACTTCCATACTCTTTGATCAACGATTAATATCAAACCTTAAAGGATGTTTATACAATTATGGTCATCCAATTTATACCTCCCCAGATTTTGAAAAGTACCTTTTTTGGCATTTCCAATGAAAAATTCCCTGTTGGTATTTTAATAACAAAACTAAAAAAAAAGAAAATTGTCCTTTCCCCATTCGTATTTGCATTGAAAAGTGCGTTTCTAAAGTATTTCCATTGAAAACGGCTTTTTTCAGTTTATTTCCATTGATTAAATTGAATAAAACAACGAGAAATAAAAAAAAAACTTTTCAAAAAAAACTTTTATGGTATTATCATTGGAAAAGGTAAAAAGTACAACAAAATTCTTTTCTCCACTCACCCCCCCTCCCTCTCTACGCTAATTCGATTTTGAAAAACAGCCTTTTTAGTATTTCCATTAAAAATTTCTTTTCAATAAAAATTTAAAAAAAAACATCAACACACCCTCTCCCCAGATTTCGAGAAATACCTTATTTTTAGCTATGTTCCCTGAAAAATGCCTGTTTTGGGATTTTCATTGAAATATTTTTAAAAATTGCCCCTAATAGATTTTGTGAAATTGACCCCCCCCCCTCTCCCTCCCTGCATTTCGGTCCATTGAGGCCACTAATAGATCACACTTTAGTATCTTTTTCTATTGATGAAATAGAGCGATTAGTGATTATCGTCGGATTTCAAATTTAAAATAGCCTGGAGTTGGTCTCACCTACTCGTGAATACCATCGATTGGCTACATGTACATTCTTTTGGACTCCCCTAACCCCTCCTCCCTCAAATAATGTTTTACCAGAAATCTCATCCAGGGGTAAAATTAATGATTTTATTCCTTATATATTTTAATGATTTAATTTTCAGTCGAAATTATCCGAGGCTTAGCAGTTCACTCCCTTTTTTGACATCCTAAAAAAATGTTTTTTTTTAGCTTGAATAGTTTTGGTGTTTGCTCAATAAATACGCCCATTCGAGGAAACTTCAATTGACACATTTTTTTTTTTATCAGTTAAGTTGTGAGACCAGACACGCTTATCATTTAATGACCTCACTGACTATTTTAGATTTAGATGGTTCGTTATTTCTATACTTTTTATCATTAATTGTTAAAAAAATCCCAGGAAAAACAATAAAAAAAATAACGTTGTGAAGAAATAACTTTTTTTAGACAACACCTAGTGGCTGAGCAATTCATTAAGAATTCTAAGAGATCTCTTAGCTTAAATTTCCAGTGTTTGTAAGATAGATTTAACGCTGGAATGGGTCCCAACGTTGAAAAATGTTGGAAAAATCTTTGAAATCCCTTCGTTGAAATAACGAACAGATAAACATTAGAAATCCCTCCGTAATATGTCCGACTGAATTTATTACTACCTCAGTAATCACTATTTGAAGCCTCACTAAAGCATTTTGGTTGTCTATGTGTTGAGAAACTAAGTAGTACCCACGCAGTAGGGGGGCGGGGGGAAGATGCTGTTAAACTGAAAGTTGCTCTGGAAATCCAATAAGTAAAGATATTCTAAATGTAGCAAAGTTAGAATTTTGTTATTGTTGGTTTTAGTTCAAGAGATTGGATCAACAGTCGTTTTTTTTTTTTTTTTTTTTTTTTTTTTTTTTTTTTTTTTTTTTTTTTTTTTTTTTTTTTTTTTTTTTTTTTTTTTTTCAGCAAATAATGAATATTAGCGAAGCTTTTTTTTCCATATTTTTCATGATTTGTCAAGTACAAGGGGAGGGGGGAGTGTTTTGTCCCAGGTCAGGTCATCGCTCTCGGTAGCTATATATATATATATATATATATATATATATATATATATATATATATATATATATATATATATATATATATATATATATATATATATACTTCTTATATTCTGATGAATATTCTTAAAATAATTAATAATATATTTCTTCAAAATAATTCTTATTAAATACAAATAGTACTTACAAAATTCAGTATAGTTCTTGCAAATACAAAATGGTTCTTACAAAACACAAAAAAGTTCTAACAAAATACAAAAAAGTTCTTACAAATGTAAAATTTAAAAAAATACAAAACATTTCCCCAAAAATTACAAATAGTTCTTACAAACCCATATATATATATATATATATATATATATATATATATATATATATATATATATATATATATATATATATATATATATATATATATATATATATATATATATATATATATATATATAATATATATATATATATATATATATATATATATATTATTTGTCTCAATGATTTTATTTGATAATTGTTGCACAGCAACAAAATGTCTGCGTTTTGATATAGATTCTTAAATTCAATAATACTCTTTCTAGTCTCCCATCAAGCCAGTTCGTCCTGAGCGTCCTCCAGAGAAACCGGTTGGTTTAATTCAGCCAACAGCAATATTATCCTCAACTAGTCCTGCCGCCCCTATGGCACCAACCTCAGTCTCTGCCTCGAAACCCATTTCTGTACCTGATAAAGCAGAAGCTTTAACTAGGAAAGGTAAACAGTTAAAGGTGCTACGCTACCCATGATGTACCGTGAGTAGTTTTTGGGTTGACAGTGGATGACAATGTGTGCGTTCTATTCTTCGGGTTTGGGTGCATTCCTAGAGTTAAATGCAATAAAACAACATCAAATAGTTGTCAAATTAAATAGAGTCAAATAAAATAGTTGTAGTAAGTTAAATAAAGTCAAAAATAGTTAAAAAAAAAAGTCAAATTAAATAGTTGTAGTTATTTCCACTACAAAACTCAAATAGTATGAAATATTATCCCCTCCTACTTATAATATTATCACCGAAGAGGTATAATACCAAAAATCTTCTTATTTATTCTTACACTGGGACTGCTTGGTGCCATATTGGGATTTATGCCAATTTTTAGTGCCATAGTGGTCTTGGTGCCAGTTATTATTTCTTGGTGCCATGTTTGGTCTTCTGCAAATTATTCTTTCTTGGTATCATGTTAAGATTGGTGTCAATTATTTTTCTTGGTGCCATATTGGGCTTGGTGCCAATTAGTATTCTTGGTGCAATAATGGGCTTGGTGCCAATTATTTTTTCTTGGTTTCATATCTGGCTAATTGTAACAATCTTTGATTATTAAGTTCAGACTTAGATATAAAAACCTAAGATTTTAATGCGGTAATTTAACGCGGTAACCGTCCTAGGTGTTTTTATCTTTCCCTCCTTTTTCGGAATTTTAAAATTGCCAAGTTTCCAGCAAATTGCGCTTACTATTTGAAATAGCAAAGAAATGCCAGAGATAGAGGTATTTACTTTTATGAAACTTGAGTAAAGAGCTAAGTGGTTCCCGTGTGTTATTTATTTGTTTCTTTTTATCCCCACCTTGGAGGACGTGATAAATTTTGTATATATTTGTAATTTGTAATTTTTTGTCAATAATGTAATTTTTGTGATCTTCATTTTGTTTTTCAATTATCTTTTTTAGTAACACTGATTTAGTTTCAAGATTTAAAATTGAAGAGCTGTGTCTTTGATGTAGTCTGTTCAGTTCTGTTTTTAAGCATATTGTAAATCGCTGCTTTTTTTATTTGATAATATATTTTGGCAGTTTCATTCATGTTTTTTTCGGTATAATCTTCGTTCTACTTATATGCTCCTCGGGCAAGGCCGTATCCAGGGGGGGGGTTGAAACCCCCCCCCCCCACTGAAATTTTGTCCGATTCGTAAAAACGTAACAAAAATGAATATAAACAAATTTTGATGTGTTTTTTAAAGTTTCTTTACCCCCCACCCTTCCCCCCCCCCCCCCCGAAAAAAAATCCTGGATACGGCCCTACTCCTCGGTTTTGAAGGGAAATAAAACAACAAGTATTTCAAACCTGGTTATAACTTACAGTAACCTGGTATGAAAAAATAGTTTCGCGGGTCAAACTTTTGAAAAACTCAGCCTTTAGTTCACAATTTCTATCCATAAAATTGTAATATATACCTAATAATACCCTCATATACCTAATAATTTCTGTTCATTTTAAATTTTACTGTTGCTCCTTACTTTCAGTTGAAAAAACTTCGTGTTTTTTTATTAATATCGGCTAAGATTAATCCTGTCTTTCTTGGATGTGGAATGGGTGTTTGAAGTTTGAGGCATAAAGTTTGGAAGGCTGCTGGGAACTTCAAAAATAGTAATTCTATTCATTGTATTGTTTCGTCTATAGAATGGGTGTTCCAAAATTGAAAGAGTGTTGGCGATTTAAAAATAGTCGCTAGATTAATTTTGTATTGTATTTTATATTTGTTTAAATTATTTGTTGTTTGCATGTTTTATTTTTTGTTCTGTTAAGGCTTTTGTTTTTCAGAGTCAACAAGTTCCCTGCCATCACAGACCTTATACAAAAGTGTGTCAGCCGGTTCAGTTCCCAAGCTTTCAATATCTCCTACTCCTCTTAGCTTGCCAAAAGCTCCTTCATCCGCTGGTATTTCTAACGCCAAAGGTAAGCATTAAAGACTATATAACCATAAAGCAGAATTAAAAAAAAAAAACAGTATTATTATGCTTTTCCCTCATAAATACAAAAATCACAACTACTAACAACTCACCACAGCATCAAGCCGCCTGAGACCAACACAGCCCCGCACGCTCCTTCTCCATCACAATCTATTCAAAGCCTCCCTCTTTACACCCTCCTACGAAGTTCCATTACCCTTAAGTCTCTCCTCACGACTTCCTCCTACCCCAACTGAGGACCATCTGGTTTCCGTGTAGCCCTAGACGGTTGGCCGAAAAGGACGATCTTTGGTAAAATGTCAGGTTTTTAAAATGTTTTAAATGTTTTAAATGTTTTGGTAAAATTTCAGGTTTTTAAAATGTCTTCATCCTCAGAACGTGCCCTAGCCATCCCAACTTTTCTCTGATTATAGCCCTAAAAAGTGAGATTGAACCAAACTTTTCGCACAGCCTACTGTTTACAGCCTACTATAGCCTATAGCCTACTGTTATAGTCAGTCAGTCGGATACCCAAAAGCAATACGTAAGAAATTTTTCTGGAAAATATCTAGCAAATCTTCCTCCGTTATTCGGAGCGCCCCTGCTTTGGAACTATGTTCGACCACTGTAGCTTCCAATATTTTAATTTTGTTTCGCAGGCTTATCCCTCTATCCTTCCGAACTTTTTTTTAACTGTGAAAAAATACTAATAAAAAATTGAGGGTTTATTATTCCATGTGTAAAAAAAAATTGTAATCACATCAACTTAAAGTAACAAACTCAACTAGCAAGTTTGAAACCTCACATCAAAAATAAAAAATTAAAATAATGCTTGCATGTAAGTTTAATTTTTTTTTTCATAAAGAGGAAATAGATTTATGTCACTTAATTTTTTGTTTTTTTCTATGAGATCGCCCCTGCCTCAAACAGGTCATTAATTCTATACATGCTTTTCAATGATGTATGACGAGTACTACTACTACTAGTACTAACAACTCAGCACCAAGCCAACTGAGGCCAAAACTGCTACACACTCTCCTCCTTCATCCCAATCTATTCAAAGCCTTCCTTTTTACGCCCTCCCAAAAAACTACCATTTCCTTTAAATCTTTCTTTATGATATCCCCCAACCACAGACGAGGACGATCTGCTTTCTGTTTAGCCCTAGACAGTTGACCGAAAAGGACAATCTACGGCAATCTGTCATCCTTCATCTGCACAACATGCCCTAGCCACCTCAACCTTTCGTTCATTATAGCCCTAGAAAGCGGTATTGAACCACATTTTTCGTACAGCTTACTGTTTGAAATACGGTCAGTCAGTCGGGCACTCGGAACAATTCGTGAGCAATTTCTCTGGAAAACATCTAGCAAATCTTCATCCGCTTTTCGGAGCGTCCATGCTTCAGAGCCATATTTGACCACTGTCATCACTGTAGCTTCTAATATTCTAATCTTGGCTTGCAGACTTATCTTCCTATTCTTCCTAACTTTTTTTAACTGTGAAAAAACACCCTGAGCGTTGGCTATTCTATTTTTAACATCTTCACTGCTCCCACCATCTTTATTAATAATAGTACCAACGTAAGTGAAGCTGTCCACCTGATCAATCTTTTCGTTACCCAACATCACCTTTTCACCTTCAGCCTTAGTGCCTTAGTCTTCTTAACATTAATTTTCAAATATATTCTAACACCCTGACCTCGCAAAACCTCCAAAAGTTCATTCATTTTGCTCATACTTTCATCTAGGGTGCTTAAATCATCAGCATAATCCAAGTCCTGGACACTTTTTCATCCCCATTTGATTCCGTGGTCTCCCATTGCCTTTCCTGTGCTCCTTAAGACAAAGTCCATCATAATAATTCATATAAAGGGGGATACAACACAAACCTGCTTAATTCCTGATTTAATACAAAACCAGCTGTGAACCTCATTTCTTACCATAACCGCAGCAGTGTTATTCTCGTACATAGCACTAATCACTTTATAGCAAAGGATAAAACCTTCTCTAAAGCTCTTCTATCAACAGAATCAAACGCTTGCTCATAATCTATAAAAACTGAGAACCAAAAGTGTTTGACAACTCAGGCACTTCTCAATTATTAGCCTAAGAGTGAAAATTTGGTCGACACATGCTCTTCCTTTTCTAAAACCGCACTGCTCTTCTCTTAAAACTTTGTCTACAGCATCGCTCAGTCTCAAAAGTATCATATTACTTAGTAATTTGCTACCTGCAGAGACCAGACTAATGCCTCGATAATTACCACACTCACTCTTATCACCTTTCTTGTAAAGTGGCTTAATTAAGGTTTTGCTAAAATCGTTAGGTACCTCCCCTTTTTGAAATATTATATTCATAATCTTAAGTAGCTTATTTCTAACCTTCCGTCAACCGTCTAGGGCTAAACGGAAAGCAGGTCGTCTTGTCTGGGTTTGGGAGGAGGTCATAAAGAAAGATTTAAAGGAAATAGGAACTTCGTGGGCGGGTGTAAAAATGGCTTTGAATAGATTGGGGTGGAGGAGGTGTGTGCGTAGGTTTGTTGGCCTCAGGCGGCTTGGTGCTGCGGTGAGTTGTTAGTAGTAGTAGTTGTAGTATTTACCACACTATCAGCACCTGGAGCCTTATTATTTTTTAATGCTTTTACTACTGTCGCTAATTCTTCAAAAAACAAATCTTCCTTCACATTCAAGGTATCACAAACTTTTTCATTGTCCTGTCATATCTTTTCCTGCAACTCTGTCTCGGTTTAGCAAATTCTCTAAATGTTCTTTTTCATTTTCCTCTATATTTTTTCCTGCAACTCTATCTCGGTTAAGCAAATTCTCTAAATGTTCTTTTTCATTTTCCTCTATATTTTTTCCTGCAACTCTATCTCGGTTAAGCAAATTCTCTAAATATTCGGCCCATCTCTCTTTAGTTTTTTTCTTATCGCTAATTACGACCCCATTCCTATCTTTAACTGGGCCAAGTCCGGATTGACTACTCCCTCACAATTCATGAACATGCCAGTACAATATTTTACTATTATGCCGTCTAGCTGCATCTTCCACATACTCGACAATTTTATCCATGGCCTCCACTTCACACCTCCTTAGTTCATATTTTAATGCTTTTTCCACTTTCTTTACATTCCTTTTGTTTTCATATCATCTATCACTCAGATAATTCTTGTGCAAGTCCCATCTCCTTTTTATTAAACATAAAGCTTTTTCACTAAAATTAATTAAAAAAAAAACTTTTTCGACAAAAAAGTTTTTCAAAGACAAGTAAAAAACTCCATTAAACCAAAAATGAGCAAAAATCAAATAATCTACCAAGCGTGAAACTACCACAAATCAACATCGATAAATAAATGGAACCCAAAACGAACAGAAATTAACATGAATAGGGCTCAAAACCCTATGCCTTCCCAAGGCCAGAACATAATTTTCACTTTACTGAAAAAATATAAATGTTTTTACCTTCCCAAGGCCAGAACATAATTTTCACTTTACTGAAAAAATATAAATGTTTTTACTTTTATAACTTTAATAAATCAAATAACATTAACATTTTGATTACTAAATATCAGTATACGTATGTTAAACTGACAATGCACATCCATTTGTCTTTTTCAAGTTTCTACGTCAAAGCTTTCAATAAAAACCTTATATGCCCCCAGGGAATAACTTACAACCCTTACCGTGAATGCTGTGGGGGGAGTGTCATCCTCAAAGATGTACTTTCCGGACCTTTAACCTACTTTGAACAAAATGGCTATCTCAAAATTTTGATTGGATGTGTTTGGGTAAATAGTGGGCATGGAAGGGGTGTTAGTTGCCTTCCAATCACTTTCGACTATTAAAAAGGGCACTAGCCATTTCAATTTCCAATCAAATGATTCCTTTGTGAAGTCTCTACGACAACGCTTTCTATAAAAACCTTATATGCCCCCAGGGCATAACTTAGAACCCTTGCCCTGGAGCTGTGGGGGGGGGGGGGTTCATCCTCAAAGGCCGAATTTCCAGAACTTTCTACTACGTTGGACAAAATGGCTATCTCAAAATTTTTATTGGATGTGTTTGGGGAAAAGGTGGGTGTGAGAGGGGGGTTAGTTGCCCTCCAATCACTTTTGACTATTAAAAAGGGCACTGGCCTTTTGAGTTTCCAATCGAATGAGCCTATTTTGAAGTTTCTACGACAACGCTTTCTATAAAAAGTCTTATATGTCCCCAGGGCATAACTTACAACCCTTGCCCCGAGGGCTGTGGGGAAGTGCCCTCCTCAAAAACATAATTTCTATCTCGAAATCAACTACTCTGAACAAAATGGTTATCTCAAAATTTTGATTGGATGTGTTTGGGGAAATGGTGGTCGTGGACGGGGTGTGAGTTGCCTTCCAATCACTTTCGACTATTAAAAAGGGCATAAGCCACTCGAATTTCCGATCGAATGAGCCCTTTTCGAAGTTTCTACGACAACTCCTTCGATACGAAGTACCCTGGTCTAAAAAAAAAAAAAATAATAATAATGCATTGTGCCAACATTTTTCTTTACTTAGGCAGCGCAATGGCGCTGCCTATGATTCTTAGCTGCAGTCCTAGCTTTCTTCCTTAGTACACCTTCAGCAACTTCACAAATTATTTTTCTAAAATTATTCTAACCATCTTCTACATTGTCAAATTTTAAACTCTGAAGTTTAGTATTCAACTGTTCCTGAATGTTTCTCTCAAATTCTCATCCTGGAGTTTACCAACATCATAACTTCCCAAGAGGTAGTTACCCTTCCGAAATTTTAGCTTTAAATTAACCCTTGACACTACTAGATGGTGATCTTTACTTTTAACATCAATAAAAGCACTCCTATATACCCTAGTATCTTGTATTGATCCTGCCAGTCTTCGGTTTACTATAACATAATTAATAAGGTTTGCTGTCTTACCATCATGTCAATACCATGTTAACGTATGAGCCATTTTATGACCAAACATCATATTGGTTATAATTAGATTGTTATACCTACAAGATTGTAAAAGTCTGTATCCATTACTGTTTTCTTTTCCTACACCAAATTTACCTAGGCGAGGATACCATCTATCCCTATTTCTACCGACCTGGGCGTTAAAATCTCCTAGTAAAAACATCATATTTCTACCTTGAACCCTGTCTTTTTGCTCCTGTAACTGTAAGCAAAATTCATCTGAGTCACTAGTATCTCCGTCAGTCAGTTCTACAGGAGCATATACTACTATAACTGATACCCTTAACCTTTTAGTCATAAAATGAGCAATTAGTATTCTATTATTAATACTTTCCCAACCTAAACCGACGAAACCAAGAAGCTGAAACTTGTTAAAATTTCTCTTGGAAAGCGGACTTGGGGAGGAGGGGGACCACTCCTCCTGCTGGCTCACGCGTAGGTTAGTTCTATCAGCTTTGGTACGTGATAGCTAGGCTAATTTGACTTTAAGGTCTCCGTCCGTCGTTTTCGTGGTCTGCCCTATGGATGAAGGCCAAGGCCGTACCCAGAGGGGGAGTTAGGGGGGTTTGAACCCCCCCCCCCAAAAAAAAAAAATGTTTGTCTGACTCGTAAAAACGTAACAAAAATGGACATAAACAAATTTTGTATGTGGTTATTGAGGGTTTTTTGTTTAACCCCCCCCCCTGAATTTTTTTTAGTAAAACCCCCCTCCGAAAAAAAATCCTGGGTACGGCCTTGATGAACGCCGTGCAGAGATCTTTTTAGTACGATTTTCGGGAAGTGGCTTAACTCCATTCACTTGACGCGGCCGAACTAGCGCATTTACTGTTTTTGGTTGTTACTGAGAATGGTCTCATGGACTGGAGTCTTTGGTGTGCTTCCACTTTTGTGATGCGATCAGTGTATTTGATTCTAGCGATGTGACGGAGGTATCTCGAAAGCTAGAAATTTTCTTTTGTCTTCGGTTTTTAGTGTCCATGTTTCACAGCATTGATACATGACTTTGGGAATTATTAAACTGTTGAATAGGCGCATTTTGTCAACTATGGACTGAATAGGCGCTAAGAGAGAACTATGGACAATTAAAGTCTGGCTACATCACGCAGCCACATATAGCCACGCAGATGAATTTCAGAACCAAGTCTTTCGGATCTTAGCCGGGTCGCAATAGATGTTTTTTTTTCAGTTTTACAATTTTGCTGGCTGGCAATAGATGACATAGTTAACAATAGATGAGTCTATTGTCGTACTTTCTCAGAAACAAACTTGAACAATGATTACTACTGAAATTACCTTAGCTGAAATCAATTCTATCAAATTTGGAAGGTGTAATGTCGTCATTATGGAAGGTGTAATGTCGTCATTATGGAAGGTGTAATGTCGTCATTATGGAAGGTGCAATGTCGTCATTATGGAAGGTGTAATGTCGTCATTATGGAAATCAGTCGTCATTATGGAAGGTGTTAGTCCAGTACGTAAGGAAAAATTTTAAGAAAACAATTCTTACTTCGTGATATGCAGAATAATCCTAATGAACAAATTTTGCACGGGGAGAACCTTTATCTTCACTTCTTCCCTTCTTTTTCCAGTTTTTCTAAGAAATTCCGAATTTGTGTTCAATCTTGAAAAATCCGGCTAAATGCCCCGCCATCTTCAAAATTCATTTATATTCGTCGCTATTGAAAAAACTTCTCGAAACTTCGCATTTAATAACAGATAAAACGCTCATCAAAAGCAAGGTTTTTTTCGAAAATGATATTGCATTTCAAAGTAGGAAAATGGAAGGACGCAGATCGAAGTGACAGTCGGAGTGACAATCTTAGAAGATCGAGTTTTCTATAAACCTTCATGTGAGAGGTCAATCAGGTTTTTTTTCTTATCCCACCTTTTTCATTAGTTGTTGATATTAATGTGTCAGGTGTATCCCCGTTCAAGGCCGTATCCAGGGGGGGGGGGTTAGGGAAGTTTGCCCCCCCCCCCCCGAAATGTTTGTCTGACTCGTAAAAAACGTAACAAAAATGGATATAAACAAATTTTGTATGTGTTTT
>CM051274.1:48710626-48815626 GCA_027921565.1 Artemia sinica | reverse complement strand
ATTAAAAACCTGCCTTATAAAAAATACATATAGTCAGTTATCTATTCAAGGCCGTATCCAGGGAGGGGGGGTTAGAAGAGTTGAATCTCCACCCCAAATGTTTGTACGACTCGTAACAACGTAACAAAAATGATAAAAAAAAATTGCCGTTTTTTTATGTGTTAAAACCCCCTCAAAAAAATCCTTTTGTACCCCCCCCCCTGAAAAAATTTTGCATATGAGCCTGCGCACAGTGTAAATTGTCACAATGGTGCTACACGCAGGAATTCCATAAAATAGAACAAAAACGAAGAAAAATTAAGAAATTTCATCTATTTTCTTTCAGGAGCTTTCTGAAAAGCAAGAAAATAGGATTTCGAAAATGGCAGTAAAAGAAGAGAGTGGCATCGATAATGTCACTGGAAAGCTGGCTGGAATCACTAAACCAACAGTTCCTGTGCAAAAACCAGAAGGTATTTTTTTTCTCTTTTTGCAATTACCATCTTCTTTTTACATTTTCATCTTTTTCAAAATTACCTTACCATTTACCTTACCACACAATAAACCAACATTTCTTGTGCAAAAATCAGAATGTATTTTTTTCCTGTTTTTATGGTTATCTTTCTCTTTTTACCTTTTCCTCTTTTTACAAATTACCTTACCGTTTACTTTACCACACAACAAACCAACATTTCCTATGCGAAAACCAGAAGGTATTTTTTTTCCTGTTTTTATGATCATCTTTCTCTTTTTATCTTTTCCTGTTTTTATAAATTACCTTACCATTTATCTTACGATACAATAAACCAACATTTCCTGTGCAAAAAATCAGAAGGTATTTTTTTTCCTGTTTTTATGATCATCTTTCTCTTTTTATCTTTTCCTGTTTTTATAAATTACCTTACCATTTATCTTACGATACAATAAACCAACATTTCCTGTGCAAAAATCAGAAGGAACTTTTTTTCTGTTTTTACGATCACCTTCCTCTTTTTACCTTTTCCTGTTTTTATAAATTACCTTACCATTTATCTTACGATACAATAAACCAACATTTCCTGTGCAAAAATCAGAATGTATTTTTTTCCTGTTTATATGATTATCTTTCTCTTTTTACCTTTTCCTCTTTTTACAAATTACCTTACCGTTTACCTTACCACAGAATAAACCAACATTTCCTATGCAAAAACCAGAAGGTATTTTTTTTTTTTTTTTTTACGATCACCTTCCTCTTTTTACCTTTTCTTTTTTTATAAATTACCTTACCATTTATCTTACGATATAATAAACCAACACTTTTTGTGCAAAAATCAGAAGGTATTCTTTTCTTCTTTTTGAAATCACCTTCCTTTTTTTACTTTGTCCTCTTTTTAATAATTACTTTACCGTTTACCTTACCACACAATAAACCAACATTTCCTGTGCAAAAATCAGAATGTATTTTTTTCCTGTTTATATGATTATCTTTCTCTTTTTACCTTTTCCTCTTTTTACAAATTACCTTACCGTTTACCTTACCACATAATAAACCAACATTTCCTATGCAAAAACCAGAAGGTATTTTTTTCTGTTTTTACAATCACCTTCCTCTTTTTACCTTTTCCTGTTTTTATAAATTACCTTACCATTTATCTTACGATACAATAAACCAACATATCCTGTGCAAAAATCAGAAGGTATTTTCTTTTCCTGTTTTTATGATCATCTTCTTTTTTATCTTTTCCTCTTTTTACAAATTACCTTACCGTTTACCTTACCACACAATAAACCAACATTTCGTGTGCAAAAACCAGAGGTATTTTTTTTCCTTTTTTTATGATCATCTTTCTCTTTTTACTTCTTCCTCCTTTTACAAATTACCTTACCATTTACCTTACCATACAATAAATCAAAATTTCCTGTGCAAAACTCAGAAGGTATTCTTTTTCTGTTTTTGCAATCACCTTCCTTTTTTTTACATTTTCCTGTTTTTATAAATTACTTTACCATTTACCTTATCATACAATAAACCAACATTTCCTATGCAAAAACCAGAAGGTATTTTTTTCTGTTTTTACGATCACCTTTCTCTTTTTACCTTTTCCTGTTTTTATAAATTACCTTACCATTTATCTTACGATACAATAAACCAATATTTCCTGTGCAAAAATCAGAAGGTATTTTCTTTTCCTGTTTTTATGATCATCTTTCTCTTTTTACCTTTTCCTCTTTTTACAAATTACCTTACCGTTTACCTTACCACACAATAAACCAACATTTCCTGTGCAAAAGCCAGAAGGTATTTTTTTTCTGTTTTTATGATCATCTTTCTCTTTTTACCTTTTCCTCTTTTTACAAATTACCTTACCGTTTACCTTACCACACAATAAACCAACATTTCCTGTGCAAAAGCCAGAAGGTATTCTTTTCCTGTTTTTGCAATCACCTTCCTTTTTTTATATTTTCCTGTTTTTGTAAATTACCATACCATTTACCTTATCATACAGTAAACCAACATTTCCTATGCAAAAACCAGAAGATTTGTTTTGCGATCATCTTCCTAATGAATATTAGGTTTTATGCAATAGTATCATTCTCTTTTTCATTTATTCGTCCATGAAGCTGGTGAATATTTAAAATTAAATGAAAAAAACGGATAAAACTTTTAAATAAAAATAAAAAAAATAGTGAATCTTTAAAAAAAATACTGTTTAATGCGAATGCCAAAAAATGTCCGAATATTTTGGCTTCATTCCGGAAGCCCTTATCGATAAGAAAAATCGGAAAAGGAAAAAAAGAAAAGTAACAAAAAAAATGGAAAATTAGAAATAAAAACTAGAGTAAAGAAATTAAAAATCACACAAAATAACATAAAAAAAGAGAACAAAATACAAACACTTTACAAAGACAAATGAAAAACCAAAGGAATGTTCATATAATAAATGAAAATCACAGATAGGCCTAATGCAGGTATACTCTTTCTAATTTATCGTATATGATATTGCAATGACATAGTATTATATGCTATATAGTATTGTTTATAATATTATTATGTTTTTGAGGCTCTAACAATTAACGAAACTATATTCTATTTAAAAGTCTTACGTACAGCCAAGGTTAAATTTATTACAATCAGAAAAGATCTAAACTCTTTTAACTATTGTCTGATAAAATTGAATGAATTTTTTCTTTGAAAAGAAAAATTTGTAATTGTTTAAATTAACTTAATTTTCAATAGTTTTCATAATTTTTCACAGTTTTCATAGTTTTTTCAAATAATTTTCATTAATAATTTAAAAAATAATAATTTCAAAAAGTAATTTTCAAATTAGTTCCTATTTTTGTTTTTACTAGGTTTGAGCTCCCATTTTTTCCGGAAAATCTGGAAATATCTTGAAATTTTCTTCAAGCATTTGGTAAGGACATTGCCAAATGTCTCATTACTAAAATAAATCTCGCCAAAGGACCAATCAGATTTTAAAAGGTGGATTAATTTTATCTCCAGAAATTCTATCTCCTTGTCTGTCTAATTTGACGCCTAGCTATATATACCCGAAGATTTTTTTTTGTTTTTGTTTTTTATCTTTTTTTTTGGGAAAATCGTGAAATATTTTGAAATGCTCTTCAAGCATTTGGTAATGGAATTGCCGGATGTCCAAACAAAGTTTACTAAAATAAATCTCGCCAAAGGACCAATCAGATTTTAAAAGGTGGATTAATTTTATCTCCACAAATTCTATCTCCTTGTCTGTCTAATTTGACGCCTAGCTATATATACCCGAAGATTTTTTCGTTTTGTTTTTTATCATTTTTTTCGGGAAAATCGTGAAATATTTTGAAATGCTCTTCAAGCATTTGGTAATGGAATTGCCGGATGTCCAAACAAAGTTTACTAAAATAAATCTCGCCAAAGGACCAATCAGATTTTAAAAGGTGGAGTAATTTTATCTCCACAAATTCTATCTCCTTGTCTGTCTAATTTGACGCCTAGCTATATATACCCGAAGATTTTTTTTTGTTTTTGTTTTTTATCTTTTTTTTTGGGAAAATCGTGAAATATTTTGAAATGCTCTTCAAGTATTTGGTAATGGAATTGCCGGATGTCCAAACAAAATTTACTAAAATAAATCTCGCCAAAGGACAAATCAGATTTTAAAAGGTGGAGTAATTTATCTCTCCAGAAATTATGTCTCTTTGTCTGTCTAATTTGTCGCCTAGCTATATGTACCCGAAGCATTTTTTTTTATTTTTGTTTCTTGTCATTTTTTCGGGAAAATCGTGAAATATCTTGAAATGTTCTTCAAGCATTTGGTAATGGAATTGCCGAGTATCAAAACAAAATTTACTAAAATAAATCTCGCCAAAGGACCAAACAGATTTTAAAAGGTGGATTAATTTTATCTCCAGAAATTCTATCTCCTTGTCTGTCTAATTTGACGCCTAGATATATATACCCGAAGATTTTTTTTTTTTTATCATTTTGTTCGGGAAAATTGTGAAATATCTTGAAATGTTCTTCAAGCATTTCGTAATAGAAGTGCCCAGTATCAAAACAAAATTTACTAAAATAAATCTCGCCAAAGGACCAATCAGATTTTAAAAGGTGGAGTAATTTATCTCTCCAGAAATTATATCTCTTTGTCTGTCTAATTTGTCGCCTAGCTATATGTACCCGAAGCATTTTTTTTTATTTTTGTTTCTTGTCATTTTTCTCGGGAAAATCGTGAAATATCTTGAAATGTTCTTCAAGCATTTGGTAATGGAAGTGCCGAGTATCAAAACAAAATTTACTAAAATAAATCTCGCCAAAGGACCAATCAGATTTTAAAAGGTGGATTAATTTTATCTCCAGAAATTCTATCTCCTTGTCTGTCTAATTTGACGCCTAGATATATATACCCGAAGATTTTTTTTTTTTTTTTATCATTTTGTTCGGGAAAATCGTGAAATATCTTGAAATGTTCTTCAAGCATTTGGTAATGGAAGTGCCGAGTATCAAAACAAAATTTACTAAAATAAATCTCGCCAAAGGACCAAACAGATTTTAAAAGGTGGATTAATTTTATCTCCAGAAATTCTATCTCCTTGTCTGTCTAATTTGACGCCTAGCTATATATACCCGAAGATTTTTTTTTTTTATCATTTTGTTCGGGAAAATCGTGAAATATCTTGAAATGTTCTTCAAGCATTTGGTAATGGAAGTGCCGAGTATCAAAACAAAATTTACTAAAATAAATCTCTCCAAAGGACCAATCAGATTTTAAAAGGTGGAGTAATTTATCTCTCCAGAAATTATATCTCTTTGTCTGTCTAATTTGTCGCCTAGCTATATGTACCCGAAGCATTTTTTTTTATTTTTGTTTCTTGTCATTTTTTTCGGGAAAATCGTGAAATATCTTGAAATGTTCTTCAAGCATTTGGTAATGGAATTGCCGAGTATCAAAACACAATTTACTAAAATAAATCTCGCCAAAGGACCAAACAGATTTTAAAAGGTGGATTAATTTTATCTCCAGAAATTCTATCTCCTTGTCTGTCTAATTTGACGCCTAGCTATATATACCCGAAGATTTTTTTTTTATCATTTTGTTCGGGAAAATCGTGAAATATCTTGAAATGTTCTTCAAGCATTTGGTAATGGAAGTGCCGAGTATCAAAACAAAATTTACTAAAATAAATCTCGCCAAAGGACCAATCAGATTTTAAAAGGTGGAGTAATTTATCTCTCCAGAAATTATATCTCTTTGTCTGTCTAATTTGTCGCCTAGCTATATGTACCCGAAGCATTTTTTTTATTTTTGTTTCTTGTCATTTTTTTCGGGAAAATCGTGAAATATCTTGAAATGTTCTTCAAGCATTTGGTAATGGAAGTGCCGAGTATCAAAACAAAATTTACTGAAATAAATCTCGCCAAAGGACCAATCAGATTTTAAAAGGTGGATTAATTTTATCTCCAGAAATTCTATCTCCTTGTCTGTCTAATTTGACGCCTAGCTATATATACCCGAAGATTTTTTTTTTTATCATTTTGTTCGGGAAAATCGTGAAATATCTTGAAATGTTCTTCAAGCATTTGGTAATGGAAGTGCCGAGTATCAAAACAAAATTTACTAAAATAAATCTCGCCAAAGGACCAAACAGATTTTAAAAGGTGGATTAATTTTATCTCCAGAAATTCTATCTCCTTGTCTGTCTAATTTGACGCCTAGCTATATATACCCGAAGATTTTTTTTTTTATAATTTTGTTCGGGAAAATCGTGAAATATCTTGAAATGTTCTTCAAGCATTTGGTAATGGAAGTGCCGATTATCAAAACAAAATTTACTAAAATAAATCTCGCAAAAGGACCAATCAGATTTTAAAAGGTGGAGTAATTTATCTCTCCAGAAATTATATCTCTTTGTCTGTCTAATTTGTCGCCTAGCTATATGTACCCGAAGCATTTTTTTTATTTTTGTTTCTTGTCATTTTTTTCGGGAAAATCGTGAAATATCTTGAAATATTCTTCAAGCATTTGGTAATGGAATTGCCGAGTATCAAAACAAAATTTACTAAAATAAATCTCGCCAAAGGACCAAACAGATTTTAAAAGGTGGATTAATTTTATCTCCAGAAATTCTATCTCCTTGTCTGTCTAATTTGACGCCTAGCTATATATACCCGAAGATTTTTTTTTTTTTATCATTTTGTTCGGGAAAATCGTGAAATATCTTGAAATGTTCTTCAAGCATTTGGTAAAGGAAGTGCCGAGTATCAAAACAAAATTTACTAAAATAAATCTCGCCAAAGGACCAATCAGATTTTAAAAGGTGGAGTTATTTATCTCTCCAGAAATTATATCTCTTTGTCTGTCTAATTTGTCGCCTAGCTATATGTACCCGAAGCATTTTTTTTATTTTTGTTTCTTGTCATTTTTTTCGGGAAAATCGTGAAATATCTTGAAATGTTCTTCAAGCATTTGGTAATGGAAGTGCCGAGTATCAAAACAAAATTTACTAAAATAAATCTCGCCAAAGGACCAATCAGATTTTAAAAGGTGGAGTAATTTTATCTCCAGAACTTCTATCTCCTTGTCTGTCTAATTTGACGCCTAGCTATATATACCTGAAGATTTTTTTTTCAATTTGTTCGGGAAAACCGTGAAATATCTTGAAATGTTCTTCAAGCATTTGGTAATGGAATTGCCGATTATCAAAACAAAATTTACTAAAATAAATCTCGCCAAAGGACCAAACAGATTTTAAAAGGTGGATTAATTTTATCTCCAGAAATTCTATCTCCTTGGCTGTCTAATTTGACGCCTAGCTATATATACCCGAAGATTTTTTTTTTATCATTTTGTTCGGGAAAATCGTGAAATATCTTGAAATGTTCTTCAAGCATTTGGTAATGGAATTGCCGAATGTCCAAACAAAATTTACTAAAATAAATTTCGCCAAAGGGCCAATCAGATTTTAAAAGGTGGAGTAATTTATCTCCAGAAATTCTATCTCCTTGTATGTCTAATTTGACGCCTAGCTATATATACCCGAAGTTTTTTTTATCATTTTGTTCGGGAAAATCGTGAAATATCTTGAAATATTCTTCAAGCATTTGGTAATGGAATTGCCGAATGTCCAAACAAAATTTACTAAAATAAATCTCGCCAAAGGGTCAATCAGATTTTAAAAGGTGGAGTAATTTATCTCCAGAAATTCTATCTTCTTGTCTGTCTAATTTAACGCCTAGCTATATATACCCAAAGATTTTTTTTTTTCATTTTGTTCGGGAAAATCGTGAAATATCTTGAAATGTTCTTCAAGCATTTGGTAATGGAATTGCCGAGTATCCAAACAAAATTTACTAAAATAAATCTCGCCAAAGGACCAATCAGATTTTAAAAAGTGGAGTAATTTTATCTCCAGAAATTCTATCTCCTTGTCTGTCTAATTTGACGCCTAGCTATATATACCCGAAGATTTTTTTTTTTTTATCATTTTGTTCGGGAAAATCGTGAAATATCTTGAAATGTTCTTCAAGCATTTGGTAATGGAAGTGCCGAGTATCAAAACAAAATTTACTAAAATAAATCTCTCCAAAGGACCAATCAGATTTTAAAAGGTGGATTAATTTTATCTCCAGAAATTCTATCTCCTTGTCTGTCTAATTTGACGCCTAGCTATATATACCCGAAGATTTTTTTTTTTTTATCATTTTGTTCGGGAAAATCGTGAAATATCTTGAAATGTTCTTCAAGCATTTGGTAATGGAAGTGCCGAGTATCAAAACAAAATTTACTAAAATAAATCTCGCCAAAGGACCAAACAGATTTTAAAAGGTGGATTAATTTTATCTCCAGAAATTCTATCTCCTTGTCTGTCTAATTTGACGCCTAGCTATATATACCCGAAGATTTTTTTTTATCATTTTGTTCGGGAAAATCGTGAAATATCTTGAAATTTTCTTCAAGCATTTGGTAATGGAAGTGCCGAGTATCAAAACAAAATTTACTAAAATAAATATCTCCAAAGGACCAATCAGATTTTAAAAGGTGGAGTAATTTATCTCTCCAGAAATTATATCTCTTTGTCTGTCTAATTTGTCGCCTAGCTATATGTACCCGAAGCATTTTTTTTTTTATTTTTGTTTCTTGTCATTTTTTCGGGAAAATCGTGAAATATCTTGAAATGTTCTTCAAGCATTTGGTAATGGAATTGCCGAGTATCAAAACAAAATTTACTAAAATAAATCTCGCCAAAGGACCAAACAGATTTTAAAAGGTGGATTAATTTTATCTCCAGAAATTCTATCTCCTTGTCTGTCTAATTTGACGCGTAGCTATATATACCCGAAGATTTTTTTTTTTATCATTTTGTTCGGGAAAATCGTGAAATATCTTGAAATGTTCTTCAAGCATTTGGTAATGGAAGTGCCGAGTATCAAAACAAAATTTACTAAAATAAATCTCGCCAAAGGACCAATCAGATTTTAAAAGGTGGAGTAATTTATCTCTCCAGAAATTATATCTCTTTGTCTGTCTAATTTGTCGCCTAGCTATATGTACCCAAAGCATTTTTTTTATTTTTGTTTCTTGTCATTTTTTTCGGGAAAATCGTGAAATATCTTGAAATGTTCTTCAAGCATTTGGTAATGGAAGTGCCGAGTATCAAAACAAAATTTACTGAAATAAATCTCGCCAAAGGACCAATCAGATTTTAAAAGGTGGATTAATTTTATCTCCAGAAATTCTATCTCCTTGTCTGTCTAATTTGACGCCTAGCTATATATACCCAAAGATTTTTTTTTTATCATTTTGTTCGGGAAAATCGTGAAATATCTTGAAATGTTCTTCAAGCATTTGGTAATGGAAGTGCCGAGTATCAAAACAAAATTTACTAAAATAAATCTCGCCAAAGGACCAAACAGATTTTAAAAGGTGGATTAATTTTATCTCCAGAAATTCTATCTCCTTGTCTGTCTAATTTGACGCCTAGCTATATATACCCGAAGATTTTTTTTTTATAATTTTGTTCGGGAAAATCCTGAAATATCTTGAAATGTTCTTCAAGCATTTGGTAATGGAAGTGCCGATTATCAAAACAAAATTTACTAAAATAAATCTCGCAAAAGGACCAATCAGATTTTAAAAGGTGGAGTAATTTATCTCTCCAGAAATTATATCTCTTTGTCTGTCTAATTTGTCGCCTAGCTATATGTACCCGAAGCATTTTTTTATTTTTGTTTCTTGTCATTTTTTTCGGGAAAATCGTGAAATATCTTGAAATATTCTTCAAGCATTTGGTAATGGAATTGTCGAGTATCAAAACAAAATTTACTAAAATAAATCTCGCCAAAGGACCAAACAGATTTTAAAAGGTGGATTAATTTTATCTCCAGAAATTCTATCTCTTGTCTGTCTAATTTGACGCCTAGCTATATATACCCGAAGATTTTTTTTTTATCATTTTGTTCGGGAAAATCGTGAAATATCTTGAAATGTTCTTCAAGCATTTGGTAATGGAAGTGCCGAGTATCAAAACAAAATTTACTAAAATAAATCTTGCAAAAGGACCAATCAGATTTTAAAAGGTGGAGTAATTTATCTCTCCAGAAATTATATCTCTTTGTCTGTCTAATTTGTCGCCTAGCTATATGTACCCGAAGCATTTTTTTTTTATTTTTGTTTCTTGTCACTTTTTTCGGGAAAATCGTGAAATATCTTGAAATGTTCTTCAAGCATTTGGTAATGGAATTGCCGAGTATCAAAACAAAATTTACTAAAATAAATCTCGCCAAAGGACCAAACAGATTTTAAAAGGTGGATTAATTTTATCTCATGAAATTCTATCTCCTTGTCTGTCTAATTTGACGCCTAGCTACATATACCCGAAGATTTTTTTTTTTTTTATCATTTTGTTCGGGAAAATCGTGAAATATCTTGAAATGTTCTTCAAGCATTTGGTAAAGGAAGTGCCGAGTATCAAAACAAAATTTACTAAAATAAATCTCGCCAAAGGACCAATCAGATTTTAAAAGGTGGAGTTATTTATCTCTCCAGAAATTATATCTCTTTGTCTGTCTAATTTGTCGCCTAGCTATATGTACCCGAAGCATTTTTTTTTATTTTTGTTTCTTGTCATTTTTTCGGGAAAATCGTGAAATATCTTGAAATGTTCTTCAAGCATTTGGTAATGGAATTGCCGAGTATCAAAACAAAATTTACTAAAATAAATCTCGCCAAAGGACCAATCAGATTTTAAAAGGTGGATTAATTTTATCTCCGGAAATTCTATCTCCTTGTCTGTCTAATTTGACGCCTAGCTATATATACCTGAAGATTTTTTTTTTTCAATTTGTTCGGGAAAACCGTGAAATATCTTGAAATGTTCTTCAAGCATTTGGTAATGGAATTGCCGATTATCAAAACAAAATTTACTAAAATAAATCTCGCCAAAGGACCAAACAGATTTTAAAAGGTGGATTAATTTTATCTCCAGAAATTCTATCTCCTTGGCTGTCTAATTTGACGCCTAGCTATATATACCCGAAGATTTTTTTTTTATCATTTTGTTCGGGAAAATCGTGAAATATCTTGAAATGTTCTTCAAGCATTTGGTAATGGAATTGCCGAATGTCCAAACAAAATTTACTAAAATAAATTTCGCCAAAGGGCCAATCAGATTTTAAAAGGTGGAGTAATTTATCTCCAGAAATTCTATCTCCTTGTATGTCTAATTTGACGCCTAGCTATATATACCCGAAGTTTTTTTTTATCATTTTGTTCGGGAAAATCGTGAAATATCTTGAAATATTCTTCAAGCATTTGGTAATGGAATTGCCGAATGTCCAAACAAAATTTACTAAAATAAATCTCGCCAAAGGGTCAATCAGATTTTAAAAGGTGGAGTAATTTATCTCCAGAAATTCTATCTTCTTGTCTGTCTAATTTAACGCCTAGCTATATACACCCGAAGATTTTTTTTTCTTTTTTTTATCATTTTGTTCGGGAAAATCGTGAAATATCTTGAAATGTTCTTCAAGCATTTGGTAATGGAATTGCCGAGTATCCAAACAAAATTTACTAAAATAAATATCGCCAAAGGGTCAATCAGATTTTAAAAGGTGGAGTAATTTGTCTCAAGAAATTCTATCTCCTTGTCTGTCTAATTTAACGCCTAGCTATATATACCCAAATATTTTTTTTTTTCATTTTGTTCGGGAAAATCGTGAAATATCTTGAAATGTTCTTCAAGCATTTGGTAATGGCATTGCTGAGTATCCAAACAAAATTTACTAAAATAAATCTCGCCAAAGGACCAATCAGATTCTAAAAAGTGGAGTAATTTTATCTGCAGAAATTCTATCTCTTCTCTGTCTAATTTGACGCCGGGCTATATATACCCGAAGATTTTTTTTTCTTTTTTTATCATTTTGTTCGGGAAAATCGTGAAATATCTTGAAATGTTCTTCAAGCATTTGGTAATGGAATTGCCGAATGTCCTAACAAAATTTACTAAAATAAATCTCGCCAAAGGACCAATCAGGTTTTAAAAGATGGAGTAATTTATCTCTCCAGAAATTATATCTCCTTGTCTGTCTAATCTGACGCCTAGCTATATATACCCGAAGATTTTTTTTGTTTTTGTTTTTATCATTTTTTCGGGAAAATCGTGAAATATTTGAAATGCTCTTCAAGCATTTGGTAATGGAATTGCCGGATGTCCAAACAAAGTTTACTAAAATAAATCTCGCCAAAGGACCAATCAGATTTTAAAAGGTGGAGTAATTTTATCTGCAGAAATTCTATCTCTTCTCTGTCTAATTTGACGCCTAGCTATATGTACCCGAAGCATTTTTTTTTTATTTTTGTTTCTTGTCATTTTTTTCGGGAAAATCGACAAGTTGAAATGTTCTTCAAGCGTTTGGTAATGGAATTGCCGAGTATCCAAACAAAATTTACTAAAATAAATCTCGCTAAAGGACCAATCAGATTTTAAAAAGTGGAGTAATTTTATCTGCAGAAATTCTATCTCCTTGTCTGTCTAATTTGACGCCGGGCTATATATACCCGAAGATTTTTTTTTCTTTTTTTTATCATTTTGTTCGGGAAAATCGTGAATTATCTTGAAATGTTCTTCAAGCATTTGGTAATGGAATTGTCGAATGTCCTAACAAAATTTACTAAAATAAATCTCGCCAAAGGACCAATCAGGTTTTAAAAGATAGAGTAATTTATCTCTCCAGAAACTCTAACCAAATTTCTGTCTAATTTATCGCTTAACTATACCGTATTTAACTCGAAGCAATTGTTTACCATTTTGTATGAAAATCTTGAAATATCGTGAAATTTTCTTCGAGCATTTGATGACATTGCCAAATGTCACAAAAATTTTTACTTAAAAAAAAATCTCGCCAAAGGTGAAATAATATATCTCTTCAGAAATTCTACCTCCTTGTGTGTTTAATTTTTCGCCTATCTACATATACCCGAAGCATATCTTTGGTCATTTTTTTCGTAAAATCAGGACATATCTGGAAATTGTCTTTAAGATTTTCGTAATGACATTGCTAAATAAAATAAAAAATTAATTACTAAAAAATTATTGCCAAAGAACAAATAAGGTTGTAAAGGTGGAGTAATTTATCCCTCCAGAAATTATATCCAAATTTCTGTCTAATTTATCGCTTAACTATACCGTGTATAACTCGAAGCAGCTTTTTACCATTTTTGTTTGAAAACATTGAAATATCGAGAAATTTTCTTCGAGCATTTGGTAATGACATTGCCAAATGTCTCAAACATTTTTACTTAGAAAAGATCTTTCCAAAGGACCAATCAGGTTTTAAAAGGTGGAGTAATTTATCTCTCCAGAAATTCTATCTCCTTGTCTGTCTAATTCGACACCTAGCTATATATACCCGAAGTATTTTTTTTTGTCATTTTTTCCGGAAAATTCGTGAAATAACTTGGAATGTTCTTCAAGCATTTGATAATGGAATTGCCGAATGTCAAAACTAAATTTACTAAAATAAATCTCGCCAAAGGACAAATCAGCTTTTAAAAGGTGGAGTAGTTTATCTCTCCAGAAATTCTATCTCTATGTATGTCTAATTTGTCGCTTAGCTATATATAAGTCGAAGCAATTTTTTGCATTTTTGTGGAAAAGACTTGAAATATCATGAAATTTTCTTTAAGCATTTGGTGATGACATTGCCAAATGTCCCAAAAAACTTTACTAAAAAAATCTCGCCAAAGCACCAATCAGGTTTAATAAGGTGGAGTAATTTATCTCATCAGAAATTCTGTCTCCTTTTCTCTCTAACTTGTCACCCAGCTATATATAACCCGAAGCAATTTTTTACCATTTCCCAGAAAAATTTGGAATATCTTGAAATTTTCTTCAAGCATTGGGTAATAAAATTGCCAAATATCAAAAATGTTATTGCTAAAAAAAATGTCACCAAAGAAACAACCGGGTTTTAAAAAGAACAGAGTAATTTATTGCTCCAGGAATTTTATCTCTTTGTCTGTCTAATTTGTCGCTCAGCACTGTTTAACCCAAAGGAATAGTTAGCCTTTTTTAAAGGCTATTTTAGTCACAAGAAACAAGGAGCGATGTGAATGGTTTGTTTAAAAACCTTACAAAAGTAAACCAATGGCATTAATGCATACTTTTTAACCCGGAAGTATAGGATCGTAAACTCTCTTTTTCTCTTTAGTAGAATGGTAGAAACGAAGCTTTCAAATCTACTGAACGTTTGCTTTGCTGAATTTTATAGTCAATATTGTGGGAAATTCTGCTTATTTAAGATTTCCACAACAACCAAGTATCCTGTAAACCCCATTGTATTTATCAAGGGAAATTTTCCTTTGTTCCAAATTCATTTTGAGAAATTATTGTTGAAAATAGAACTTAGATTATGTTTCTCACTATCTATTCAATTTCTGGGTTGAATGTAAATTGGAAAAAAAAGTTGAAGGAACATCAAAGAGTTTTTCTTTCCATTGTTTTGATGATTTGTATTTTCCCTTTACAATTTTGTTTTATTTTTCAATGATAAGTATCTAGAAAGAATGATTGAAACAAAAAAAAAAGAAAAGTGAATTAAATCAAGTTGTAAAGGAAAATGTAATTGATTTACATTAAGAAAAGAAGAAAGAATGATTTTATTTTTGTCTTATTTTTTTCCGAATTTGAGTGATGAATTGCATAGAGTCAAAGGAACTTCTTTTCATGGAGTATCCATAAGAGTTCAAAACATGGACCTTATTTATCAACGGAAATACCAAAGATTTTTTTGCCAGTTTCCATATCTTTATTTACTTTGCATTAAAGTTTTAATTATCTCTTTTCTATTAAAAATGCAATGTTATAGTTTCTATTGAAATACAATATTGTTTTATTTTAACAATAAGGGGACAAAACCCAAATTTTACAAAAGACTAAAACTCTGTTTTGGTCGGGGTTGTAATATTTTCTCGGGGTTGTAATACACCGGGGTTGGGTATAAATTCTCGGGGTTGGGATAAGATCTAAATAGTGTAAATGCTCATTCTCTCAAGGTCATATAGGTAATTGTCAAATGGACCTGGAACACGAAGGAAAAGAACCTTGTGTCAGAATATAGCAAATAGAGTGGGTTTCCAGCATGACACGTGAATTCGCACTTTTTCCGGCATGATCAATTCTATGAAACAATAACATGAAATTCCTTGTAAGTGAAATAAGGTGAATTCGTACTTTTATCGAAATGATCAATTCTATAAAACAGTAATATTGCTTTGTCAGTGCGGTAACAGGATAAATAGCAAAAGTTCAGATTTTGCAAGAGAGAAAAAAAAATCCGTTTCTGTTCATGGAGTTGTTTCATGGGGTTGGGGTTTGACTTCAGAATG
Organism: Artemia sinica; assembly: GCA_027921565.1. NCBI lineage: Eukaryota > Metazoa > Arthropoda > Branchiopoda > Anostraca > Artemiidae > Artemia > Artemia sinica. Next base: position 48,800,291 of record CM051274.1, on the reverse strand, counting down.
GGGTCAAAATAGTCTTGCTGTTCTTTTTATCAAGGTCGTAGAATATAGGTAAACATTTTGGAAAACATGCTGGAAAAGAACCTAAGTGTCAAAATACACTTAGCTAATTTCATTGACTACCGTGACTTTTTGTCTAAAATAAAATTTAAAGCCGAAATATAAAAATAAAAGTCGAAATTATAAAAAATAAAGTCGAAATGTAAAATTTTAGAAAAACAGCTATAATTTTTCAATATTACAACGGGAAAGTAACCAGAATATTTTTTCACTAATAATAATAAAAGTCCGAATATTTCTGCTTCGCGTCGGGGGACTAAATGTAGAAAACAGCACAAACTATCCTAAAATTCACAAAGTATATAAAGAAACGTGAAAAAAACCACTAATGTAGTAAAAATAAAAAGAGAAACATTGCAGTGACGTCACGTGTCATTTTATTTTGTATTTGATGTTCATTGTGTTTTGTGCTCTTTTATGCTTTGTTCATTTTAGGCTAGTCTGTTTTTTCTCTTTCTTTATTTTTGCCGTTTTTCCTAGTTCTCCCTGAGGTTTTTTTTTCGGACATGAAGCTGAAATATTTGAACTTGTGTTATACTTAACTTTGTTTTACGTATGTTTGTTTTATGTATTTTGGTATTTACGTATTTTGTTTTTTGGTATTATTTTGGTATTATTTACGTATTTTGGTATTATGTTTTACGTAACTTTGTTTTACGTATGTTTGTTTGTTTGTACTTTGGTAATATCGGTAAAAATATCGGTAATATCGGTGAAAATAGGTTTTCTGTTGTTGTTGTTTTTCCGTTGTTTTATTAAAAAGTTATGCCCATTTTTATATATTAATTAAAAAAAAACTTTCCGCAAAAGAAGTTTTTCAAAGAAAAGTAAAGGCCATTTTAAACTTAAGCTCAGCAGACACAAATACCTGTTAAAATTCAAGCTCAAAACGACCAGAAATTAATATTAAAGAATAAATGAAACCCAAAACGAACAGAAATTAAATAATCAACGATAGTAAAAACATACAGCAAGTAATAATATAAATGAATAAAAAGATCTTACAGCGAGTAATGCTTAGATTGAATATGAAAATCAAGCTTAAAACGAAAAAAGATATTTTCCTATTGAAGTATAAATGATACTTAAAACGAACAAAAATTAAATAAACAATCGATGCAAACAAACTTACAATAGATATTAATGTAAATGAATAAATAAATCTTAAATCGAGTGAAACTTAATTTGAATATGCAAATCAAGCTTGAAACAAACAAAAATCACTACAAACAAGAGTTTGGGTATCACCTCCTTCTCTCAATGTAAAGGTCAATAAATGAATTTAAACAGCTAAAACAGAATGGTAAAATCACCCCACAGTTACACAATCAATTTTTCTCCCGTGGTAATTTCTCTCCAAAATTCTACAGTTTACCAAAAATACACAAACAAGTTATTCCCTTAAGAACTATCGTAGGATGTACTAAAGGCCCCGCTTCCAATATTGGAAAATGGCTTTGCACAGCTTTCCAACCTTTACTATATTCCGAAAATTCCTACATTAGTAATTCGGCAGATTTAGTTAAAAAAAAACTTAATAACATAATTATTTCAGAAAAGACAATAGTTAATAGTTTTGACATTGTTTCCATGATACGAATGTAGATGCGGCTACTTTTGAGCAATTATTGAAAAATAAAACAGATGAAAATTATCACTTAATCGAAGATTCAGCGAAAGGAATTGATGGTAAATTTTTATTTGCTCTTGTAAAAATTTGTAATAAGTTTTCAATGTATTTTCAGTTTCGTGACTCCTTTTATCAGCAAATAAATGGGCTACCAATGGGAGCACCTTTATCCGGGCTACTAGCAAATATTTATGTCGAGATTCTTGAAAATTGGGCATCAAATTCTTATTTTTTAAAACATGTCTATTGGATGACGTAATTTCACTTTGGATTTTCACGAAGCATTAAATTGTTATTTTTTAAAACATGTCTATTGGATGTCGCTACATGGATGACGTAATTTCACTTTGGAATTAGGGGGAAATTGAACTTCGGGGTTTCTTAGATCATCTTAATGCTTATAATAGAAATTTTCAGTTTATCCTAGAAATTGAATATGTGTTAATTATTCGTAACGCTGATTAACTGGATTTACTATTTATAGAAAATCAACGAAAAACAATAGATATCTTCATTTAAATTCAAGTCACCTCCCACAAATTAAAAGAGCAGTTGTAATTTCTATCATTGATCGTGCCCTGAATATTTGCTCCGGTTCACCCATAAAAGCAGAAATAAATTTTTTGTCAATAATACAATTAACCGTAGACTAAAAAGACATTCCCGTAAAATCAAAGATATTTTACAATATGAGGCTCCTGATAAGCCCTCAAATATAATCTATCTTCCGTACATCCCAAAAATCACAACAAAGTTAAAAAATGTTTGCACAAAAAATATTCTGTATTTAGTTTTCACTAATAATTTTAAAATCACAAATTTCTTAAACTCTGGTAAAGATAAAACCCCAGTTATTCGCCAAAGAGGGGTTTATCAAACACCATGTGACTGTGGCAATTACTATGCTGGCAGAACTCATCAGCATCTAGAAAAACGGCTATACCAGCATAAAGAAGACAAAGAAGACAAAGAAGACAAAAGAAGACAAAGCATTAATTTCTAACAGTTCTAATAACTCCTTTGGTTCTGCTTTATCTAGCCATAGGCCTATATTTAATAATCCCAGCCACACAATACTTTTTGAAAAATCTTCTCTCATTAGTAATGATTTGGGGATAAAACAGGTGATTCGGGAATCAATTGAAATTAGACTCAAAATAAATAATAATATTCTTTAATTGGGGACTTGGGGGAATATTCACTGAATTCTTTGTACGCAAATTTAATCAAAAATGATCTAACAAAATATTTTGCTAAACCAGTTGACAATAGTATTGAACGTGTTACAAAAAAACCTTTAAGACTAGCTGCTAAAAAAGCAAGATTAGCTTTGAAAACTTGTATTTAATTATTTTATTTTATTTCGTTTTAATGAATTTTATCATCTCAAATCATTTTATTTATCAGTCCTGGCTGAACTTCGCTGAAGTAAGGATGCCGTGACTGTTTTAAAAATTTTTCTAAAAATATTTATAGTTTTAAAGTTCGCATTTTAATGTAAGTTTTCCTGTAGAGAAAAATTTTCCTATTGTTTCTAAGTTGTGTTTGTTTGGTAATTTATCCCTTTATCACACTGATCAGGTTGTATATAAAACTGAAACGTATATAAAATTGTCTTGATTGAGAAGTAAATACTTATTTAAATCCTTGTACTTAGCAATGTTTATAATGATTTGCCATTCTTACAGATAAACCGTACATACCCATAAAACCATCGTCAGTTGCTACTAATAAGGTTACACATCCAAGCCCACCTGTTTCAAAGCCTCAAAAATCAGTAGGTGGGAAACTTCCATCCGCACCAATGATTGGTGGACCTCTGGTGGCAGCGACTAGTCAAAATGTGGGTCTATCATCGAATCCTGAGGAGTTACAAAAGGAGGTTCTATCACTTAGAGGGGAAGTGGACACTCTGAAGAGTGAGGTAAGTTGTATTTAAATGGCGACAGTTTGTGCCTACGTATTGTGGAAAACACCCAAATAGGAACCAATTAGCCTTTAGATTGGTATGGAAGGATAATTTGCGGGAACGTCCAAATTGAGGGTTATGCAGGTAAAATAATAAAGCAGAATTTCTGATATCTCCATGTTATGATTAACATTATATGAATAGTACTATTAACCCGGAAGGATATAATTCATCTGAATCATGAATCATATTGGCCTTTCTAATCAGGAACAAGATCGCTTAACGCCTTGGCATATAATGTAATGAAAAGGGGAAGTTATAAATTGGTCGTTTTTGCAAAAATTTAGGAGTATCTCCCAAAAGTTAACCTTCATCATGGAGAACATTTTTAGATACGATGGTGGTTTCGGAAAAAAAAGAACATCAAAGGCTGGAAAATTGAAATGACAAAATGCCAAATAAGCAAGATATTGGGGATAAGCCCTTTTGACAACCTGGAAGAGAGTACTGTCTTTAGATTTAGTTTTATAGCCAACATGCCTAGAAAGTTTCAACTTAATACCCTCAGATCTTCCTGAGATATTGCAGGCATGCCCTTTTGACAATCTTGATGCTCATAGTGCCTTTTGGTTACTTCAAAATTCCTCTCAACATGCCTGGAAAGTTTCAACTTGATACCCTCCAATGTTCCTGATATTGCAGATACGTCCATCTGACAACCTGCATGCGCAGTGTCTTTTGGACTTAACTCAACGCCCCTCTAAACATTCTCTGAAATTTTCACCTCAATACCCTTAGCCTCTTTGAGACACAGGATAAAATATATAGCCCTTTTCTAGTAATTAATTAAAAAAAAAACTTTCCACAAAATAAGTTTTTCAAAGAAAAGTAAAGAACTCCATTAAACAAAAAATGAGCAAAAATAAAATCAAATAATCTACCAAGCTCGAAACTACCACAAATAAGCATCCATAAATAAATGAAACCCATTACGAACAGAAATTAAAATAAATAACCGAGTCAAACTCAAAACGAGCAGAAATTAACATAAGTTGGGCGCAAAACCCCCATGCATTCCCAAGGCCAGAACAAAATTTGCACTTTGCTGAAAAAAAAATACAAATGAATGTGCATTGTCAGTTTAATATACATATACTGATATTTAGTAATCAAAATGTTAAAATTATTTGATTTATTAAGGTTATAAAAGTAAAAACATTTATATTTTTTTCAGTAAAGTGCAAATTTTGTTCTGGCCTTGGGAAGGCATAGGGGTTTTGCGCCCAACTTATGTTAATTTCTGCTCGTTTTGAGTTTGACTCGGTTATTTATTTTAATTTCTGTTCGTTTTGGGTTTCATTTATTTATCGATGCTGATTTGTGGTAGTTTCGAGCTTGGTAGGTTATTTGATTTTATTTTTGCTCATTTTTGTTTAATGGAGTTCTTTACTTTTCTTTGAAAAACTTATTTTGTGGAAAAAGTTTATTTAATTAATATCTGTTCGTTTTATATTGACATAGTCTTTTCAGGGAAAAAGAAAATAACACCTTAAATTTTTTCGTTTTTTAAGACTTTTTAGTGTGGCCTGCTATTTGTATGCTGGAGAAAAATTTTCAGCAATTTTTAACAACATACACCATTTTAAAAATCTGGACACAAATAGTACTGTTTAACTTAGTTTCATACCTCCTCTAGTTGGCCTGAAATGGAAAAATTGATACCATTCGCAAAAAAATCTGTTTACTTTCTTTGATAGCTTTGATACACTTACACTATTTTGATGTGTTTAAATTTTAAGAGCAGAAGTAGCCTCGAAAGTTTGAACATAATACCCTCAGTCGTTCTCGGGATACTGCTGAGATGCCTTATTGGGAATTAGCATTATCACAGTGCATTTTGATTTAATCTTGAGGCAACATTTAGTTTTTAAACATAATGGGCAAATGGGAGGGTGGGAGTGGAAGGGGGATTAGTTGCCCTCCAATCACTTTCGACTATTAAAAATGGCATCAGCCCTTTCTATTTTCAATCGAATGAGCCCCTTTCGAAGTTCCCATGAGAACTCCTTCGATACGAAGTGCCCTGGTCTAAACAACAACAACAACAAAAAATATTAATAATCACTTTCGACTATTAAAAGGGGCACTAGCCCTTTGAATTTCAAATCGAATGAGCCCTTTTCTGAAGTTTCTACGACAACGTCTTCTATAAAAACCTTATATGCCCCCAGGGCATAACTTAAACACTTGCCCTGAGGGCTGTGGCGGAGTATCCTCCTCAAAAACATACTTTCTATCTGTAAATCAACTAAACTGAACAAAATGGCTATCTCAAAATTTTTATCGGATGTTTTTGGGGGAATGATAGGCGTGGGGGGGGGCTAGTTGCCCTCCTATCACTTTCGACTATTAAAAAGGGCATTAGCCCGTTGAATTTCCAATCGAATGAGTTTTTTTTTGAAGTTTCTACAACAACGCCTTCTATAAAAACATTATATGCCCCCAGGGCATAACTTAAAACCCTTTCCCTGAGGGTTGTGGGGGAGTGTCCTCCTCAAAGGCACATTTTCTATCTGGAAATCAACCACGCTGAACAAAATGGCTATCTCAAAATTTTCATTTGATGTGTTTGGGTGAATGATGGACGTGGGGGGGGGGGCTAGTTGCCCTCCAATCACTTTCAACTATTAAAAAGGGCACTAGCCCTTTGAATTTCCAATCAAATAAGCCCCTTTTGAAGTTTCTATGACAATGCCTTCTATAAAAACATTATATACCCCCAGGACATAACTTAAAACCCTTGCCCTGAGGGTTGTTGGGGAGTGTCCTCCTCAAAAACATATTTTCTATCTGGAAATCAACTACGCTGAACAAAATGGCTGTCTCAAAATTTTAATTGGATGTGTTTCAGAGAATGTTGGGCGTGGGGGAGGGGCTAGTTCCCCTCCAGTTACTTTCGACTATTAAGAATGGAACTAGCCCTTTGTATTTCCAATCTAATGAGCCTGTTTTGAAGTTTCTACGACAACGCCTTCTATAAAAACCTTATATGCCCCCAGGGCATAACTTAAAACCCTTGCCCTGAGGGTTGTGGGGGATTGTCCTCCTCAAAAACATCTATCTGGAAATCAACTACGCTGAACAAAATGGCTATCTCAAAATTTTGATTGGACGTGTTTGGGGGAATGATGGGCGTGGCGGGGGCTAGTTGCCCTCCAATCACTTTCGACTATTAAAAAGGGCACTAGCCACTCCAATTTCCAATCGAGTGAGTCTTTTTCGAAGTTTCTACGACGACTCCTTCGATACGAAGTGCCCGGGTATGGAGAAAAAAAAAACAAAAAACAACACATTGTGCCCACATTGTTCTTTACTTAGGCAGCGCTAGTGCGCTGCCTATGAAAAGGTGGGCGTGAGAGGGGGGTTAGTTACCGTCCAATCACTTTCAACTATTGAAAAGGGCACTAGCCCTTTTTAATAAAACATGAAACAATAAGCAACTTGTATAATTTACAGCCCTTCTCCCAGGGGCTATAGGGGGTCATGTCATCTCAATAAATGTGCCCATTTGTTAATATTTAATTCCTTGTGTATTTTAGGGACCTTACAGGAAATGAGCTTATTCTTCATTTAAGCGTTAATTTCTCAATATTTTGAAAGCAAAAACTTGTTTCTATCTAGTCTCATTTTTCGATAAGCCGTCGTTCATGGCTTTCTTTTCCGTTCTTATCAATTAGATAAGCTTTTTAATCGAAAGCACTTTTTCTATTAGTTCCTAGTTTTATGAGCCATTCTTTCTAAGGCAATTGCTGCCAATGTGCGAAAATTTTTAAAGATTCTTGGTTATACAGATCTGGATTTGTCTATGAAAAAAATGTGTTAGACAGAAAAACTAAGAGCCATTCAGAAGCCAAATTGATTTGTGTCATTTAACATTTTATTTGATTCTATGTAAAAGTGTTGGATTGACTCTGTTACGGTGTATGCCCCTAGCAAATTTCCTAAAATAAAACTGACCCGTGGTTTCGACTTCCTGATATAAAAAGCCAGACTTGTTTATGAAAAATACATGAAAGTTAAGGCTATGTGGACTGCTCAGAAATCAATTTGCATAACTCAATTTGTTCCATTTTGAGATATTCGAGTTTAAATAAAATTAATGAAGTGTTTTGAACTATCTGGTCTGAAGTGTTGTGAACTAAGATAACTGAACTGTTCATTCACTGAATTGTTCAGAAGTCAAATCGATCAACCCTGTTTCTTGTATTGTTTTCGTAATTCGACTGTAAAAGCAATTAGTTGAAGTGCTTTGAACTAACAGGGCTGAGCTGTTGGGAACTGAAATAACTGAAGTGTTCATTCTTTGAATTCTTTAAACGTTAAGTCGATTAACTCTGTTTGTTTTATTTTTTCGTAATTTGACTCTAAAATCACTAAGTTGAAGTGCCTTCAACTAACTCGGCTGAACTGTTGTGAACTAGAACAACTGAACTGTTCATTCTCTGAAATGTTCAGATGTTTAATAGATCAACTCTGTTTTATTTTTTCGTATAATTCGATTGTAAAAGCTATTAGTTGAAGTGCTTTGAACTAACTGCGCTGAACTGTTGGGAACTGAAATAACTGAACTGTTTATTCTCTGAACTCTTTAAAAGTTAAATCGATTAATCCTGTTTGTTCTATTTTTCCGTATTTTGACTGTAAAAATTAATTAGTTGAAGTGGTTTGAACTAACTCGGCTGAACTGTTGTGAACTGAACAACTGAACTGTTCATTCTCTGAATTGTTTAGAAGTTTAATCGATCAACTCCGTTTGTATATTTTTTTTGTAATTTTTTTTGTAATTCGACTGTTGAACTGTTCCGAAGTCAAATCAATCAACTTTGTTTGTTTTATTTTTTCGTAATTCGACTTTAAAAGCAATTAGTTGAAGTGCTTTGAACTAACCAGACTGAACTGTTGTGAACTGAAACTGAACTGAACTTCTCATTCTGTGAACTGTTCAGAAGTCAAACTGCGTTTGGTTTATTGGGTGGCCTCAGGTGGCTTGGTGCTACTGTGAATTGCTATTAGTACTAGTAGTAGTAAATAGTGGGATAGTTGAACTGCTTACTTTGAAGTGCTTTCATTCAGTTTTTATGAATGGTCAGAGCTCCAGCATTAGGAAAAGGGAGAAACTCATCCAGCGTAGTTTTGAGAACTCCCAAAGAATTCGTAAATGGATAAATGGACAGGCTTTAGTTTATACTCAATTCGACTTAAGTCATTGTTGCTATGAAACGAAGTGGGACAAATTTAGAGCACTTCTGATTGTAAAGGGCTTTCACTTATGTTCTTATCAATTAGGTAAGCTTTTCTATCAAAGGGATTTTTTGTTTGTTCTACTTTTATTGTTTTATCAAAGCAACACTTTGGTTTTATCCTTTTTTCCCCTTGTCCGGTAAGCATCTAACTTCTATGAAAAGTGTAAACCTCGGGCTGGATTGATGAGTATGAAACTAATTTGGAGAGATGCGTATAAGGAGAAGCTCTAAAAAGTGGGCCTTTGGTTCTTCTAACAGCAACAACAATAATCGCCCTCTCAATGTCAACTTTTTAACTGAGTGGTAGGTATGCTTCTTTGTTTCATCGGGAATCATGCAAGTATTTCCAGTCTGTATTATTGGAGAAACATATTCAGCCTGTCCGCCCCTCTTTCTGCCAAATTTTTAATTGAAGGGTTGGAATGTTGCACATTGTTTAAAAAAAGGCAGGTAATAATTTTCAATCTATTCAGGCGTAGAATGGTTCCTTGGCCCTCAAGTTGCCCTCGTCTTCCCGCAAACTTTTTGGCAAAAATTCTGGGATTTTGCACCTCGTTTCAAATGGAAAAATACAATCATTGTCAGTCTTTACCAAGTTGACCTGTGGCCCTGCAGCAACACCACTACCCTACCATTCTCCAGAAAATTTTCAGCAGAAAAATAAGCAATTTTTGTTTCTATCCACTTGAAGTTTACGGAGCAAGTATCTTAGGCCGATGGGACATGAGAATAACGTTTTTAAAGGCGTAATCCCCATCTCCGACCTACAAACGAAAAGGCTCAAGTCTACTTGAAAATTAGATTTCAAGTAATTTGAGCCAAGAGGACAGAAGGGATGGATTTTAGTGGCGCACGACACTACTGATCTCCACTGACCATCCGCATTGTAGCGTCATTAAAATTTACGTCATTAAAATGTAGCGTCATTAAAATGTAGCGTCATTAAAATTTGTAGCGTCATTAGAATGTAGCGTCACTAAAATTTACGTCATTAAAATGTAGCGTCATTAAAATTTGTAGCGTCATTAGAATGTAGCGTCATTAAAATGTAGCGTCATTACAATTTGTAGCGTCATTAGAATGTAGCGTCAACTAGATTTGCTCAAAGTTTCGTGTGTTGGTACCTACATTAAAGAGGTGTTAATCGGTAAATTATACACCGTTGATCATTAAAGCTAAGACGCCACCAGGCTTTTTGGGCATATTGCCCTTGGATTTCTCCTCCATCACGGGGGTGATTCGTAAAGCATTTTCATCTTCAGAGGGTGAGGGGTTACCACCTTATGCTAACTAATCTACATTTTATTTGTTTCTGGTCCATTTTAGGGTATAGAAGTGTTTCTTCATGTAACTTGTTACAGAACGATTATAAATGATAATGGAGTATAATAATCGAACAAGGTTTCGCAATTAATACTAATTTGTTTATGTGCATTTTTCTGGTGGTTTCTGGTGCATTTTAGGGTATAGAAGTGTTTCCTCATGTAACTTGTTACAGAACGATTATAAATGATAATGGAGTATAATAATAGAACGTGGTCTCGTAGTTAATACTAATTTGTTTATGTGCATTTTTCTGGTGGTTTCTGGTGCATTTTAGGGTATAGAAGTGTTTCCTCATGTAACTTGTTATAGAACGATTATAAATGATAATGGAGTATAATAATCGAACAAGGTTTCGTAATTAATACTAATTTGTTTATGTGCATATTTTCTGGTGGTTTCTGGTGCATTTTAGGGTATAGAAGTGTTTCCTCATGTAACTTGTTACAGAACGATTATAAATGATAATGGAGTATAATAATCGAACAAGGTTTCGTAATTAATACTAATGTGTATATGTGGAAGGTGCTCAATGATAAATATAAAATTGAATTAATTAAATCATTAATTACATCAGAAACAAATTATAGATGTCCTATCTTAAGGTAAAGTACCTAGGCCTCAGCTTATACATGTTTTTTTTATAATAATAACAATGTAGAACGTGTCGGATTCAATTTTTTGGGCGAAGTAACACTGTATTAGCATGTATACATGATGTAGTCTATTTTAACAGTAAAGTAATTGATGAGAATCAACAGGAAACATAAAATGAAAAGTCATAAAACAGAGAATATCATTTGTTTTAAATAGAAACAGCATGTTTATAGAACGTCTTCGAGGAACGTATCATATTTTATACATTTTTTGTTACTTTTTAAGAAAAAATATTCTTCTTGGGACATAACATTTAAAAGTTTGAGAGACCGCCAGCGTTTGCTTTATGATAAAAAAATGAAAACCGAAGTGCTGCTCTTGCCAACGATCAAACGTTTCAGCGATCAAAGGTTAGTGAAACGCTTCAAGTTCCCCAAGAATTGTAACTCTAGTTGACTTTCTAATGCAACTACTCAGACTACCTGACCTAGACCCATACATGGTATGCGACGTTGTGAGCTATTTCGCTATACGACTTCCACTTTTCATGTCATCTTAGTACAAACTTTTTCCGTGATCTCATATACAGGTACGTATCCAGGAGATTTTTTTGTGTGGAGGGGGGGGGGTACAAAACGATTTTTTTTAGAGGTAAGGGTTACAAAAGATTTTTTCGGGGGGTGTTTAAAAAAACTGTAAAAAATGCATCAAAAATGTATTTATATTCATTTTTGATGCGTTTTTACGAGTCGACAAACATTTCGAGGGGGGGTCAAACCACCTACCCCCTGGATACGGCCTTGCTCACATATTCTTCAGGCATTTACTGCTCAAATGAGCTACTTGAGACTAGACTTAAGCTTAGTCTTGATTGACATCATTTACCCTGCCAGCAGCATTTTTTATAGTTAGATCATTTTCGAACCGGCGACTGTAATTGGACAATCAATATAACTCGACAGCCTTCGAATATTCTGACGGATATGATTGGCTCTCCAGTCGAAGCCGGCCCTGCTGCTGTCAGGATGAATGATGTCAATCAAGATGAGTCTTAAGGCTTTTGAGAGAGAGCTGCATTTCAAAGGTCGGAAAAAGTTTTCGAAAATAAAAGCATTGAAGTCATTTCGATCGCATTTTGTTTCCCTACTAGTACAATGCTCCCATTAGTACCTTATAAGTATTTAGTACCTTAGTACCTTTTTATATTAGTACCTTAGTACCTTTTTATAGTACCTTAGTACGCATTTTGTTTCCCTACTAGTACAATGCTCCCATTAGTACCTTATAAGTATTTAGTACCTTAGTACCTTTAGTACCTTAGTACCCATTAGTACCTTATAAGTATTAGTACCCATTAGTACCTTATAACTTAAATATGATATTTAAAGATTATTGAGTTTGTCTGATACCTTGCAATACAATGCTCAGTGATAATGCAGCATGTACGAAACTCCTTCCCCCATTTCTTGCGTAAAATTTGAAATTTTTTATACTTAATTTTGTTTTTTTGGAGGGGGGTAGAATAATTTTATTATGTTACAAGGCCGTATCCAGGGGGAGGATTAGGGGGTTTGAATCCCCCGAAATGTTTGTCAGGCTTGTAAGAACGAATCAAAAATGTGTGTAAACAAACTTACGACACCTCTTTCACAGTTTTAATCCCCCCCGGACAAAAATCGTGGATACGGTCCCTGTATGTTAGTAGTAAACAAACAGAAAAGGCTAGAATGTTTGTAGTTGGCTAATAGATTAATTGGGCAAAAAGAGACTGGATTCTGCATGAATGATAAATTGTTTTTTGTTTTTATCATCTGTCTCTATATGGGAATAAGTTCTTTCGCGCCTGATTTAGCCTAAGATCTGTTCTGATTATAGTAAGATCCGTAAGATCTGTTCTTTACCAATGAGAGTCCAGGAAATGATGAAGCAACCCAGAGTCTTGGAAAGGAGTCTGGGAAAGGATAACTACTTGTTTGCCCCTCTCATTTTTATGGGAAAAATAAATATTTAAATAGTCTACTCATTTTCTTGTTAAAAGATCTATTGAAAGGTATATTGTGGGTAAGATCAGGTTAGGATCTTTGCAATACTCTAGTTGTATCCTTTATTTGAACAAGGAAGGAATTGTTTGATTAGTGAAGTTGGAAACCATGTACTAGATCTGTGCAGAAATCTTTCTTAAGATTGAAGATGAGAAACTTTTATTCTTGTAATTCCACGGGGTAAACAGAAAAAAATTAAACAAACTCAATCAAGCATGCATGCAAAATTAAACAAACAAGCATGAATCAAGCATTTCGTGGTAACGAATTGTCAGTATTTAGTGACTCATGCAAACAGTAACAGAAACTCTAAAAGAAAGAGATTTGATAACCATATGCATCAAGAGAATCGGCTTTTTATGGTGATTCTAAATAACAAAAAAAATTAAGTTTAAAACTACCCACCAAAAGTTACGAGCGTGAGAAAAATTGGTGGATTTCAAAAAAGTGGGGAAACATCCCCGAAATGGTTAGTGTTCTTCGTGAAAATTACACCATCAAATTGAGAATGTCTGAGGACCCTTCAAATCCCTATTTACAAAAATACGAAGCAATTTTGTATTTTTTCCGAGGTGGATGATCATGGATGCGTGTTTTTTGTGTGTGTTTTTTCAAAGAGTGGTCGTATTGATCCAATGGTCCTAGAATATTGGGAGGTGGCTCATTTAAACGGAAACTAAAAGTTCTAGTGCCCTTTTTAAGTAGCAGACTCTGCCTGAGGAAAGTGGCATTTTTTGTCCTTTTTGGGAGGGAAACAACAATTTTGCATCAAAAAGGGCCCCCTCTTATTGGAGAAATCTGCCTTTCCTGTGTAAAACAAAATATTGCATTCATGTACTTACCGGTATTAATATTTAGAGGTAAGGAGGTGATATCATGAGCAACGCCAGGAGGGGGGGAGGGAGTGGTTCCAGGAGCTTTGTATTCACAGAGATTTAAAAGGGAATATTTCTCATTTTTCTAATTGTTTACATTTTAATTTCGTCTTATTTCCTGAGAACATTGCCCCTTGACCCCCCTTGTTTATGGGGATCAAGGGGCATGAATTCGAAGAACTCTTCTTGAAAACCTTGCAAATGATGACTATAATTAATTTTTGGTATTTCAAACCCCCTCCTAATAAATATTTGCAGGGATTCACTTTCAGGGATGATTCTCATACTCTTAGCTATCTAAAACTTGAATATTAAAAAGGGGGTTGTCGGAGGGAGTAACATTCTTCTTCAAGATACAAGAGACTTGGATCAAACAGTTCGTAGCAACACAGTGTAAGTGAAGAGTGACCATTACCAATGGAATCTGAATTCCGAGGAACGAATTTTATATTATAATAATTAATTTTATGCAAATATGCGCACTGTATTAATTTAAAGTTGCTTTTCATTACTTTTAGCACATCAAAGTTTGTATAATTTAGAAACAGAGATTAAACTAACCAAGAAAGGGGTTACCTGACGGAAAATATGCACTAAGATCCAGCATGTCTGAGAACCTGAAAGCCATAAATTCATTATTTTTCTTGTGAAGCGAATGAATATTCAGGGGATTATGGTTGATATATATATATATATATATATATATATATATATATATATATATATATATATATATATATATATATATATATATATATACATATATATATATATATATATATATATATATATATATATATATATATATATATATATATATATATATATATATATATATATATATATATATATATATATATATATATATATATATATATATATATATATATATATATTATTTATATATGGATGAGATGAAACGTTGCAGTATGAGCGCTTTGGGGATAGAAGCTAACTTGAAAAGCTAACGCTGGGGGGGGGGGGGGGGTATAGTAACTAACTTGAAATGTAAATAGTTGAATTAAAAATTAGACAGTGTATGAAACATATTTCATATGATTAAAATTTCAGATAAAATGGTAATTATTTCTATTAAAAATAGTAAAAAAAACTTTAATTTAATACTCCGAACGTTGGCCATAAGTGCTAGATTATCTCGTTAAAATTGTGGAAACTCAGAAATGACAATCTTGCAGTGTTTTTCACATTTGGTGTAGTGTTTGTGTTCTTATCGTGTTTGTCGCCTGTATCGTCATATAGTTCGAACTTCAGATTAAAGATTAACTTTAATTAAATCTGATTAGTTGATCAGTTTAATTAATTAACTAACTGATTCTTAATTATTCAGATAAATGATTAATTAATTGATAAAAATTAATCAGATTAATCAGATTGATTAATTAATTAAAACTGATAAAAATTAATCAGATAAATGATTAATTAATTAACTGAATCTGATTAAAGATCAGATTCAGATTAACTTTAGATTAAAGCTGCACCAAATCAGCGGTAATCTATTAAACTATGCTATGGCAACGTTGTAACCCTTCCAACATTGGCTAGAGGGGCTAAACTTTCTTGTAAAGATTTTGAAAACATGAAGGAGACAATGTAATCGTGTTTGTCACCTTCGGTATCGTTTTTTCTTCTTATTGTCTTTGTCATGTGTATCGTCACATAATTCAAACACTGTGTTTCTAAGGTTTACTATGTAATTATCATTGCTTCGAAAGTTTTTTTTTCAGCTTTGTTTTGTGAAGTTTTTTTCAGCTTTGACTTCTGTGATATTATTGAAGACTCTAATTAATTGTTTTATGTTTTATATTTCTTTTCTTCGTAATTCATTGTTTTCTTTTATATGTTTTTTAATTGTTTTATGTTTTATTGTTTTTTTGTTGACATGTTTGATGTTGTTTGTTTTTTTATGTTTTTGTAATGTTTTATATTTCTTTTCTTCGTAACTCATTGTTTTCTTTTATATGTTTTTCCCTGACTGACAATTTTTTCATTACCAAATCTTATACCATTATTTTACCATCAAAATTACCGTTCGAAAAATAACACTACGATCTTATTTTGAACCGTCGAAGTAGTCGACAAGGTATATATTACTTTACCAAGCTGTGCCGAAAATGTGGCTGTATCCCACTTTTTGAGCTATAATGAAAAAAAATTGAGATGGCTAGATCGCGTTTTTCGTATCACGGAGCCACCCATCTAGGGACAAACAAAAAGCCACATTCGTCCCTGAATGTAGTGGGAAGAGGTCGTAGCTTGCGGATTTAAAAGAAATTGGAACTGCTTTAGTAAAGAGGGAGGCTTTAAATAGATTGGTATGAAGGAGGAGCTTGCGCTGCTGCGGTGACCTCAGGCGGCTTGGTGCTGCAGCGACCTGTCAGCAGTAGCAGTGCTAATGCTTTAATCCAGTCGTTAAAAAATTATATAATAAAAAAACTAAAACAGGACACAACACACAAAATGCTTTGCCTTTTTCAAAGGACTTTTAGAGCCTCATTCATATCGTGGTCGACGGCCGACGAGATTCCAGTGCATAGCCCGACAACCCACTCGTTTATTTGAAGAAATAGAAGAAGAAAAAGAAGTAGAGTCTTCTACTTAGGGAAACATGGAAACCCCACAAAGTCTCTGTAATGCCAGCATAGCGAGATAATTTATGTAAAAACAAAAGGAATTATTATATGCTACTTTAAGATGATGTAGATCATTAAGGTCTACCCAACCTTGTCTGCATACCAGTAGTAAGGCCCCAATTACTTAAAAGGATACGTGCACTTTCACAAGCCTGAGGCATGGATATGTGTATAGTTTAACCGGTACATTGGCTTGCCAGGGTCAAGCACCTATTACTACTTACGGCACTTGCCTTAGCAGACGGGAGTGGGTATAGTCTGGTTTGGTAGGTACAATCTGGTTAGGTGGGTATAATCTGGTTTGGTTCAAGTTTTTTCTGACACAATTTACCGGATTTCTAATTCACGCTATACATGTCTTTTATGACGCAGCCAGATGGGTTTTTGAAGCACTTTCATCATAATATGTTTTATTATTATTTTTTTTTTTTGGCAATTGAAATTTTTTTTGTGGGCACATATGGAATCCGGTTAATAGCCTGTAGCTTAAAGGTATCTGAGATCTCGCTCCAGTATCGCATACACTATTAGAGATATCAGAATGATATCTCATTTGCATTAAGCTAACTCAATTTGCTTCTTAGTGTTCTTTTCTATGTAAAGGAAATTGAATTTTTAAGGGATATAGCTTCAGAGTGAAGCTTTTTGACATAAAGGAAATTGAATTTTTAAGGGGTATAGCTTTTTGATATAAAGGAAATTGAATTTTTAAGGGGTGTTGCTTCAGAATGAAGCTTTTTGATATAAAGGAAATTGAATTTTTAAGGGGTATTGCTTCAAAGTGAAGCTTTTTGATATAAAGGAAAAGGAATTTTTAAGGGATATTGCTTCAGAGTGAAGCTTTTTGATATAAATGAAATTGATTTTTCAAGGGGTATAGCTTTTTGATATAAAGGAAATTGAATTTTAAGGGGTATTGCTTCAGAGTGAAGCTTTTTGATATAAAGGAAATTGAATTTTTAAGGGGTATTGCTTCAGAGTGAAGCTTTTTGATATAAAGGAATAGGAATTTTTAAGGGGTATTGCTTCAGAGTGAAGCTTTTTGTTATAAAGGAAATTGAATTTTTAAAGGGTAGTGCTTCAGAGTTAAGCTTTTTGATATAAAGGAAATTGAATTTTTAAGGGATATTGCTTCAGAGTGAAGCTTTTTGATATAAAGGAAATTGAATTTTTAAGGGGTATAGCTTTTTGATATAAAGGAAATTGAATTTTTAAGGGGTATAGATTCAGAGTGAAGCTTTTTGATATAAAGGAAATTGAATTTTTAAGGGGTATTGCTTCAGAGTGAAGCTTTTTGATATAAAGGAAATTGAATTTTTAAGGGGTATTGCTTCAGAGTGAAGCTTTTTTGATATAAAGGAAATTGAATTTTTAAGGGGTATTGCTTCAGAGTGAAGCTTTTTGATATAAAGGAAATTGAATTTTTAAGGGGTATTGCTTCAGAGTGAAGCTTTTTGATATAAAGGAAATTGAATTTTTAAGGGGTATAGCTTCAGAGTGAAGTTTTTTGATATAAAGGAAATTGAATTTTTAAGGGGTATAGCTTCAGAGTGAAGCTTTTTGATATAAAGGAAATTGAGTTTTTAAGGGGTATAGCTTCAGAGTGAAGCTTTTTCTCATAAAGGAAATTGAATTTTTAAGGGGTATTGCTTCAGAGTGAAGCTTTTTGATATAAAGGAAATTGAATTTTTAAGCGGTATTGCTTCAAAGTGAAGCTTTTTGATATAAATGAAATTGATTTTTCAAGGAGTATAGCTTTTTGATATAAAGGAAATTGAATTTTTAAGGGGTATTGCTTCAGAGTGAAGCTTTTTGTTATAAAGGAAATTGAATTTTTAAGGGGTATTGCTTCAGAGTGAAGCTTTTTGATATAAAGGAAATTGATGGGTTATTCAAATTCTTCCTTGAGTAGCTACCACTGTGAGGGATCTAAGCCTTTTTTGGCCCATGATGCAATAGGCAATGGGATATTATAGTGAACATAGCTATAAATAAAGTTTTAACAAGAAATGTCTGAAAAGTATTTTTTTTGTGGGGTTGGGGCGATGACAGAGTGGATGTCTTAGACTAGTTATAAAGTTTTAACTAGAAATGTCTGAAAAGTATTTTTTTTTTGGGGCGTGGGGGCGATGACAGAGTGGATGTCTTAGACTAGTTATAGTGCTGTACTCTGGCATGAACTGCTCTCGAAAACCCGGATGAATTAGTTGAAAATAAAGTTTTAACAAGAAATGTCTGAATTTTTTTTGGGGGGGGGGGAAGGGTGGGGGTCTGAGCTAATTAGGGTTTTTGACCGTAAATTCTAGTTTTTTGCAAGAAAATTATGGAAAATACAATTCTCTGGTTCAAATCTGAAACTTAAGTCCTTTTTAGGATCGAAAAAATTAACTATTTCTGTAAAATCTGAGCTAATAAGGGTTTTTGACCGTAAACTCTAGTTTTTTGCAAGAAAATTATGGAAAATACAATTTTCTGGTTCAAGTGTGAAACTTAAGTCCATTTTTGGATCGAAAAAATAAACTATTTCCGTAAAATCTGAGCTAATAAGGGTTTTTGACCGTAAACTATAGTTTTTTTGCAAGAAAATTATGGAAAATAGAATTCTCTGGTTCATAGGTGAAACTTAAGCCCATTTTTGGATCGAAAAATAAAACTATTTCAGTAAAATCTGAGCTAATAAGGGTTTTTGACTGTAAACTCTAGTTTGTTGAAAGAAAATTATGGAAAATACAATTCTATGGTTCAAATGTGAAACTTAAGTCCTTTTTTGGATTGAAAAATAAAACTATATCCGTAAAATCTAAACTAATAATTCAATATTTTTTTCATAAAAACAAACTATTTTTTTTTAAACTTCGAAATTTTTCAACGTTATTTATTTTTTTCTTTTTGTATGTATCTTAAAATGTCAAAGTATGCTTACGGTTCTAACAATTGTGCTCTATGATTGGTCAGAGACACGATGTGGCTTTCCCACTGGTATTCTATGATCGCTTATCGTCATTACCTAGTCTACTGCATGTATTAAATCAGTATTTTTTACACAGTGGAACGATAAACACATAAGTCATATCTTTTTAAAAAGAAAGTGAAGATGGAACATTTTAATAGAGTGTGTTCACATAACAAGGTTATTGTAGCATTGAATGCCGACAAGGAGAAGTATTTAAACTATGAAACAAGTAGAAGTGGTAGCACTATTGGAAATGTATGCATGCATTGTCATGACAGTAAGGAACTAAATTTCTTTGGGATACAGAAAAAATTCAACTCTTATGATGGTGGTTATGCGAGATTGAGATCTCCAGAGATGATTGCACTCAAAGAGAATGCTAACATAAAAATAATTGTTGATGATAGAGGACAACTTCTTGCTACTGCTGCAGGTAACACATTACCTACGGATACATCCAATCATCAGCTTTCGGGTATTAGCATTCAACGGAAGGCTAATAAAAGAAAGGCCTACTCTGCTACTAATATCGTAAACCATATCTTGTTTACGTGCCGAAACTGCTACCTGTGTAAAAATAATGTGTTAATAGACAGTGAAATTGCAAGAAAAATAAAAATGGCATTGTCAAAAAATATCACTACGGAATATAGAGATGAAACGATGAAGAACAAAGCACCAGCAAACATTACTGGCATTAATCAAACAATCAATGAATCAAATAATAGCAAAGACGAAAAGCATATTGAGCCTGTTCATGAGACACCAGTAAAAATTATGTATGATTCAAAATGGAATAATGATTATTCTACTGATTACGAACTAAGAGAAGACAATAACTACAATATCAAGAGAGAACATGGTGAACTATTTTATGGAACAGATTCAAAATGTCCAAAGTTAATCATTGATATTAATAATGTATCATAATATATTTTTGTATTAATATTCGATATAGCATTATTTCATTAAAAATATTACATTGTTATGTGTTCATTATTTTTTAGAGTAAGCTAGCATATCAAGCGTTTAGAATGTATATTAAAACATCGGAGATGTAGGAAAAGGAATTTGCGTACATCTATTGTCAGACACACTATTTCCGTAAAATCTGAGCTATTAAGGGTTTTTGACCGTAAACTCTAGTTTTTTGTAAGAAAATTATGGAAATACAATTCTCTGGTTCAAATGTGGAACTTAAGTCTATTTTTGAATCGAAAAATAAAACTATTTCCGTAAAATCTGAGCTAATAAGGCTTTTTCGAGCGTAAACTCTAGTTTCTTGTAAGAAAATTATGTAAAATACATTTTTTGTACGTATCTTAAAATGACAAAATATCATTCTTGAATTCACCTCTTGGATACACAATACAGAAATTAAAAAAAAAATTGTAATTTCCAGACTTCATTTGCAAGCAATAGATACTGAGAGTTCTATGACTCCTCCCCGCAATGACTTCTAAGGGTTTTATGACTCCTCCCCACGATGAATTCAGATGGTTTTAGGAGTCATCCCCCTAGCCATAACTCCATTCAACCTTGAGCGAAGGTATAAAAGTTTGATGATGTATTTATCTTCTTAACAACTACATTAATAGCTTCCAAGATGATAGGACTGTATGACACAGAATTTATCGGTTTGAAAAAATCATCTTGTGGTGTTATATTTGAATGTGCATTTTTTATTATTGTCAATGGAACTCGAAGAAATTGACTGTTATCATTGGATGGTGAACTATAACATGTTTGAGTATGATAAAAGCTTGTGGAGTACTACATTACATCATATGAACAGACTGGGATTCTATGATAGAGTGATTACACCACTTAATAATAGTGGTCAGGAACTGAGAAATGTCCAGGAGGAAGTCAGTGAAATTTGCAGCTTTTTCGGGGTTGAAGCACTCTATGTAAAGGGTAATGTACCTACAGATAAAGTCTTAATTCAAAAGTGTGACCCTAGGATTCCACTTTTCAATCTAGAAGAATTTAAGTGTCCTAAATTTGAAGGGGTTTATCATCGTCCTGAAGACGAGGTCAGGTTCTTCGCACACTGGATACCTAAGGACATGCCTGATCGTGATAAATGCATAAGACATGGTAAAAACTATTCTACATCATGGGACCATCGTTTCTGGATGCTTAAGAGTGAACGTGTGTATGACTATGTGTCATAATATAATTTTGTATTAATATTCTACATAGCATTATTTCATTAAAAATAAATTATGCATTACATTGTTATGTGTTCATTATTTTTAGAGTAAGCTAGCATATCAAAAGTTTAGAATGTCTATTAAAACATCGGAGATGTGAGAAAAGGAATTTGCATACATCTATTGTCAGACACATGGGGTAACATTGACAAAATCTAGGTATCAGAATGAATAAATTCTTTATCAACATCCGTTGTTGGATATATCATTATGTCATTATGAAAAAATTGTAAGTAAGTAGGAAGTAGGTAAGTAAGTAACAAACTCTTTCTTGAATTCATCTCTTGGTTACACAATACAGAAATTTTATTATAGGAAATTATAAAAAAAATTGAAGAAACTCTCTATTAACATTCGTTATCGATTGAAGTTGCTTCCTAGACAGACAATACAGCAATTTCACAAAATCTAAGTGTAAGAGTGATTAAATTCAATATCAACATCCATTTCTCGGATACATCGGAAAAAGTTGACACAATCTAAGTACCGGAAAGAATAAATTCATTTTCAAAGTCTTTATCGGGTACATCAGATAACAGTCATAAAATCCAAGTTCTATTCGTTTTGGCTTCATGTGTTGTTACGTTGAATTTAGATTAGACCGATTTTTCTTTTAATTTTGGCTTCATGTGTTGTTACGTTGAATTTAGATTAGACCGGTTTTTCTTCTATAGAAGAGACTAGCGTATATTTTTAGAGTAGAAAAAAAAATTCTGGTTAGTCTGAACTTGATTGTCTGAAAAGTATTTTTTTGGGGGGGGGAGATAGACGATTGGCTGAAACAAAAGCAGAACTTTTAAAATCACAACAAGTGAAAATCAGTAAATAATTCCGTTGTTTTTTTTTTTTAAACACGATTGGCTGAAATAAAAGCGGAACTTTTAAAATCACAACAACTAAAGATCAGTAAATGATTCCTTTGTTTTTTTTTTTTGTTAAACACAATTGGTTGAAACAAAAGCAGAACTTTTAAATCACAACAACTGAAGGTCAGTAAATAATCCCATTGTTTTTTTTTGTTAAACACGATTGATTGAAATAAAAGAGGAACTTTTAAAATCACAAAGAGTGATTAAGTTCAATATCAACATCCATTTCTCGGATACATCGGAAAAAGTTGACACAATCTAAGTACCGGAAAGAATAAATTCATTTTCAAAGTTTTTATCGGGTACATCAGATAACAGTCATAAAATCCAAGTTCTATTCGTTTTGGCTTCATGTGTTGTTACGTTGAATTTAGATTAGACCGGTTTTTCTTTTAATTTTGGCTTCATGTGTTGTTATGTTGAATTTAGATTAGACCGGTTTTTCTTTCTATAGTAGAGACTAGCATATATTTTTGGAGTAGAAAAAAAAATTCTGGTTAGTCTGAAGTTGATTGTCTGAAAAGTATTTTTTCGGGGGAGATACACGATTGGCTGAAACAAAAGCAGAACTTTTAAAATCACAACAAGTGAAGATCAGTAAATAATTCCGTTGTTTTTTTTTTGTTAAACACGATTGGCTGAAATAAAAGCGGAACTTTTAAAATCACAACAACTAAAGATAAGTAAATGATTCCTTTGTTTTGTTTTTTTTTTGTTAAACAATTGGTTGAAACAAAAGCAGAACTTTTAAAATCTCAACAACTGAAGGTCAGTAAATAATTCCATTGTTTTTTTGTTAAACACGATTGATTGAAATAAAAGAGGAACTTTTAAAATCACAACAACTGAAGGTCAGTAAATAATTCCATTGTTTTTTTTTTTTTTTGTTAAACACGATTGATTGAAATAAAAGAGGAACTTTTAAAATCACAACAACTGAAGGTCAGTAAATAAAAAAAAAACCTAAAATAATGTCATGAAATCAACATGCAAAGTCGACATAGCTTTATTTCATTTTTTTAAGGTTCGTTTAGACGAGGTTACGTGCGCGCACGTAACCTCGTCTAAATGAACCTTAAAAAAATGAAATAAAGCTATGTCGACTTTGCATGTTGATTTCATGACATTATTTTAGGTTTTTTTTTTTATTTACTGACCTACAGTTTTTGTGATTTTAAAAGTTCCTCTTTTATTTCAATCAATCGTGTTTAACAAAAAAAAAAACAATGGAATTATTTACTGACCTTCAGTTGTTGTGATTTTAAAAGTTCCTCTTTTATTTCAATCAATCGTATTTAACAAAAAAAACAATGGAATTATTTACTGACCTTCAGTTGTTGAGATTTTAAAAGTTCTGCTTTTGTTTCAACCAATTGTTTAACAAAAAAAAACAAAACAAAGGAATCATTTACTTATCTTTAGTTGTTGTGATTTTAAAAGTTCCGCTTTTATTTCAGCCAATCGTGTTTAACAAAAAAAAAACAACGGAATTATTTACTGATCTTCACTTGTTGTGATTTTAAAAGTTCTGCTTTTGTTTCAGCCAAGCGTGTATCTCCCCCAAAAAAATACTTTTCAGACAATCAACTTCAGACTAACCAGAATTTTTTTTTCTACTCTAAAAATATATGCTAGTCTCTACTATAGAAAGAAAAACCGGTCTAATCTAAATTCAACATAACAACACATGAAGCCAAAATTAAAAGAAAAACCGGTCTAATCTAAATTCAACGTAACAACACATGAAACCAAAACGAATAGAACTTGGATTTTATGACTGTTATCTGATGTACGCGATAAAAACTTTGAAAATGAATTTATTCTTTCCGGTACTTAGATTGTGTCAACTTTTTCCGATGTATCCGAGAAATGGATGTTGATATTGAATTTAATCACTCTTTGTGATTTTAAAAGTTCCTCTTTTATTTCAATCAATCGTGTTTAACAAAAAAAAACAATGGAATTATTTACTGACCTTCAGTTGTTGTGATTTTAAAAGTTCTGCTTTTGTTTCAACCAATTGTGTTTAACAAAAAAAAAAAAACAAAGGAATCATTTACTGATCTTTAGTTGTTGTGATTTTAAAAGTTCCGCTTTTATTTCAGCCAATCGTGTTTAACAAAAAAAAAACTCTAAAAATAATGAACACATAACAACGTAATGCATAATATATTTTTAATGAAATAATGCTATGTAGAATATTAATACAAAATTATATTATGACACATAGTCATACACACGTTCACTCTTAAGCATCCAGAAACGATGGTCCCATGATGTAGAACAGTTTTTACCATGTCTTATGCATTTATCACGATCAGGCATGTCCTTAGGTATCCAGTGTGCGAAGAACCTGACCTCGTCTTCAGGACGATGATAAACCCCTTCAAATTTAGGACACTTAAATTCTTCTAGATTGAAACGTGGAATCCTAGGGTCACACTTTTGCATTAAGACTTTATCTGTAGGTACATTACCCTTTACATAGAGTGCTTCAACCCCGAAAAAGCTGCAAATTTCACTGACTTCCTCCTGGACATTTCTCAGTTCCTGACCACTATTATTAAGTGGTGTAATCACTCTATCATAGAATCCCAGTCTGTTCATATGATGTAATGTAGTACTCCACAAGCTTTTATCATACTCAAACATGTTATAGTTCACCATCCAATGATAACAGTCAATTTCTTCGAGTTCCATTGACAATAATAAAAATGCACATTCAAATATAACACCACAAGATGATTTTTTCAAACCGATAAATTCTGTGTCATACAGTCCTATCATCTTGGAAGCTATTAATGTAGTTGTTAAGAAGAGAAATACATCATCAAACTTTTATACCTTCGCTCAAGGTTGAATAATTTCTGTATTGTGTATCCAAGAGGTGAATTCAAGAATGATATTTTGTCATTTTAAGATACGTACAAAAAATGTATTTTACATAATTTTCTTACAAGAAACTAGAGTTTACGCTCGAAAAAGCCTTATTAGCTCAGATTTTACGGAAATAGTTTTATTTTTCGATTCAAAAATAGACTTAAGTTCCACATTTGAACCAGAGAATTGTATTTCCATAATTTTCTTACAAAAAACTAGAGTTTACGGTCAAAAACCCTTAATAGCTCAGATTTTACGGAAATAGTGTGTCTGACAATAGATGTACGCAAATTCCTTTTCCTACATCTCCGATGTTTTAATATACATTCTAAACGCTTGATATGCTAGCTTACTCTAAAAAATAATGAACACGTAACAATGTAATATTTTTAATGAAATAATGCTATGTAGAATATTAATACAAAAATATATTATGATACATTATTAATATCAATGATTAACTTTGGACATTTTGAATATGTTCCATAAAATAGTTCACCATGTTCTCTCTTGATATTGTAGTTATTGTCTTCTCTTAGTTCGTAATCAGTAGAATAATCATTATTCCATTTGAATCATACACAATTTTTACTGGTGTCTCATGAACAGGCTCAATATGCTTTTCGTCTTTGCTATTATTTGATTCATTGATTGTTTGATTAATGCCAGTAATGGTTGCTGCTGCTTTGTTCTTCATCGTTTCATCTCTATATTCCGTAGTGATATTTTTTGACAATGCCATTTTTATTTTTCTTGCAATTTCACTGTCTATTAACACATTATTTTTACACAGGTAGCAGTTTCGGCACGTAAACAAGATATGGTTTACGATATTAGTAGCAGAGTAGGCCTTTCTTTTATTAGCCTTCCGTTGAATGCTAATACCCGAAAGCTGATGATTGGATGTATCCGTAGGTAATGTGTTACCTGCAGCAGTAGCAAGGAGTTGTCCTCTATCATCAACAATTATTTTTATGTTAGCATTCTCTTTGAGTACAATCATCTCTGGAGATCTCAATCTCGCATAACCACCATCATAAGAGTTGAATTTTTTCGGTATCCCAAAGAAATTTAGTTCCTTACTGTCATGACAATGCATGCATACATTTCCAATAGTGCTACCACTTGTACTTGTTTCATAGTTTAAATACTTCTCCTTGTCGGCATTCAATGCTACAATAACCTTGTTATGTGAACACACTCTATTAAAATGTTCCATCTTCACTTTCTTTTTAAAAAGATATGACTTATGTGTTTATCGTTCCACTGTGTAAAAAATACTGATTTAATACATGCAGTAGACTAGGTAGTGACGATAAGCGATCATAGAATACCAGTGGGAAAGCCACATCGTGTCTCTGACCAATCATAGAGCACAATTGTTAGAACCGTAAGCATACTTTGACATTTTAAGATACATACAAAAAGAAAAAAATAAATAACGTTGAAAAATTTCGAAGTTTAAAAAAAAAATAGTTTGTTTTTATGAAAAAATATTGAATTATTAGTTCAGATTTTACGGATATAGTTTTATTTTTCAATCCAAAAAAGGACTTAAGTTTCACATTTGAACCATAGAATTGTATTTTCCATAATTTTCTTTCAACAAACTAGAGTTTACAGTCAAAAACCCTTATTAGCTCAGATTTTACAGAAATAGTTTTATTTTTTGATCCAAAAATGGGCTTAAGTTTCACCTATGAACCAGAGAATTCTATTTTCCATAATTTTCTTGCAAAAAACTATAGTTTACGGTCAAAACCCTTATTAGCTCAGATTTTACGGAAATAGTTTATTTTTTCGATCCAAAAATGGACTTAAGTTTCACATTTGAACCAGAGAATTGTATTTTCCATAATTTTCTTTCAACAAACTAGAGTTTACAGTCAAAAACCCTTATTAGCTCAGATTTTACAGAAATAGTTAATTTTTTCGATCCTAAAAAGGTCTTAAGTTTCAGATTTGAACCAGAGAATTGTATTTTCCATAATTTTCTTGCAAAAAACTAGAGTTTACGGTCAAAAACCCTAATTAGCTCAGACCCCCCCCAAAAAAAAAAAAAAAAAAAAATTCAGACATTTCTTGTTAAAACTTTATTTTCAACTAATTCACCGGGTTTTCGAGAGCAGTTCATGCCAGAGTACAGCACTACAACTAGTCTAAGACATCCACTCTGTCATCGCCCCCACCCCCCAAAAAAATACTTTTCAGACATTTCTTGTTAAAACTTTATAACTAGTCTAAGACATCCACTCTGTCATCGCCCCCACCCCACAAAAAAAAATACTTTTCAGACATTTCTTGTTAAAACTTTATTTATAGCTATGTTCACTATAATATCCCATTGCCTATTGCATCATGGGCCAAAAAAGGCTTAGATCCCTCACAGTGGTAGCTACTCAAGGAAGAATTTGAATAACCCATCAATTTCCTTTATATCAAAAAGCTTCACTCTGAAGCTATACCCCTTAAAAATTCAATTTCCTTTATATCAAAAAGCTTCACTCTGAAGCAATACCCCTTAAAAATTCAATTTCCTTTATATCAAAAAGCTATACCCCTTGAAAAATCAATTTCATTTATATCAAAAGCTTCACTCTGAAGCAATATCCCTTAAAAATTCCTTTTCCTTTATATCAAAAAGCTTCACTTTGAAGCAATACCCCTTAAAAATTCAATTTCCTTTATATCAAAAAGCTTCACTCTGAAGCAATACCCCTTAAAAATTCAATTTCCTTTATATCAAAAAGCTATACCCCTTAAAAATTCAATTTCCTTTATGAGAAAAAGCTTCACTCTGAAGCTATACCCCTTAAAAATTCAATTTCCTTTATATCAAAAAGCTTCACTCTGAAGCTATACCCCTTAAAAATTCAATTTCCTTTATATCAAAAAACTTCACTCTGAAGCTATATCCCTTAAAAATTCAATTTCCTTTATATCAAAAAGCTTCACTCTGAAGCAATACCCCTTAAAAATTCAATTTCCTTTATATCAAAAAGCTTCACTCTGAAGCAATACCCCTTAAAAATTCAATTTCCTTTATATCAAAAAAGCTTCACTCTGAAGCAATACCCCTTAAAAATTCAATTTCCTTTATATCAAAAAGCTTCACTCTGAAGCAATACCCCTTAAAAATTCAATTTCCTTTATATCAAAAAGCTTCACTCTGAATCTATACCCCTTAAAAATTCAATTTCCTTTATATCAAAAAGCTATACCCCTTAAAAATTCAATTTCCTTTATATCAAAAAGTTTCTTTCTGAAGCAATATCCCTTAAAAATTCAATTTCCTTTATATCAAAAAGCTTAACTCTGAAGCAATACCCCTTAAAAATTCAATTTCATTTATAACAAAAAGCTTCACTCTGAAGCAATACCCCTTAAAAATTCCTATTCCTTTATATCAAAAAGCTTCACTCTGAAGCAATACCCCTTAAAAATTCAATTTCCTTTATATCAAAAAGCTTCACTTTGAAGCAATACCCCTTAAAAATTCAATTTCCTTTATATCAAAAAGCTTCACTCTGAAGCAATACCCCTTAAAAATTCAATTTCCTTTATATCAAAAAGCTATACCCCTTGAAAAATCAATTTCATTTATATCAAAAAGCTTCACTCTGAAGCAATATCCCTTAAAAATTCCTTTTCCTTTATATCAAAAAGCTTCACTTTGAAGCAATACCCCTTAAAAATTCAATTTCCTTTATATCAAAAAGCTTCACTCTGAATCTATACCCCTTAAAAATTCAATTTCCTTTATATCAAAAAGCTATACCCCTTAAAAATTCAATTTCCTTTATATCAAAAAGCTTCACTCTGAAGCAATATCCCTTAAAAATTCAATTTCCTTTATATCAAAAAGCTTAACTCTGAAGCAATACCCCTTAAAAATTCAATTTCCTTTATAACAAAAAGCTTCACTCTGAAGCAATACCCCTTAAAAATTCCTATTCCTTTATATCAAAAAGCTTCACTCTGAAGCAATACCCCTTAAAAATTCAATTTCCTTTATATCAAAAAGCTTCACTCTGAAGCAATACCCCTTAAAAATTCAATTTCCTTTATATCAAAAAGCTATACCCCTTGAAAAATCAATTTCATTTATATCAAAAAGCTTCACTCTGAAGCAATATCCCTTAAAAATTCCTTTTCCTTTATATCAAAAAGCTTCACTTTGAAGCAATACCCCTTAAAAATTCAATTTCCTTTATATCAAAAAGCTTCACTCTGAATCTATACCCCTTAAAAATTCAATTTCCTTTATATCAAAAAGCTATACCCCTTAAAAATTCAATTTCCTTTATGTCAAAAAGCTTCACTCTGAAGCTATATCCCTTAAAAATTCAATTTCCTTTATATAGAAAAGAACACTAAGAAGCAAATTGAGTTAGCTTAATGCAAATGAGATATCATTTTGATATCTCTAATAGTGTATGCGATACTGGAGCGAGATCTCAGATACCTTTAAGCTACAGGCTATTAACCGGATTCCATATGTACCCACAAAAAAATTTCAATTGCCAAAAAAAAAAAATAATAATAAAACATGTTATGATGAAAGTGCTTCAAAAACCTATCTGGCTGCGTCATAAAAGACATGAATAGCGTGAATTAGAAATCCGGTAAATTGTGTCAGAAAAAACTTGAACCAAACCAGATTATACCCACCTAACCAGATTGTACCTACCAAACCAGACTATACCCACTCCCGTCTGCTAAGGCAAGTGCCGTTCGTAGTAATAGGTGCTTGACCCTGGCAAGCCAATGTACCGGTTAAACTATACACATATCCATGCCTCAGGCTTGTGAAAGTGCATGTATCCTTTTAAGTAATTGGGGCCTTACTACTCATACCCTGTAAATTTCATGCTGATCAGTAGCAAAACAGAGCATGAAACGTGGCATTGAATTGACAACCCGCAAATATTGTCACTGTAAGAACGAAGAAGAATACGAATTGACTGAACCGACAAAGCAACAGATTAATACTAAAGAATGTGCCCTGCTTAAGGTGTATGCCCCTTGCGCAATTTGTAGAGTCTTATTGTTCTGCTCTCCCACGGTTTCAATATATTAACCAAACTGTAAAACCAAACAGATTAACTTTAGATTAAAGCTGCACCAAATCAGCGGTAATCTATTAAACCATGCTATGGCAACGTTGTAACCCTTCCAACATTGGCTAGAGGGCTAAACTTTCTTGTAAAGATTCCCGCTTAACTAAACGCAAAATTGTACTACATTTTCACCGTCTTTGGCAGTTTAAAGGTTTGCCCAGAAAAAATATTACCAATTCAATGTTCCACACATGGTGGAAATTAACCTCATATGAGATTAACATGCGTTTGAATCTACCCTCAATTATAAAAATTATTAGTTGGACCGGTACAAATTATATTATTTACACGGCATTTACTTTTATAAATCCAATAATGATGCTAATAACGCGTTAATAGTCAAAAAGAAGTTCGATTCAAAACATCTTTTCATTTTTTTTTATACTTTTTGTCGGGGTGATTTTAGGGGGGGGGGTGCAAAAAAAAGACTTTAAAACGCATCAAGAACTTGTCTATTTTCATTTTTATTACGTTTTGACAAGTCGGACAGACATTTCGGGGGGGGGGGGGGGGGGGATAAAACACCCTTACCCCCCCCCCCCCTCTGGATACGGCCTTGGTTACAGCCGCAGGCTGGTCGCGAAATTGCCTATTTCAGATAGAACATATATCTTACGACTTAAGTAGTAAAAATATTATCTCCAGGTTTTTGAAGTTTCCCCAGATTCCCCAAAAAGAAAATAGGGTTTACCGACTAACCCCGAAATTAGCAACCGTAAATAGACGAACGTTAACACGAAGAAAAAATTGCTTATGTAGATTTTCAGGGAAGATTTTATGGAGCCCAATTTTCCTCTGGGTGATTTGGAGACAGTGTAAGAACAGCACCAAAGGTGTTAAAACAAAATATATTTTGTCCACTGTCTCATGTTTAATTTATTCGTACCTGAAAACTAAAGAAAATTTGATTATTTCAAAATTATGAAATTTTTAGGGTAGTATCACCCTAGCGTCAGTGTTGCCGTCAGTGTTGCCATGTTGAACTGCACCTTCAAAGGAAGGCTGTGTCTTCTTAAAGCCTTTGGCGCCATATGCTTTTAGTTTTTTTTTATTAGCATAATAATATTAATAATATTTTTATATTATTACAATATTGTTTTATACGATATTTAATATTTTTACATTATAATATAATAATATTTTTTTTATTAGCCATATGCTTTTAGCATTTTTTTATTAACATATTTTATTTATTTTTTTAGCATATTATTTTTTAGCTTATTTTTTGCTAATTTTTCGCCCACATTTCCGTTTTTTTATTTGTTGCCCGCTGCTATCAAACACTGCATAACTACACGTATATTTTTTTTTACATTTAAAACTGAATTCCTGACATTAATTTTTAAGAGATGTAAATTAAGATATATTAAAAAAAAAATCAATAATACCATCACAGATATGGCTGTGTATATTCCATCAAACCAATTTCAACAACCAGATTTTACTTTCACTGTTTTTGGTAATTTAAACCCCATTATAATTCCATATTATATTATATATTATAATTATAATTATAATTAATTCTAATACAATTATTATATAATTAGTTTTATCATAATTATAAGATAATTATATATTATATGTTATAATTAAATACTGCATAATAATTGTAGGTTCGATACTTCCAACGCTTCTATGGGGTGTAAGTGGGGTTTAATTACTACATTAATTATTTAAATTAATTAATTTAAAAAGACCGAATTAATTAAACTAATTTTGTTTTTACAATTTACATTAATTATTACTGTAATGATTATTGCAGCTTCGATCCCTCCAGCACTTCTTAGGGGTGTAAGTGAGGTTTAATTACTACATTAATTAGTAATTATTTAAATTAATTAATTTAAGTTGATTAAATTAATTAAACTAATTTAATTTAATGTAACTATTTTAATGTAACTAATTTAATGTAATGATTATTGCAGGTTCGATCCCTCCAGCACTTGTTTGGGGTGTAAGTGAGGTTTAATTACTACATTAATTATTTAAATTAATTAATTTAAATTGAGTGAATTAATTAAATTTATTTAATTCTTACAATTTACATCAGTTATTACTGCAATGATTATTGTAGGCTCGATCCGTCCAACACTTCTTTTGGGTGTAAGTGGGGTTTATTTACTACGTTAATTATTTAAATTAATTAATTTCAATTGATTAAATTAATTAAACTAATTTAATTTTTACAATTTACATCAAGTATTACTGTAATGATTATTCCAGGTTCGATCCCCCTACCCCGACCCAAAGGGCTCCGACCCCCCTACCCTAACCCCGAAGGAAGTCCCCGGTCCCCAAAGGTTCCCCCGGGCTCCCAAAGGGTCCCCCGGGCCCCCCAAAGGGCCCCCGGCTCCCCAAAGCCCCCTGAGCCCTCATTTTTTAATATTTTTTTAAGGCTTTACTATATCTTTTCAGAGCAAGTTACTTTTTTAATGTCCCTTCTAAACCTATTTTACAAGTTGAAGTACTTATCTTTTTCACCCACAACTATACTTTACAGCTTTTTGGATACCTCAACACCAAGAAATACTTTTCAAAGACCATTTCAGAGCAAGTTACTTTCTTAATGTCCCTCCTAAACCCATTTTCCAACTTGAAGTACTTATCTTTTTCACCCACAACTATACTTTACAGCTTTTTGGATACCTCAACACCAAGAAATACTTTTCAAAGACCTTTTCAGAGCAAGTTACTTTCTTAATGTCCCTCCTAAATCCATTTTTCAACTTGAAGTACTTATCTTTTTCACCCACAACTATACTTTACAGCTTTTTGGTTACCTCAACACCAAGAAATACTTTTCAAAGACCTTTTCAGAGCAAGTTACTTTCTTAATGTCCCTCCTAAATCCATTTTTCAACTTGAAGTACTTATCTTTTTCACCCACAACTATACTTTACAGCTTTTTGGTTACCTCAACACCAAGAAATACTTTTCAAAGACCATTTCAGAGCAAGTTACTTTCTTAATGTCCCTCCTAAACCCATTTTCCAACTTGAAGTACTTATCTTTTTCACCCACAACTATACTTTACAGCTTTTTGGATACCTCAACACCAAGAAATAATTTTCAAAGACCATTTCAGAGCAAGTTACTTTCTTAATGTCCCTCCTAAACCCATTTTCCAACATGAAGTACTTATCTTTTTCATTCACAACTATACTTTACAGCTTTTTGGTTACCTCAACACCAAGAAATACTTCTCAAAGACCATTTCAGAGCAAGTTACTTTCTTAATGTCCCTTCTAAACCTATTTTACAAGTTGAAGTACTTATCTTTTTCACCCACAACTATACTTTACAGCTTTTTGGTTACCTCAACACCAAGAAATAATTTTCAAAGACCATTTCAGAGCAAGTTACTTTCTTAATGTCCCTTCTAAACCTATTTTACAAGTTGAAGTACTTATCTTTTTCACCCACAACTATACTTTACAGCTTTTTGGATACCTCAACACCAAGAAATAATTTTCAAAGACCATTTCAGAGCAAGTTACTTTCTTAATGTCCCTTCTAAACCTATTTTACAAGTTGAAGTACTTATCTTTTTCACCCACAACTATACTTTACAGCTTTTTGGTTACCTCAACACCAAGAAATACTTCTCAAAGACCATTTCAGAGCAAGTTACTTTCTTAATGTCCCTTCTAAACCTATTTTACAAGTTGAAGTACTTATCTTTTTCACCCACATCTATACTTTACGGCTTTTTGGTTACCTCAACACCAAGAAATACTCTTCAAAGACCATTTCAGAGCAAGTTACTTTCTTAATGTCCCTCCTAAACCCATTTTCCAACTTGAATTACTTATCTTTTTCACCCACAACTATACTTTACAGCTTTTTGGATACCTCAACACCAAGAAATACTTTTCAAAGACAATTTCAGAGCAAGTTACTTTCTTAATGTCCCTCCTAAACTCATTTTCGAACATGAAGTACTTATCTTTTTCATTCACAACTATACTTTACAGCTTTTTGGATACCTCAACACCAAGAAATACTTTTCAAAGACCATTTCAGAGCAAGTTACTTTCTTAATGTCCCTCCTAAACCCATTTTCCAACTTGAAGTACTTATCTTTTTCACCCACAACTATACTTTACAGCTTTTTGGATACCTCAACACCAAGAAATACTTTTCAAAGACCTTTTCAGAGCAAATTACTTTCTTAATGTCCCTCCTAAATCCATTTTCCAACTTGAAGTACTTATCTTTTTCACCCACAACTATACTTTACAGCTTTTTGGTTACCTCAACACCAAGAAATACTTTTCAAAGACCATTTCAGAGCAAGTTACTTTCTTAATGTCCCTCCTAAACCCATTTTCCAACTTGAAGTACTTATCTTTTTCACCCACAACTATACTTTACAGCTTTTTGGATACCTCAACACCAAGAAATAATTTTCAAAGACCATTTCAGAGCAAGTTACTTTCTTAATGTCCCTCCTAAACCCATTTTCCAACATGAAGTACTTATCTTTTTCATTCACAACTATACTTTACTGCTTTTTGGTTACCTCAACACCAAGAAATACTTCTCAAAGACCATTTCAGAGCAAGTTACTTTCTTAATGTCCCTTCTAAACCTATTTTACAAGTTGAAGTACTTATCTTTTTCACCCACAACTATACTTTACAGCTTTTTGGTTACCTCAACACCAAGAAATAATTTTCAAAGACCATTTCAGAGCAAGTTACTTTCTTAATGTCCCTTCTAAACCTATTTTACAAGTTGAAGTACTTAATCTTTTTCACCCACAACTATACTTTACAGCTTTTTGGATACCTCAACACCAAGAAATAATTTTCAAAGACCATTTCAGAGCAAGTTACTTTCTTAATGTCCCTTCTAAACCTATTTTACAAGTTGAAGTACTTATCTTTTTCACCCACAACTATACTTTAAAGCTTTTTGGTTACCTCAACACCAAGAAATACTTCTCAAAGACCATTTCAGAGCAAGTTACTTTCTTAATGTCCCTTCTAAACCTATTTTACAAGTTGAAGTACTTATCTTTTTCACCCACAACTATACTTTACAGCTTTTTGGTTACCTCAACACCAAGAAATACTCTTCAAAGACCATTTCAGAGCAAGTTACTTTCTTAATGTCCCTCCTAAACCCATTTTCCAACTTGAAGTACTTATCTTTTTCACCCACAACTATACTTTACAGCTTTTTGGATACCTCAACACCAAGAAATACTTTTCAAAGACAATTTCAGAGCAAGTTACTTTCTTAATGTCCCTCCTAAACTCATTTTTGAACATGAAGTACTTATCTTTTTCATTCACAACTATACTTTACAGCTTTTTGGATACCTCAACACCAAGAAATACTTTTCAAAGACCATTTCAGAGCAAGTTACTTTCTTAATGTCCCTTCTAAACCTATTTTCCAACTTGAAGTACTTATCGTTTTCACCCACAACTATACTTTACAGCTTTTTGGATACCTCAACACCAAGAAATACTTTTCAAAGACCATTTCAAAGCAATTTGCTTTCTTAATGTCCCTCCTAAACCCATTTTCCAACTTGAAGTACTGATCTTTTTCACCCACAACTATACTTTACAGCTTTTTGGATACCTCAACACCAAGAAATACTTTTCAAAGACCATTTCAGAGCAAGTTACTTTCTTAATGTCCCTTCTAAACCCATTTTTTAACTTGAAGTACTTATCTTTTTCACCCACAACTATACTTTACAGCTTTTTGGATACCTCAACACCAAGAAATACTTTTCAAAGACCATTTCAGAGCAGGTTACTTTCTTAATGTCCCTTCTAAACCTATTTTACAAGTTGAAGTACTTATCTTTTTCACCCACAACTATACTTTACAGCTTTTTGGTTACCTCAACACCAAGAAATACTTTTCAAAGACCATTTCAGAGCAAGTTACTTTCTTAATGTCCCTTCTAAACCTATTTTACAAGTTGAAGTACTTATCTTTTTCACCCACAACTATACTTTACAGCTTTTTGGTTACCTCAACACCAAGAAATACTTTTCAAAGACCATTTCAGAGCAAGTTACTTTCTTAATGTCCCTCCTAAACCCATTTTCCAACTTGAAGTACTTATCTTTTTCACCCACAACTATACTTTACAGCTTTTTTGATACCTCAACACCAAGAAATACTTTTCAAAGACCATTTCAGAGCAAGTTACTTTCTTAATGTCCCTCCTAAACTCATTTTCCAACATGAAGTACTTATCTTTTTCATTCACAACTATACTTTACAGCTTTTTGGATACCTCAACACCAAGAAATACTTTTCAAAGACCATTTCAGAGCAAGTTACTTTCTTAATGTCCCTTCTAAACCCATTTTCCAACTTGAAGTACTTATCTTTTTCACCCACAACTATACTTTACAGCTTTTTGGATACCTCAACACCAAGAAATACTTTTCAAAGACCATTTCAGAGCAAGTTACTTTCTTAATGTCCCTCCTAAACCCATTTTCCAACTTGAAGTACTTATCTTTTTCACACACAACTATACTTTACAGCTTTTTGGATACCTCAACACCAAGAAATACTTTTCAAAGACCGTTTCAGAGCAAGTTACTTTCTTAATGTCCCTTCTAAACCCATTTTTCAACTTGAAGTACTTATCTTTTTTACCCACAACTATACTTTACAGCTTTTTGGATACCTCAACACCAAGAAATACTTTTCAAAGACCATTCCAGCGCAAGTTACTTTCTTAATGTCCCTCCTAAACCCATTTTCCAACTTGAAGTACTTATCTTTTTCACCCACAACTATACTTTACAGCTTTTTGGTTACCTCAACACCAAGAAATACTTTTCAAAGACCATTTCAGAGCAAGTTACTTTCTTAATGTCCCTCCTAAACCCTTTTTTCAACTTGAAGTACTTATCTTTTTCACCCACATCTATACTTTACAGCTTTTTGGTTACCTCAACACCAAGAAATACTTTTCAAATACCATTTCAGAGCAAGTTACTTTCTTAATGTCCCTCCTAAACACATTTTCCAACTTGAAGTACTTATCTTTTTCACCCACAACTATACTTTACAGCTTTTTGGATACCTCAACACCAAGAAATACTCTTCAAAGACCATTTCAGAGCAAGTTACTTTCTTAATGTCCCTCCTAAATCCATTTTCCAACTTGAAGTACTTATCTTTTTCACCCACAACTATACTTTACAGCTTTTTGGATACCTCAACACCAAGAAATACTTTTCAAAGACCATTTCAGAGCAATTTACTTTCTTAATGTCCCTTCTAAACCTATTTTACAAGTTGAAGTACTTATCTTTTTCACCCACAACTATACTTTACAGCTTTTGAATACCTCAACACCAAGAAATACTTTTCAAAGACCATTCCAGCGCAAGTTACTTTCTTAATGTCCCTCCTAAACCCATTTTCCAACTTGAAGTACTTATCTTTTTCACCCACAACTATACTTTACAGCTTTTTGGTTACCTCAACACCAAGAAATACTTTTCAAAGACCATTTCAGAGCAAGTTACTTTCTTAATGTCCCTCCTAAACCCATTTTCCAATTTGAAGTACTTATCTTTTTCACCCACAACTATACTTTACAGCTTTTGAAGACCTCAACACCAAGAAATACTTTCAAAGACCATTTCAGAGCAAGTTACTTCTTAATGTCCCTCAACCCATTTCCACTTGAAGTACTTATCTTTTCACCCACAACTATACTTTACAGCTTTTGAAGACCTCAACACCAAGAAATACTTTTCAAAGACCATTTCAGAGCAAGTTACTTTCTTAATGTCCCTCCTAAACCCATTTTCCAACTTGAAGTACTTATCTTTTTCACCCACAACTATACTTTACAGCTTTTGAAGACCTCAACACCAAGAAATACTTTTCAAAGACCATTTCAGAGCAAGTTACTTTCTTAATGTCCATCCTAAACCCATTTTCCAACTTGAAGTACTTATCTTTTTCACCCACAACTATACTTTACAGCTTTTTGGTTACCTCAACACCAAGAAATACTTTTCAAAGACCATTTCAGAGCAAGTTACTTTCTTAATGTCCCTCCTAAACCCATTTTCCAACTTGAAGTACTTATCTTTTTCATCCACAACTATACTTTACAGCTTTTTGGATACATCAACACCAAGAAATACTTTTCAAAGACCATTTCAGAGCAAGTTACTTTCTTAATGTCCCTTCTAAACCCATTTTCCAACTTGAAGTACTTATCTTTTTCACCCACAACTATACTTTACAGCTTTTTGGTTACCTCAACACCAAGAAATACTTTTCAAAGACCATTTCAGAGCAAGTTACTTTCTTAATGTCCCTCCTAAACCCATTTTACAAGTTGAAGTACTTATCTTTTTCAACCACAACTATACTTTACAGCTTTTTGGATACCTCAACACCAAGAAATACTTTTCAAAGACCATTTCAGAGCAAGTTACTTTCTTAATGTCACTCCTAAACCCATTTTCCAACTTGAAGTACTTATCTTTTACACCCACAACTATACTTTACAGCTTTTGGGTTACCTCAACACCAAGAAATACTTTTCCCGGAAGAAGAAAAGGCCCAAGACATAAAAAATTTAAAGTTCACTTCTAAATTTTTCCGTAGAAGATAGGAAAAGTTATACCATGATTGTGATTATTTTCTATAAAGATAAAAAGTTTCACTTTAATTCTAAATTTTCTTAAATTCAGTTCCAACCTTTCTCAAAGAGATGAAAAAATTTAAAGTTCTGTTCCAAATATTTCCCCGGAAGAAGAAAAGTTCAACTTCGATTCTGAATTTTCTCAATGAAAATGAAATAAGTTATTGATCAATTCTATTTTCTCAAAATATTATAAAATTTTCCACTTCAATTCAGATTTTTCTCAAAAAGATGAAAAACTTTAAAATATTGTTCCAAATTTTTCTTAGAAGATAGAAAAGTTCAAGTTCTAATCTGAATTTTACAAAAGAACATAATTCAGTTCTAATTTCTCCAGAGAAAATAAAAAGCTTCCACTTCAGTTTTAAGTTCACCAAGACATAAAAAATTTAAAGTTCAGTTCTAAATTTTTACGTGGAAGATAGGAAAAGTTATACTATGATTATGATTATTTTCCATGAAGATAAAAAGTTTCACTTTAATTCTAAATTTTCTTAAATTCAGTTCCGACTTTTCACATAGAGATGAAAAATTTAAAGTTCTGTTCCAAATTTTTCTTAGAAGATAGAAAAGTTCAAGTTCTCTTCTGAATTTTACCAAAGAACACAATTCAGTTCTAATTTCTCCAGAGAAAATAAAAAGCTTCCACTTCAGCTTTAAGTTCACCAAGACATAAAAAATTTAAAGTTCAGTTCTAAATTTTTCCGTAGAAGATAGGAAAAGTTATATCATGATTGTGATTATTTTCTATGAAGATAAAAAGTTTCACTTTAATTCTAAATTTTCTTAAATTCAATTCCGGCTTTTCTCAAAGAGATGAAAAAAGTTCAGTTCCAAATATTTTCCCGGAAGAAGAAAAGTTCAACTTCGATTCTGAATTTTCTTAATGAAAATGAAATAAGTTATTGATCATTTCTATTTTTCCAAATAATATAAAAAGTTTCCACTTCAGTTCAGATTTTTCTCAAAGAGATGAAAAAATTTAAAATACTGTTCCAAATTTTTCGTAGAAGATAGAAAAGTTCAAGTTCTCTTCTGAATTTTACCAAAGAACACAATTCAATTCTAATTTCACCAGAGAAAATAAAAAGCTTCCACTTCAGTTTTAAGTTCACCAAGACATAAAAAATTTAAAGTTCAGTTCTAAATTTTTCCGTAGAAGATAGGAAAAGTTATACCATGATTGTGATTATTTTCTATGAAGATAAAAAGTTTCACCTTAATTCTAAATTTTCTTAAATTGAGTTCCGACCTTTCTCAAAGAGATGAAAAAATTTAAAGTTCTTTTCCAAATATTTTCCCGGAAGAAGAAAAGTTCAACTTCGATTCTGAATTTTCTTAATGAAAATGAAATAAGTTATTGATCAATTCTATTTTCCCAAAATAATATAAAAATTTTCCACTTCAGTTCAGATTTTTCTCAAAGAGATGAAAAATTTAAAATACTTCCAAATTTTTCATAGAAG
Organism: Artemia sinica; assembly: GCA_027921565.1. NCBI lineage: Eukaryota > Metazoa > Arthropoda > Branchiopoda > Anostraca > Artemiidae > Artemia > Artemia sinica. The sequence goes on along the minus strand of CM051274.1, from coordinate 48,759,747 downwards.
ATAGAAAAGTTCAAGTTCTCTTCTGAATTTTACCAACGAGCACAGTTCAATTCTAATTTCTCCAGAGAAGATAAAAAGCTTTCCACTTCAGTTTTAAGTTCACCAAGACATAAAAAATTTAAAGTTCTGTTCTAAATTTTTCCGTAGAAGATAGGAAAAGTTATACTATGATTGTGATTATTTTCCATGAAGATAAAAAGTTTCACTTTAATTCAAAGTTTCTTAAATTCAGTTCCGACTTTTCACATAGAGATGAAAAAAATTTAAAGTTCTGTTCCAAATTTTTCATAGAAGATTGGAAAAGTTATAATTTGATCGTGAATATTCAAGTTCTCTTCTGAATTTTACCAAAGAACACAATTCAATTGTAATTTCTCCAGAGAAAATAAAAAGCTTCCACTTCAGTTTTAAGTTCACCATGACATAAAAAATTTAAAGTTCAGTTCTAAATTTTTACATAGAAGATAGGAAAAGTTATACTATGATTTTGATTATTTCCTATGAAGATTAAAAGTTTCACTTCAATTTTTAATTTTTCTCAAAGAAGTGAAGAAAAGTTCAACTTCGATTCTGAATTTTCTCAATGAAAATGAAATAAGTTATTGATCATTTCTATTTTCCCAAAATAATATAAAAATTTTCCACTTTAGTTCAGATTTTTCTCAAACAGATGAAAAAATTTAAAATACTGTTCCAAATTTTCCATAGAAGATAGAAAAGTTCAAGTTCTCTTCTGAATTTTACCAAAGAACATAATTCAATTCTAATTTCTCCAGAGAAAATAAAAAGCTTCCACATCAGTTTTAAGTTCACCAAGACATAAAAAATTTAAAGTTCAGTTCTAAATTTTTCCATAGAAGATAGGAAAAGTTATACTATGATTGTGATTATTTTCCATGAAGATAAAAAGTTTCATTTTAATTCTAAATTTTCTTAAATTCAATTCCGACCTTTCTCAAAGAGATGAAAAAATTTAAAGTTCTGTTCTAAATATTTTCCCGGAAAAGAAAAGTTCAACTTCGATTCTGAATTTTCTCAATGAAAATGAAATAAGTTATTGATCAATTCTATTTTCCTAAAATGATATAAAATTTTCCACTTCAATTCAGATTTTTTTCAAAGAGATGACAAAATTTAAAATATTGTTCCACATTTTTCATAGAAGATAGAAAAAGTTATACTTTGATTGTGATTATTCTTCATGAAGATATGGAGCTCCACTTTAATTCTAAGTTTTCTCGAAGAAGTGCAAAATGTACAAGTTCTCTTCTGAATTTTCTTAGAGAGGAGAAAAAAAGTTAGCTCAATTCTGAAATTTACCAATGAAAATGAAAAAGCTTCTATTTCAGTTCATAATTTCTCAAAGACATAAAAATTTAAAGTTCAATTCTAAATTTTTCCATAGAAGATAGGAATGGCTATACTATGATTGTGATTATTTACCATGAAGATAAAAAGTTTCACTCTATTTCTAATTTTTCTTAAATTCAGTTCATTCATCTAACCACCAAAAACAATAGGTTAGGTTAGGTATAAATAAATATTAATAAATAATTAGAAACATTTCTCCATGTTTAAGTTAGGCTAGGTTAGGTTAACTTATCATGAGCGCTCATGATAAGCTAACCTAACCTAACTTAAACATGGTAAAAAGAGTAAATTAGGTTAGGTGTGGTTAGATTAAGTTAGGTCAGGTTAAGTTGGGTTAGGTTAGGTTAGCCTACGTACGCGCGCGTACGTAGGCTAACCTAACCTAACTTAACCTGACCTAACTTAATCTAACCTAACCTAATTTAATCTTTTTACCATGTTTAAGTTAGGTTAGGTTAGCTTATCATGAGCGCTCATGATAAGTTAACCTAGCCTAGCCTAACTTAAACATGGAGAAATGTTTCTAATTATTTATTAATATTTATTTATACCTAACCTAACCTATTATTTTTGGTGGTTAGATGAATGAACTGAATTTAAGAAAAATTAGAAATAGAGTGAAACTTTCTATCTTCATGGTAAATAATCACAATCATAGTATAGCCATTCCTCTCTTCTATGGAAAAATTTAGAATTGAACTTTAAATTTTTATGTCTTTGAGAAATTATGAACTGAAATGGAAGCTTTTTCATTTTCATTGGTAAATTTCAGAATTGAGCTAACTTTTTTTCTCCTCTCTAAGAAAATTCAGAAGAGAACTTGTACATTTTGCACTTCTTCGAGAAAACTTAGAATTAAAGTGGAGCTCCATGTCTTCATGAAGAATAATCACAATCAAAGTATAACTTTTTCTATCTTCTATGAAAAATTTGGAACAATGTTTTAAATTTTGTCATCTCTTTGAGAAAAATCTGAATTGAAGTGGAAAATTTTATATTATTTTGGGAAAATAGAAATGATCAATAACTTATTTCATTTTCATTGAGAAAATTCAGAATCGAAGTTGAACTTTTCTTTTCCGGGAAAATATTTGGAACAGAACTTTAAATTTTTTCATCTCTTTGAGAAAGGTCGGAATTGAATTTAAGAAAATTTAGAATTAAAATGAAACTTTTTATCTTTATGGAAAATAATCACAATCATAGTATAACTTTTCCTATCTTCTATGGAAAAATTTAGGACTGAACTTTAAATTTTTTATGTCTTGGTGAACTTAAAACTGATGTGGAAGCTTTTTATTTTCTCTTGAGAAATTAGAATTGAATTATGTTCTTTGGTAAAATTCAGAAGAGAACTTGAACTTTTCTATCTTCTATGGAAAATTCGGAACAGTATTTTAAAAATTTTTCATCTGTTTGAGAAAAATCTGAACTGAAGTGGAAAATTTTTATATTATTTTGGGAAAATAGAAATGATCAATAACTTATTTCATTTTCATTGAGAAAATTCAGAATCGAAGTTGAACTTTTCTTCACTTCTTTGAGAAAAATTAAAAATTGAAGTGAAACTTTTAATCTTCATAGGAAATAATCAAAATCATAGTATAACTTTTCCTATCTTCTATGTAAAAATTTAGAACTGAACTTTAAATTTTTTATGTCATGGTGAACTTAAAACTGAAGTGGAAGCTTTTTATTTTCTCTGGAGAAATTACAATTGAATTGTGTTCTTTGGTAAAATTCAGAAGAGAACTTGAATATTCACGATCAAAGTATAACTTTTCCAATCTTCTATGAAAAATTTGGAACAGAACTTTAAATTCTTTTCATCTCTATGTGAAAAGTCGGAACTGAATTTAAGAAAATTTGAATTAAAGTGAAACTTTTTATCTTCATGGAAAATAATCACAATCATAGTATAACTTTTCCTATCTTCTACGGAAAAATTTAGAACAGAACTTTAAATTTTTTATGTCTTGGTGAACTTAAAACTGAAGTGGAAGCTTTTTATTTTCTCTGGAGAAATTAGAATTGAATTGTGTTCGTTGGTAAAATTCAGAAGAGAACTTGAACTTTTCTATCTTCTATGAAAAATTTGGAAGTATTTTAAATTTTTCATCTCTTTGAGAAAAATCTGAACTGAAGTGGAAAATTTTTATATTATTTTAGGAAAATAGAATTGATCAATAACTTATTTCATTTTCATTAAGAAAATTCAGAATCGAAGTTGAACTTTTCTTCTTCCGGGAAAATATTTGGAACAGAACTTTAAATTTTTTCATCTCTTTGAGAAAGGTCGGAACTGAATTTAAGAAAATTTAGAATTAAGGTGAAACTTTTTATCTTCATAGAAAATAATCACAATCATGGTATAACTTTTCCTATCTTCTACGGAAAAATTTAGAACTGAACTTTAAATTTTTTATGTCTTGGTGAACTTAAAACTGAAGTGGAAGCTTTTTATTTTCTCTGGTGAAATTAGAATTGAATTGTGTTCTTTGGTAAAATTCAGAAGAGAACTTGAACTTTTCTATCTTCTACGAAAAATTTGGAACAGTATTTTACATTTTTTCGTCTCTTTGAGAAAAATCTGAACTGAAGTGGAAACTTTTTATATTATTTGGGAAAATAGAAATGATCAATAACTTATTTCATTTTCATTAAGAAAATTCAGAATCGAAGTTGAACTTTTCTTCTTCCGGGAAAATATTTGGAACTGAACTTTAAATTTTTTCATCTCTTTGAGAAGTGCCGGAATTGAATTTAAGAAAATTTAGAATTAAAGTGAAACTTTTTATCTTCATAGAAAATAATCACAATCATGATATAACTTTTCCTATCTTCTACGGAAAAATTTAGAACTGAACTTTAAATTTTTTATGTCTTGGTGAACTTACAACTGAAGTGGAAGCTTTTTATTTTCTCTGGTGAAATTAGAATTGAATTGTGTTCTTTGGTAAAATTCAGGAGAGAACTTGAACTTTTCTATCTTCTAAGAAAAATTTGGAACAGAACTTTAAATTTTTCATCTCTATGTGAAAAGTCGGAACTGAATTTAAGAAAACTTAGAATTAAAGTGAAACTTTTTATCTTCACGGAAAATAATCATAATCATAGTATAACTTTTCCTATCTTCCATGTAAAAATTTAGAACTGAACTTTAAATTTTTTATGTCTTGGTGAACTTAAAACTGAAGTGGAAGCTTTTTATTTTCTCTGGAGAAATTAGAATTGAATTATGTTCTTTGGTAAAATTCAGATTAGAACTTGAACTTTTCTATCTTCTAAGAAAAATTTGGAACAATATTTTAAATTTTTTCATCTCTTTGTGAAAAATCTGAATTGAAGTGGAAAATTTTACAATATTTTGAGAAAATAGAATTGATCAATAACTTATTTCATTTTCATTGAAAAAATTCAGAATCGAAGTTAAACTTTTCTTCTTCCGGGGAAATATTTGGAACAGAACTTTAAATTTTTTCATCTCTTTGAGAAAGGTTGGAACTGAATTTAAGAAAATTTAGAATTAAAGTGAAACTTTTTATCTTCACGGAAAATAATCATAATCATAGTATAACTTTTCCTATCTTCTACGGAAAAATTTAGAAGTGAACTTTAAATTTTTTATGTCTTGGGCCTTTTCTTCTTCCGGGAAAAGTATTTCTTGGTGTTGAGGTAACCAAAAGCTGTAAAGTATAGTTGTGGTTGAAAAAGATAAGTACTTCAACTTGTAAAATGGGTTTAGGAGGGACATTAAGAAAGTAACTTGCTCTGAAATGGTCTTTGAAAAGTATTTCTTGGTGTTGAGGTAACCAAAAAGCTGTAAAGTCTAGTTGTGGGTGAAAAAGATAAGTACTTCAAGTTGGAAAATGGGTTTAGAAGGGACATTAAGAAAGTAACTTGCTCTGAAATGGTCTTTGAAAAGTATTTCTTGGTGTTGATGCATCCAAAAAGCTGTAAAGTATAGTTGTGGTTGAAAAAGATAAGTACTTCAACTTGTAAAATGGGTCTAGGAGGGACATTAAGAAAGTAACTTGCTCTGAAATGGTCTTTGAAAAGTATTTCTTGGTGTTGAGGTATCCAAAAAGCTGTAAAGTATAGTTGTGGTTGAAAAAGATAAGTACTTCAGCATGTAAAATGGGTTTAGGAGGGACATTAAGAAAGTAACTTGCTCTGAAATGGTCTTTGAAAAGTATTTCTTGGTGTTGAGGTAACCAAAAAGCTGTAAAGTATAGTTGTGGGTGAAAAAGATAAGTACTTCAAGTTGGAAAATGGGTTTAGAAGGGACATTAAGAAAGTAACTTGCTCTGAAATGGTCTTTGAAAAGTATTTCTTGGTGTTGAGGTATCCAAAAAGCTGTAAAGTATAGTTGTGGATGAAAAAGATAAGTACTTCAAGTTGGAAAACGGGTTTAGGAGGGACATTAAGAAAGTAACTTGCTCTGAAATGGTCTTTGAAAAGTATTTCTTGGTGTTGATGTAACCAAAAAGCTGTAAAGTATAGTTGTGGGTGAAAAAGATAAGTACTTCAAGTTGGAAAATGGGTTTAGGATGGACATTAAGAAAGTAACTTGCTCTGAACTGGTCTTTGAAAAGTATTTCTTGGTGTTGAGGTATTCAAAAGCTGTAAAGTATAGTTGTGGGTGAAAAAGATAAGTACTTCAAGTTGGAAAATGGGTTTAGGATGGACATTAAGAAAGTAAATTGCTCTGAAATGGTCTTTGAAAAGTATTTCTTGGTGTTGAGGTATCCAAAAAGCTGTAAAGTATAGTTGTGGGTGAAAAAGATGAGTACTTCAAGTTGGAAAATGGATTTAGGAGGGACATTAAGAAAGTAACTTGATCTGAAATGGTCTTTGAAAAGTATTTCTTGGTATTGAGGTAACCAAAAAGCTGTAAAGTATAGTTGTGGGTGAAAAAGATAAGTACTTCAACTTGTAAAATAGGTTTAGAAGGGACATTAAGAAAGTAACTTGCTCTGAAATGGTCTTTGAAAAGTATTTCTTGGTGTTGAGGTATTCAAAAAGCTGTAAAGTATAGTTGTGGGTGAAAAAGATAAGTACTTCAAGTTGGAAAATGGGTTTAGGAGGGACATTAAGAAAGTAACTTGCTCTGAAATGGTCTTTGAAAAGTATTTCTTGGTGTTGAGGTATCCAAAAAGCTGTAAAGTATAGTTGTGGGTGAAAAAGATAAGTACTTCAAGTTGGAAAATGGGTTTAGAAGGGACATTAAGAAAGTAACTTGCTCTGAAATGGTCTTTGAAAAGTATTTCTTGGTGTTGAGGTATCCAAACGCTGTAAAGTATAGTTGTGAATGAAAAAGATAAGTACTTCATGTTGGAAAATGGGTTTAGGAGGGACATTAAAAAAGTAACTTGCTCTGAAATGGTCTTTGAAAAGTATTTCTTGGTGTTGAGGTAACCAAAAAGCTGTAAAGTATAGTTGTGGGTGAAAAAGATAAGTACTTCAAGTTGGAAAATGGGTTTAGGAGGGACATTAAGAAAGTAACTTGCTCTGAAATGGTCTTTGAAAAGTATTTCTTGGTGTTGAGGTAACCAAAAAGCTGTAAAGTATAGTTGTGGGTGAAAAAGATAAGTACTTCAAGTTGGAAAATGGGTTTAGGAGGGACATTAAGAAAGTAACTTGCTCTGAAATGGTCTTTGAAAAGTATTTCTTGGTGTTGAGGTATCCAAAAAGCTGTAAAGTATAGTTGTGGGTGAAAAAGATAAGTACTTCAAATTGTAAAATAGGTTTAGAAGGGACATTAAGAAAGTAACTTGATCTGAAATGGTCTTTGAAAAGTATTTCTTGGTGTTGAGGTATCCAAAAAGCTGTAAAGTATAGTTGTGAATGAAAAAGATAAGTACTTCATGTTGGAAAATGGGTTTAGGAGGGACATTAAGAAAGTAACTTGCTCTGAAATGGTCTTTGAAAATTATTTCTTGGTGTTGAGGTATCCAAAAAGCTGTAAAGTATAGTTGTGGGTGAAAAAGATAAGTACTTCATGTTGGAAAATGGGTTTAGGAGGGACATTAAGAAAGTAACTTGCTCTGAAATGGTCTTTGAAAAGTATTTCTTGGTGTTGAGGTAACCAAAAAACTGTAAAGTATAGTTGTGGGTGAAAAAGATAAGTACTTCAAGTTGGAAAATGGGTTTAGGAGGGACATTAAGAAAGTAACTTGCTCTGAAATGGTCTTTGAAAAGTATTTCTTGGTGTTGAGGTATCCAAAAAGCTGTAAAGTATAGTTGTGTGTGAAAAGGATAAGTACTTCAAGTTGGAAAATGGGTTTAGGAGGGACAATAAGAAAGTAACTTGCTCTGAAATGGTCTTTGAAAAGTATTTCTTGGTGTTGAGGTATTCAAAAGCTGTAAAGTATAGTTGTGGGTGAAAAAGATAAGTACTTCAACTTGTAAAATAGGTCTAGAAGGGACATTAAGAAAGTAACTTGCTCTGAAATGGTCTTTGAAAAGTATTTCTTGGTGTTGAGGTATCCAAAAAGCTGTAAAGTATAGTTGTGGGTGAAAAAGATAAGTACTTCATGTTGGAAAATGGGTTTAGGAGGGACATTAAGAAAGTAACTTGCTCTGAAAGGGTCTTTGAAAAGTATTTCTTGGTGTTGAGGTATCCAAAAAGCTGTAAAGCATAGTTGTGGATGAAAAAGATAAGTACTTCAAGTTGAAAAAAGGGTTTAGGAGGGACATTAAGAAAGTAACTTGCTCTGAAATGGTCTTTGAAAAGTATTTCTTGGTGTTGAGGAGGTAACCAAAAAACTGTAAAGTATAGTTGTGGGTGAAAAAGATAAGTACTTCAAGTTGGAAAATGGGTTTAGGAGGGATATTAAGAAAGTAACTTGCTCTGAAATGGTCTTTGAAAAGTATTTCTTGGTGTTGAGGTATCCAAAAAGCTGTAAAGTATAGTTGTGGGTGAAAAAGATAAGTACTTCAAGTTGAAAAATGGGTTTAGAAGGGACATTAAGAAAGTAACTTGCTCTGAAAAGATATAGTAAAGCCTTAAAAAAGTATTAAAAAATGAGGGCTCAGGGGCTTTGGGGCGACGGGGGCCCTTGGGGGGGCCTGGGGGACCCTTTGGGAGCCCGGGGGAACCTTTGGGGACCGGGGGCTTCCTTCGGGGTTGGGGTAGGGGGGTCGGAGCCCTTTGGGTCGGGGTAGGGGGATCGGGGCGCTTTGGGGTTGGGGTATGGGACCTCACGACACTGTTCAAATAGAACTTGTGTATTATAACGACCACACTCAAAACCTCTTCTAAAACCTTTTCTAAAATCATCTTTTAAAATGTCTCTAACTGTTTCGCCGAAATAATTCCCTAAAATGTCTAAAACGGTTTCGCCCAAATAATCTCTAAACGTAATTTCATCGTGTTCCTTTTGTTTTTGGCATCTCTGCGCTTTCACATTTGAAATTACTAAGAAACCTTTTCCCGCGTTAAACTCTAAGATCAAAACATTCGCCGGAGTTACAATTAACCTTGCCATCACCTGCCAGTTATTTATAAACTTTGCCCCAGAAACAATTCTGGTCGAACTCCAAAGATATTAATAAACTTTGCCCGGAAACAATTTGATTAATGACTGACAGCACAGGTGTTCCAAATTCCCAATCGATGACGCAATCAAGTTCTCGGAAACTGTCAGCATTAAACTAAATTGTAGATGGCAGCAGGGGTGAGCAATGGGAGTAGCACCCCCCTCTCTACTTTAGTGTATATTCCCCCAAGTCCCTATTTAAGGAAATATTATTATTAATCTTAATTCTGGTTTCAATTGATTCTCGGACTACCTGCTTTATGCCTAGGTCATTGCTAATAAGGGCAAATTCATCAAAAAGTATATTGTGGCTAGGATTTTCAAAAATATGGCTGCCTAATGCAGAATCAGATGAAACAACGGAAATACTAGAATTTAGAGCTTTGACTATATCATCTTTATGCTGTTGTATGCGCTTTTCTAAATTCTGGTGTGTTCTACCTACATAATATTTGCCACAATCACATGGTATTTGATAGACCCCTCTTTGGCGAGTAACTGGGGTTTTATCTTTACCAGAATTTAGAAAATTTATGATTCTAAAATTATTTGTGAATACTACATACAGATTATTTTTTGTGCAAACTTTTTTAAGATTTGTAGTGATTTTTGGGATGTAGGGGAGGTAAATTATGTTTAAGGGCTTGTCAGAAATATCACATGGTAAACTATCATTAATTTTACGGGAATGTCTCTTCAGTCTACAATTAATTACACTATTAATAAATAAAATAGGATACCCATTTCCAAAAAGTATGTCCTTGATAAAGTTTAATTCTGCTGTTATGTGGGAATCAGAACAAATGTTTAGGGCCCGATCGACGAGGGATATTACGACTGCTCTTTTAACTTGTGGGGGGTGGTTTGATTTAAAATGCAAATATCTATTATTTTGTGTTGGTTTTCTATAAATAGTAAAATTGAGTTTATGCGAAGCTACGAATAACTAACACATCTAGGAATGGGATTTTATTTGCGATTTCGATTTCTAAAGTAAACTGTAAATTTCTATCGTATGTGTTAAGGTGATCTAATTACCCTTTAGCTCATTTTCCCCATAGTTCCAGAGATTTTCCCCATAATGACCTTGTTTAAACTCTGTAACAAGTACTCAATGTATTTCCAGTTCCGTAATTCTTTTTACCAGCAAATTAATGGCTTAGCGATGGGCGCACCCCTCTCCGGGTTACTGGCGAATATTTATGTGGAACATATTGAAAATTGGGCATTAGATTCGTATTTTTTAAAACATGTCTTTTGGGGACGTTACATGGATGATGTAATTTCACTCTGGTACTATGGGGAAAATGAGCTTAAGGGTTTTTTAGATCACCTTAATACATACGATAGAAATTTACAGTTTACTTTAGAAATCGAAATCGCAAATAAAATCCCATTCCTAGATGTGTTAGTTATTCGTAGCTTCGATAAACTCAATTTTACTATTTATAGAAAACCAACACAAAATAATAGATATTTGCATTTTAAATCAAACCACCCCCCCACAAGTTAAAAGAGCAGTCGTAATATCCCTCGTCGATCGGGCCCTAAACATTTGTTCTGATTCCCACATAACAACAGAATTAAACTTTATCAAGGACATACTTTTTGGAAATGGGTATCCTATTTTATTTATTAATAGTGTAATTAATTGTAGACTGAAGAGACATTCCCGTATAATTAATGATAGTTTACCATGTGATATTTCTGACAAGCCCTTAAACATAATTTACCTCCCCTACATCCCAAAAATCACTACAAATCTTAAAAAAGTTTGCACAAAAAATAATCTGTATGTAGTATTCACAAATAATTTTAGAATCATAAATTTTCTAAATTCTGGTAAAGATAAAACCCCAGTTACTCGCCAAAGAGGGGTCTATCAATTACCATGTGATTGTGGCAAATATTATGTAGGTAGAACACACCAGAATTTAGAAAAGCGCATACAACAGCATAAAGATGATATAGTCAAAGCTCTAAATTCTAGTATTTCCGTTGTTTCATCTGATTCTGCATTAGGCAGCCATATTTTTGAAAATCCTAGCCACAATATACTTTTTGATGAATCTGCCCTTATTAGCAATGACCTAGGCATAAAACAGGTAGTCCGAGAATCAATTGAAATCAGAATTAAGATTAATAATAATTCCTTAAATAGGGACTTGGGGGAACATACACTAAATGCTCTATACACAAATTTAATTAAAATTGATCTTACAAGTTATTTTAAAAACCGATAGATATCAACACAGAACCGGTCACAAAAAGACCTTTGAGGTTAGCTGCCAAAAAAGCTGGATTAGCAATAAGAACGTGTTTTTAAATTATTTTTCTTTCATCTCATTGAATCGCCTTGTTTTACCTTACTTTTAATCAGTCCTGGTTGAACTTCGCTGAAGTAAGGATGCTAGGACTGCTTTGAAAAATTTTTAATTTTTGGTTTTATTGGTTGCATGTTGTTGTGAGTCTTTTTTCTTTCATATATTTTTGTCTTGCTGAGGACGGCCCTTGGACATAGGGCCGAAATATTCATTCAAATTATCTCCACTGTCTTGCAAAAAGATTTCCCTATTGTTCTTCGTACTTTTGTTGTTTACAATTTACATTAATTATTACTGTAATAATTATTGCAGGTTCGATCCTTCCAGCCCTTGTTTGGGGTGTAAGTGAGGTTTAATTAATACATTAATTATTTAAAGTAATTAATTTAAATTGATTGAATTAATTAAATAATTATTGCAGGTTCGATCCCTCCAAAACTCCCTTGGTGGCATGCAACAGTCACTTAGTGGTGTTTTGAGTGAGATGTCTGTGTTGCGAAGAATGTTGCAAGATCAAGGCTTTGGAAGCTCTATTATTTAATAATTTATATGGTGCCATTTTCTACCTGTGTCTAGGAATTTATTTAGTTCCGATAATTCTCTTGTAAATCTTTAAATTTTTTTCGGAGTACTTATTATGATGATAATCTTCTCTACATTTTTCTTTCTTTAAAAATGTATGCATTTATTTTAAGTAACATATAATCTAATTTATTATTTGTTTTTAGTCGAGTATTTAAATTTCACCTATTGTAGTATAATATCCTAAATAGCAAGCTTGTAGGGTTGTAGCATAATTTATTTTGTAGATTCACATTCCACTTCTTAGGTTGAATTAAGGTGATGCTCACATTTTTTTTTTTTTTTTTTTTTGTAAGGCCAAGTTCTAGGGGTTATTGCTTTTGGGTATTGCAGTCTCTTGCAATTTCGAAGCTTTAGTTGTTTTTTTTTTACTCTTACCTCCACCCCATGATGTACTGCTGTACTAAGCGAAAAACTGTGTCTTAATAAACCAGGTTTCCTACAATTAGGTTCATCTTAGTTGTGGCAATTTTTAATGTGTTATGTTGCATGTTTGTCAAACTGGGAGGTGTAGCCTACATTCTTAAACTTGCCGCTTCTCTATTTATATCTGTGCAATCTCGTACTGCTATGCTAAGCGTAAAAAGGGCATCTCAATAAATCACGTACAACAAACAGTTCAATAGGGACAAATCCTTTTATTTGACAGTGAAACAACAAGAAAATCTCTGGATATTTCGGTCACATATACAGTGGGTGTCTTCAGCAGACAGACTGGTTATCTGCTGAAGACGGCCACTATATATGTGACCGAAATATCTAGAGATTTTGTTGTTGTTTCTCTGTCAAATAAAAGGATTTGTCCCTATTGAACTGGTCATGGAAAGCAGTGTGGTCTTTTAAAATACCTACTCAATAAATCAGCATTGCTCTTGGTAATATAATAATGAGCCATCTCAGCTGTTGTAACTTTTAATTATGAAGTTTCAAAATGGAATTTTTGGAAAAATTTCAAGTCGGAAAAAATTTAAAGTAAAAATTAAATAAAAATTTAAATTTAAGGTCGGAAAAAATTTAAAGTAAAAATTAAATAAAAAATTAAATTTAAAGTCGGAAAAATTTTACTTATGGGTGCCGTCCGGTTTGATTGAAATTTTGTAATTTGAAATCTCCCTTTGATGCCTAAAAAATTTTCTTTATATAATTTTTTTATAACGGTAAAAAAAAAATTAGAGACAGTTTTTTAGTTTTTTTACCCATTTGTACCCCCTAAATAACTGCATAATTTTATTATATACTCCCTGAATAATCAATAGGATTATTATCCATCGAAAAAAATATCGATAAAATGAAAAATTAATTTAAAAAAAAAACTGAATGCGACATCATTTTTAGAAGCCAATTATGATAAATTGTGCTTATATAATGAAATGCACGGAAAATATCTTCGTATTAAAATGTACTTAATATCATACTCAAAAACTCTAAAAAATAAATTGCCGAGCAGAGAATGGACCATTCATGTAAGTTTCATTTATCTTTATTAATTCGGGTTAATTTTTGATATTTTGCACCCTCTTGCGTCCCTAAATAGTTCCCTAATTCATATTCTGCACTCCCTAAATAATCAATAGGTTTGAAACATAAAACAGAAAAAAAACATAATGGGTAATAAATCGTACATAATTTTTAGAAGCCAGCTGTAATAAATTGTAATGGCATAATGAAATGTACTTAAAATATCTTCGTATTAAAATGTACTTAAGTAAATATTCAAACAAACAAAGAACAGCAGAGGATGAACCACTTATGGAAGTTTTACGCATTTTGTTACTCTTTTTTACTTTCTTGTACACCTAAGTAAATCCCTAATTTGTATTTTGTATATCCTCTATAGGCTTAACGCATCAAAAAGAAAAAAATAATCGCTACTAGATCGTACATTATCTTTAGAGGCCAACTGCAATAAATTTTTATGAAACTATTTAATGTTCTTAAAAAAATCAAAAAAAGAATCCAGCAGAGGATGAATCACTCATGCAGTTTTCTTTAATTTTATTAAGTAAGTAAGTTTAGTAAGTTTATTTAGTAAGTTTAAGTTTATAGTAAGTTTAGTAAGTTTATTCACCAAAAAATACAGATTTGAAACACGATACTTTTATTACCCCTTGAAAGGCTCCATGGTCAGGGATACAAGGGGGATACAACAACAACAACAACAAAATCAATATAATCAACAACTGAAGAAAAATTATACGCTGACAAAACAATAGATTTACCTAAGAAAAATTATTTTTGGCTTATATAACGATAATGTGACTCATAATCTACGTCAACTTAAGAAGTACTAGATAATAAATGCACGCTCGGAAAGTTTCGAAAAATTATCAATTCTACATAAATAATTTTGTCATCTAATATCAAATCAATATGAAATCGAAGTAACACATTTCGTAAAAGTTAGATACCTCTTATTTGCTTCAATGAATATCAATGAATACCAAAATCAACGGTAAATTACACATAATTACTTCGGATTTTTTTTTTTAGTTTTAGCACTTTCTTGTGCACCTAAACAATTTTCTAATTTGTATTTTACATGCCCGAAATAATTGATAGAATCGCAGTTATTAATTGAGTAATTGAGTTAAATGAGAAACAAAATAATGGCTATTAAGTTGTCCATATAAAGGCAATTATATTAAATAGTATTATAGCACTATATTTATTATAATTTATATAATATTCAATTAACATTTATAATAAATTTACTGATACAATGAAATGTACTTAAAATCTCTTCATACTAAAATGTACTTAAAAATTTGTTAATTCAAAAAGTTTGATACTTTTTCCACCAGAGAATGAATCAATTCTTTAAGTTTCATTTAATTATCTTCTTAATTATCTTAGAGTTGAATGCTCTTCAATATAAAAAATTTTTTCGACCAGAGAAATAAAGCCTAATGATGGATTTTATATTTTTCTTTATTTTGTTGAGGAAATCTCAAAAATCAATGTATAAAAAAATGTCTAAAATAAATAAATGTTTAAAATAAAGATCTCTGCATGAACCTCTTAAACTTAGTAAGTTTGGTTGTTTTTTCTTATGTTTTTTTTTTTTAAATATAGTTGGTATTATCATTTGCTTATGCGCATGTTGAGTTTGGCGAGGATTCCCCTTGAAATTACTTCAAAGCACTATAGGTCAAATATCGTATAACTAGAGACCATAAACCTTTGGCAAGAAGCCAAAAACCTACATATTGAACCACTCAAGATCTGTCTAGTTTCATTAGCAAATTTACTTACTTTTTCTAACTGAAAGTGGCAAAATTTTTGCAAATATTCGTAATTTTTGGCATTCTTTGAAATTTTTAGGTAAAGGAAATGAAAAGAAAGATAAAAAATCATTTTTACGTCTAGTTTGGTTCTACAGGCAATTTTATTCCGGTTTTATTCAGTTTTGTCCAGGTATATTAGCAATTATACATAATTTCTTAGCAAAGTATTGCTTTTCTGTTCAAGTATAAGATTACCTGTTCAGATTTTTCTCTTAAATTTTTTGAGGTAAAGAATAAAGAAAAACAGAGAGCGCTTTTTATGTCTAGTTTGACAGTACAGGCACAAAAAAAACTTTAAAAAAATGCAGATACTTTTATTAGCAATTTACATAATCTCTAGCTGAAATATTTTTTCTCCTGGTCAAATACAAAGTTGATTCACTGTCTTTAGTACATTTTTTGGTAAAGGAACTGAAAAAGGGGGAGAGAACGCTTTTTACGTCTAGTACTGGCAAAAACACTTAAAAAAATCAGGTACCTATATTAACAATTTTACGTAATTTCTAAGTAGTTTTTTTTTTTTTTTTTTTTTTTTTTTTTTTTTAATACAAGGTTGGCCGTCTTTATAACATTTTTATGGCAAAGAAACTAAATAGAGAGAACAAGCTTTTTATGTCTAGTTGGGCAGTAGAGTTCCAAAACATGAGATGTAAATTAGGTGAACTATTGTGTGCCTTGATGTGCGGCGAAGTGAACCTTTGTTTTTCTAGTTCAATAAAATAAATGCTGATTGAATTTTAATTGATTTTGAATTAATGAAAGTTAGTTTTCACTTTTTAAGCTTTAGTGCGTATGTAGACAATAAATAACGGGAATTCATGTTGTTAGCAGTCCTTTTCCCTCCCTCTCTCTCTCTTTCTCCCCCTCCCTCCCTCCGTCTCTCTCTCTCTCTCTCTCTCTCTCTCTCTCTCTCTCTCTCTCTCTCTCTCTCTCTCTCTCTCTCTCTCTCTCTCTCCTCTCTCTCTCTCTCTCTCTCTCTCTCTCTCTCTCTCTCTCTCTCTCTCTCTCTCTCTCTCTCTCTCTCTCTCTCTCTCTCTCTCCTCTCTCCTCTCTCTCTCTCTCTCTCTCTCTCTCTCTCTCTCTCTCTCTCTCTCTCTCTCTCTCTCTCTCTCTCTCTCTCTCTCTCTCTCTCTCTCTCTCTCCTCTTCTGTTTCTATGCTTGGATGGTTCAGTATTCAAGTGAATTGAGTCTATTTAATGTCATTGTTAAGGAACGATATCCTAGGAAAGAGGAATTTCCAATATGTTTCTGTGAAATATTACTACTTGCAGTCGACAAGATATTGCAGCATTTAAAGTGGTGCAACATTGCAACATAAAAGGTAGAAAAAACTGTTTTAATAAAAAAAACGGGTTTCGTATTTTGTCGCAAACGCAGTAAAAGGTCGTATTTTTTGTTATAATTGTGAACTTTTTATGGAGAACGCCAATTTATTATGGAGGAGAAAAAAAAACGAAAAAAATACCTCCCCCCCCCCCTTTCGAAGGAAAATCCTGGACACGCCCCTGGTTCAAAGTCTTCAAAAACTCGACGATAAGATCTATAACTATGCATAATCTAAATGTGTAACTATATAATTACAATTTTAAGTTAATATACTTTTAATTAATAGGCTAATTTAAAAACTAAAAATAATAAATTTAGTGTAAGTACTATTGAGCATATTGAAACTCTTACTGCCTATATATGCCATGAGCTCAAGGCCGTATCTAGGGGGTTAGGGAGTTTGAATTCCCCCCTGAAATGTTTTCCAATTCGTAAAAAAAATAACAAAGGTGAGCATCAACAAATTTTTGATGCGTTTTTTAAAGTTTTTTTGTAGCCCCCCCCCTGAAAAAATTATTTTGTAAACCTCTCCCCCCCCCACACACACACACACACACACGAAAACAATTCTGGATACGGCCCTTTGATGAGCTTCCCACGTAACAAAGTTGAGAACCTCTGTAATAGCGAAAGCACTTTGGGCTTTACAGTTATTTACTGGGCTTCTAGAGCTGTAACTGAAAGTGAGAAATTTTGATTTAATCACTTGACTTTCAATGCGTTAGCTTAGGAAATCGACAGGACTAGCTTTGGGAATCGAAAGCTTGAATTATGGTAATATAAGCATTAATTTGAAAACTAAAAGTATTAACTTTGAGAATTGAAATCGTTAACTGAAACAAAACAATTAATTTTAGGAATCGAAAGCATTAAGTTTGGGAATTGAAAGTGTTAACTTTGCGAATCAAAAGTGTTAATTTTTGGAGTTGAAAGCATTACTTTCGAGAGTCAAAAACATTAACTTTGAGAATCGATAGCACTAACTCTGGGAAATTGAAAGCATTGACTTTGGGAATCGAAATCTATTATTTTGGGAAATGAAAGCTTTAACTTTTGAAATTGAAAGTATTTATTTAAAGAGTAAAAAAGTCAATTAATTAGGAGGATTTTTATAGGTGATTTAAGATGCTACTTCAGAACAATGAAGTTTGGAAATTTATGCTTTATTAAGCAGCTTTCACACAACCTAGGCCATTCTCTAAACTAAGGGTTAAGTTACATTACGTTAGGTATACACTTTCACACTTAAATAAGTCCTTTTGACTAGGCCAGTGTGGAAACTCATAAATTAAGCAGGATCGTCGTTTAAGGTCATCACAGTCATCATTAGCAACTATTCAAAAATGTGATGTAGAGATGAAGATTCAAGATTTGATGATCTTATGGTCATTGCAGAAGGATGGCATGTAATGAAAAGACGGTGTGAATGACATTTTAGGAGAAGATTATTAATTTGCTTTCAAAATTTGTCAGTTTCTCATGCAGTAATTTCATTTGGTTACTACTATGTTTACCTTTCCACACCGTGACTTTAACTATTATATATACGTAACATTAACTAATATGTAACACGCAACATTAATACGTAACATTACGTAACAAAACGTATAAGTAACATTAACTAATATATAGTACAGGATTTTGCTCAAGGGGAGGTGGGCCACAAAAAACTTAAAAAGCTCATCAAAAACTTGTTTATATGCATTTTTGTTACGTTTTTACGAGTCGGCCAAAACAAATTGAGTGGGGAGGGATTCAAACCCCCTACCCCCCCCCCCCCCCCCGCTCTCCCTGAGTATGGCCATGATGTCTACTTGGTGCTGCTTACGTTACGGACAAAATTGGCTCAGTAAGATTCCATAATAAGACGTAAAGCCTTAAGTTGTGTTATTGCGGAGGGTTCTACGGTGAAGAGTGAATGCCCTAATATGCGTTAAGCGGTTTTCACACTGTGCGCGTAATTTTTTGTGCTGAGTGGTTAAGTTACGTTACATTGCCCATGATGATAAATAAAAGTTCGAATAGGGATAAAATCCTTTTAATAGACAGTGATTTCACAAACAGTGATAAAATGTCACAAAAAATAATAGATATTTCGGTCATATATGCATTGACCGTCATCAGTTGTAAAACTTTATTACACATTACGCGTGTAGATAAACTTTATTATTTAAATTACGCATGATCTTTTACAGTTGATAAGTCTTTTAGCTAGGCTGATTTGAAAATTCATAAGCCATCATAGTCATCAGCAAAGATCACACAGCCATCTTAAGCAAATTTTTCAAAAATTAAAAACAAAGGATTGAGATGAAGAGATAGAGATTATTAAGCTTACATCAAGCCTGAAAGGGTTTCTAGGAAACAGTTGATCAATTTGTTTTTCAAAATTTATTAATTGCTCGTTCAAAACTTTGATTTTGTTGCTGCTATGTTGAAATTTTAAACAACAGAACCAACTTTCGTAGCGTAAAACTCTTCAGAAGAACTAGTCAACTTTGCGCTACCAGTATTAGGGACAAAATTCGCTAAGTAAGATTACGTAACATAACAAGACTAAAGCTATGCCACGCGCTGGGCACGCTTTGAACAACAGCTTTAAACGAATAATTTAGCTGGGCAGTCAAATAAATAACGATTGAAACGAATGCCATCTTTTTCAAGGTTACTGGATTTATTTCACGTGTGTGTTTTTCACAACCCTACAGTCAGTGGCGTAATTTCGTAAAAATCCTATAGAGGGGGGGAGATGGGCAAATTGGAACCAATTTTCCCAATACAAGTGAAAATGGTGAAAACTGAAAAATGAGCCATATAGCAAGGATATAATAAACTGGCCTGTTTTTGTGAATGCCTGAATTATGCATTTTTATCTTAGTTTGACACATTTTTTAAGAAACTAAATTTCTGGTGGGGGGGGACTTAGGTCTCGGAGGGGCAGTTGCCCTGCTGCCCCATAGCAAGTTACGTCCCTGTCTACAGTAGTTTGATTTTTGAACACACGTAGAATTAACAAAAGGTATTGAAGAGTTCGAGGACAAAAGTGTCATACAAAAGAAGAAGATGAAATTAAAATCAAACTAAAGATGCCACCCTTTTATAGATGCTTGGGTGAGCGTGGTGTGATTTATGGGCGCCCATAAGGGGGGGGAGGAAGGTGCCTAAGCCCCCTCCTGGCTGAATGATGCTACCATATTTTTTTATATTTTTGTTTTGAGATTTCTATTATATAGCATTAAATGTGCCAATTAAACCAGGTAAGCCCCCCTTGGAATTCAGCCTATAGGCGCTCATGGTGTGATTGAACCATTTTTACTGCTACTCATAAATATTGCCAGAATGGTGCAACCGTCCTGCTGTTGGCAACAGTGACAATGATAAAAATTATGCAGAAAACTTTCATAATTTGGATAAATTCAATCTTATGTTTACTGATCCAAGTTGATTTTCTCAATTCATTTCTATAGAATCAATATGTGAGTAAACCCATCCTAAGACAACTTTTTAATCTGCAAACTACTTTGAATGCTCCATTAAACAGAATTTTTATTAATTAAATAATATTTAAATAGATATAGATAATATTCAAACAGATTTAAAAAAAAATTAAATTAAACAGAATTTACCTCACTAAAAGACGTCGCTAATCTTAATAAACCTTTTTTTTATCTAAGTTATAATTACACACGGTGAAATAAAATTTGATATGTCATCAACTCATTTAGGGTTGTGCGAATCGCGATCAAAAGATACTGCTGTAGGTCCATTTCTGTCTTGACTTTTCAAGTACCGAGAACATCAAAATAAGTGCCCTCTAGACCCGTCTTAAGTCAGTTCATACTTCAAACCATGATTTTCTAAGATTTTCTTTTGGTTGCTTCAAAATTATGAAGTTTTAAGAGTAGCAAGGCCGTATCCAGGGGGGGGGGGGTTACCCGGTTTGAACCCCCCCCCCCCCCGAAATTTTTGACCGACTCGAAAATAAGTTGAAAATTAGTAAAACCTAGGTAAAAATCAGTAAAATTAGTCGAAAACTGAGTCAAAAATTAGTAAACCCCCCCCCCCCCCAAAAAAAAAGTCAAAAATCAGTAAAACCCCCCCTGAACAAAAATCCTGGATACGGCCCTGAAGAGTAGTATCAATTTAGCCAGTGTTGCCGCCTTGAATCGTGAAAATTAAAAAGTAAAATTAGTTAATTATTTGACAGCTTTTTTTATCCGTGAAAATTTGAGTAAAACCCTTCTTAAAAAATCTTCTCAAAATCTAGGGGGCTATTAAAAAATTATAAATAAATGTTTTGAAATCTTGGGGGGAGCCACTGCCGGAGCTTTGTCAAACCACTTTGAGTGCTATGTTTAACGAAATTTACCTCAATAACAACCTCCGTATCCTTAATAAGTTTTCTTTTATCTGGGTTTTTAGTTACCCTCTGCAAAATAAAAATTTGGAACGTCATCAACTAATTGAGGGTGGTGCGAATTGTAATCAAAAGCTATTGCTGCAAGTCCGGTTTTGACCTTTCAAGTACCTTTTCAAGTGACCTTTCGGTTTTGACCTTTCAAGTACCTTTTCAAGTGACCTTTCGGTTTTGACCTTTCAAGTACCGATAATATCAAAATAAAATTACGCTGCCCTTTAGACTCGCCTTAGGTCAATTCAAACCTCAAACAATGATTTTCCACTATTTTTTCTATTGGTTGTTTCAAAATTATGAAGTTTTACATGTAATATCAATTTTGTCAGTGTTGCCATGTTAAATCGTGAAAATTAAATTGCAAACCCAGTCAATTATTTGACAATGTTTTCTGTCCGTGAAAATTTTAGTAAATACTTCTAAACAAATTACTTGAAATCTAGGAGGGGGATACGTTTTTTCTAAGGAAAAATTCCAAATAAGTGTTTTAAAATCTAGAGGGGAGCAAATGCCAACGCTTTGCCAAGCAACTTTGAATTCCTGATTTAACGGAATTTTCCTCAATAACAGCCTCCGCTTGTATTTAAAAAAATAAAAATAAAAATAAATTTTATTTTGTCTAATTGCCCACTATTATATAAAAATTTGGCATGTCATCAACTAATTGAAAAGAGGGGTAAGTCGTGATGAAAAGATACTAAAAAGAAACCAAAATGAAATTCCCCCCCCCCTGGAGCCACAGAAAGTCTGTTCACCTGAAAACTGTGATTTTCTAAGACTTCTCTTTTGGTTGTTTCAAATTAAGAAGTTTTAAGAGTAGTTCACGTTTGTCAGTGTTGCCACGTAAAATCGCGAAAATACATAAGCAGAAATTAGTTAAATTTCACAGTGCTTTTCATCCGTAAAAAATAACGGTCTGATGATTCCCAGAGACAACACCTTCAAAGCAAAGTTGCACCTTGTTTAGCTGTTTCGTGTCATATGTTTTCAGCTAATTTTCTGCTGATTTTTTGCCCCTGTCGGATTTTTTTTTTTTAATTTGGTGCCAGCTTTTACCTGAGATTGCATAACTATATATGGAGGTAATTTTCATAAAAAGTGGAAATTTCTACCGAACCAGTTCAAACATTAGGTTTCTTTTTCATTGCCCTTGTTTTTGTTTCAGTGCCCTTTTTTCTTGTGCCCTTGGTTTTTTCAGGTGTTGAGAGACGCCAGAATTTAGGATTCAGCCTTTACTTTAGTGATACGTCTGGTTTACATGACTTTGGAATTTTGTATTTTTTTTTGTGTGAGAGAAAAGAAGAACGTGATTTTTTTGGAAATTTTTGGAATCACTTTTTGGAAATATTTTGAAAAAATAAGGACAGAAACTTTCTGAGGGAATTTCCTCAGTCTTTGAGAGGATTGCTGTTTTATTAGGATGTTGTTTAATTATAATGTCTCCATGTTCATCATGAATGTTTCTTCAACAATTTTTTGAATTCCCAAAATTTTGCTAACAATTGTTAGAGATAATTTTCTGCTAGCTTCCGTAAGCTCAGTTCACATTACAATTGAAATTGGCAATTTTTGATAGGATGGCGGAAGAAGGGCTATGTGGCATGTCATTACATCCCATCCTGTGCAGGGGGGGAGGGGCATCCTTCCTGAGATTAAAGCGAAGCGATAGATAATTTACTTCTGAGGTTAGTTGGTTAGTTCATCCCCAAAAAAATTAGACACGAAAATAGAACTTTGGCACTTCTAACCTCCAAGTTAAAAACTGGTGTTAATAACCTCCCAGTTAAAAACAGTTAAAAGCCTCCCAGTTAAAAACCTCCCAGTAAAAAGCCAGTCTTAATCACAGTGATCGGAGAATTGATAAGAGCTATAGCCCCCTTTATATTTTGGAAGATTCGACTGTATAAAGCACTCTGAAATCGCCAAAACATTTCAAGAAGAGTAAAATTTGCAGTTGTATTTATAATAATTTATTTGAAGATTTTATTCTCAATCTATTCGCAAATGAAGATTTAAAGACGGTATTTGTGAATGACTTAAATTATCGGGGACACTAAAACAAACCTTTTGTATTTCTTGTCCCGTATCATGTCTATCCGCTTCTGAGAACAGCGGCTTTGTAAGGTTTTGACTTTGGCTGTTTAAAAATTGTGAAGTTTTTTGGGTTGCAGCCCCTTTTTTGTCAGTGTTACCACGTTGTGTCGTGAAAATTCGCGAGTTAAATTTAACAACGCTTCCCGTTCCGTATTGATTTAACAGTGGTTCGTTGTTATCTGGGTATTTATGTATTATACGAGAAACACTCGAGAAATGAAGTTTGGTTAATGCTAATGAAATAAAACAAAATATAATGCAAATATAATGCTTGATCAACAAAATCGTGAAAACTACAACAAAGAATTATGGAAGGGGAACTACCCAGAGCGCATTATATTAATAACCAAAATACCAACCAAAATACAACCAAAATAACAACAAAGAACAACAACTACAACAACTACAACAACAACAACTAACAACAACTACAACAAAGAATTATAGAAGGGGAACTACCCAGAGCGCATTATATTAATAACCAAAATACCAACCAAAATAACAACAAAGAACAACAACTACAACAACAACAACTAACAACAACTACAACAAAGAATTATGGAAGGGGAACTACCCAGAGCGCATTATATTAATAACCAAAATACAACCAAAATAACAACAAAGAACAACAACTACAACAACAACAACTAACAACAACTACAACAAAGAATCATACCAAAATACCACCAAAATACAACCAAAATAACAACAAAGAACAACAACTACAACAACAACAACTAACAACAACTACAACAAAGAATTATGGAAGGGGAACTACCCAGAGCGCATTATATTAATAACCAAAATACCAACCAAAATAACAACAAAGAACAACAACAACAACAACTAACAACAACTACAACAAAGAATTATGGAAGGGGAACTACCCAGAGCGCATTATATTAATAACCAAAATACAAACCAAAATACAACAAAAATAACCAAAATACCAACTAAATATTTAATTAAAATATAGCTACAATTTATTTTCCTAGCGAGCCGAAGCTAATTGTCTGGTTTTAACACCGTAAACAACGGGTAATATCTCATGTTTGCGATCCAAATTCTCGAGTTTTTTTCTTATAATAGATAAGTACCGTGATCCGTGGACACAATAGACCGTGCAAATTAATGAGTTAAATTCAACAACGCTTCCCGTTCCGTAGTGATTTAAACAGTAACAGTCTGTTAATGTTCTAAGTTTTTAAAAGTTTTATTTCAGCCATTGAAATTATATTATTAAGGATAAAATTTTAAGGTCCAGTGAAAATATTTAAAATATTTTATATGCCTGATACTACAGCAAGTTTTTAATCTGCTGATTCCCAGTGACAGCTACGCATTAAAAATGAATCTGCACCTTTTAGAGCTATTTGCTGCCTCTTGTCTTATCTTGATTTTGGCTGATTTTTCATTTCCGTTTTTTTTTTTATTTGGCGTTAATTTTCAGTTTTTAATTTTTTTTTATTTATAGCTTATAATTTTTTTTAATTTATTTTTGTATATTTAATTGATATTTAAATTTGTAATTATTTTTATACGCCCCCGTTTTTTTTCTAATTTGGCAACCGCTATTACCAAAAGCTGCGTTACTCACTCAAAGACATTAATGTTTTTTTCATTAAAGATTAGTTTTAAAAAAAACCTTTCTGACAAATAAGTTTTCAAAGAAAAGTAAAGGCCATATTAAACTTAAGATCAGCAGATATAAATACCTATTAAAATTCAAACTAAAAATGACAAGAAATTACCATTAAAGAATAAATGAAACGCAAAACGAACAAAAATTAAATAAACAATCATAGCAAAAAATATACAACAGGTAATAATATAAATCAATAAATAATCTTAAAACGAGAAAAGTTTAAACTGAATATACAAATCAAGCTTAAAACGACCAAAAATATTCTGCTATTGAAGTATTTATGAAACCCAAAACGAACCGAAATTAGATAAATAATCATAGCAAACAAACATGTAATAGTCACTAATATAAGTGAATAAATAAATCTTAAAACGAGAAAATTTTAAACTGAATATGCAAATCAAGCTTAAAACGAACAAAAATATTTTGCCATTTTAGCATAATCGAAACGCAAAACGAACAAAAGTTAAATAAACAATCATAGCAAAAAACATACAATAGTTACTAATATAAATGAATAAATAAATCTTAAAACGAGAAAATTTTAAACTGAATATGCAAATCAAGCTTAAAACGAACAAAAGTATTTTGCTATTGAAGCATAAATGAAAACCAAAACGAACAGAAATTAAATAACCAATCATAGCAAAAAAAACGTACAACAAATATTAATATAAATGAATAAATTACAAAAAATATTATTATAGAATAAATGAAACCCAAAGCAAACAGACACTAAATAAACAATCATAGTGAAAAACATGCAATAGTTACTAATATAAATGAATAAATAAACTTTAAAACGAGAAAAGTGTAAATTGAATATGCAAATCAAGCTTAAAATGAACAAAAATATTTTGCTATTCAAGCATAAATGAAACCCAAAACGAACAGAAAACAAATAAACAATCATAACAAAAAAACGTAAAACAAAGACTAATATATATGAATAAATTTCAAAAAATAATATTAAAGAATAAATGAAACCCAAAGCGAACAGAAAACAAATAAACAATCATAACAAAAAAACGTAAAACAAAGACTAATATATATGAATAAATTTCAAAAAATATTATTAAAGAATAAATGAAACCCAAAACGAACAGAAAACAAATAAACAATCATAACAAAAAAACGTAAAACAAAGACTAATATATATGAATAAATTTCAAAAAATATTATTAAAGAATAAATGAAACCAAAAGCGAACAGAAATAAATAAACAATCAATAGCAACAAACATACAATAACATACAATAGGTACATACATAACATACAATAGGTACTAATATATGTACTAAACATAACATACAATAGGTACTAATATAGATCAATAGATAGATCTTAAAATGAGTGAAACTCCAATTGTATATGCAAATCAAGCTTGAAACGAATAAAAATCACTATAAAAAAGAGTTTGGGTTTTGCCTCCTTCTCTCACTGCAAAAATCTAAGACCTACTGCGTCATTGGTGCTTTATTGAAAACGAATTATATTACAAATATTTTCTTTTGTACTTATTACAACATTGAAAATAAACATAAAAACTAGAGTTGAATTAAATTTTGAAGTGACGAGCTTTCAACAATTAATACCAGTAGGTATTAATTAATTATATTATATATCAACAATTAATTATATATCAAGTATTCAGTTAAATTTTTTTTAGTTCTTTCCAAGACTGCTCCAAACAAATATAGTTTCACCTCAAACAAGAGTTTGGATACTGCCCCCTTTCTTAACTGTCAAAGTCTAAAGTCTACTCCGTCATTGGCGGTTCACTGAAAATGAATTATATGATAAATATTTTCTTTTTCAGTTATTACAGCATTGAAAATTAAAGTAAAAATTAGAGTAAAATAAATTCATGAACTGATGGATCTTTCAACAACTAATATCATTATATATCAAATTTCCAGTTTGGTTTTATTTGTATTTTCTAAGACTTTTCAAGATACATATAGTTTTCAGTAAAGCACTTAAGATAAAGCTTTTGCAGACAGAGCACTTTCAGTAAAGCTTTTTCAGATAAAGTCTCCCAAGTGAAACAGCTTTCTGGTCAACAGATTTGACTTTTCTTGAACAAAGCCGCTTCAAGTCTGCCTGATTTGCTTTAGAGCCGTTAAAAATACCGATTGTTAGTTTCAATTTTGGTTTTGTGACCTACAGTGATTTTTTAAAGTTTTTTCTTCATTGGCCAAAAAACTAAAAATCTTATACTGTCTTATTTTAAATATTCTTCAATTTATAAATAAATTTTTGGATCACTTTTGAACTCTAAATATAAAAAAATTACTATGTTGCTAAATTCTACTCCTACTAACAACTCACTGCAGCACCAAGACCCCTGAATCTATCCCAATCCATCCCAATCTATTCAAAGTCTCCCTCTTTACACCTTCCCGGCTTTTAATATTCTATACTTGGTTTGCAGACTTATCTTCCTATTCTTACAAACTTTTTTTTAACTGTGAAAAAACACCATAAGCCTTGGATTTTCTAGTTTTAACATCTTCACTGCTCCCACCATCTTTACTAATAATACTACCAAGGTAAGTGAAGCTGCCCACCTGATCAATCTTTTCATTACCCAACGTCACCTTTTCATCTTCACTCATTCCTAGCCTTATTGACTTAGCCTTCCTAACATTAATTTTCAAACTCGCAAAACCTCTAAAACTTCATTAATTTTGCTCACACTTTCATCTAGGATGCTTAAATCATCACCATAATGTAAGCCCAGGAGACTTTTTACTCCCCATTTGATTCCGTGGTCTCCCATTGCCTTTCCTGTGCTCCTTAAGACAAAGTCCATCAACATAATCCAAATAAAGGGGGATAGAACACAGCCCTGCTTAACTCCTGATTTAATACAAAACCAGCTGCTAACCTTTTTTTCTACTTTAACAGCAGCAGTGTTATTCTCGTACATAGCACTAATCGCTTTAATGTATTTGTCTAGTATACCATACAAGGATAAAACCTTTACTAAAGCTCTTCTATCAACAGAATCGAACGCTTGCTCATAATCTATAAAACTGAGGACCAAAGGTGTTTGACAACTCAGGCACTTCTCAATTATTAGCCTAAGAGTGAAAATTTGGTCGACACATCCTCTACCTTTTCTAGAACCCGCTGTGCTTCTCTCAAAACTTTGTCTACGGCATCTCTCAGTCTAAAAAGTATCATATTACTAAGTAATTTACTACCTACAGAGACCAGACTAATGCCTCGATAATTACCACACCCACTTTTATCACCTTTCTTATAAAGTGACTAGTAAAGGTTTTCCTAAAATCGTTAGGCACTTCCATTTTTTTCAAAAATCATGTTCATAATCTTCAGTAACTTATTTCTAACCTCAGAGCCACCATATTTAAGAAACTCATTTACCACCCTATCAGCACCTGGAGCCTTATTATTTTTTAATCCTTTTAGTACCGTCGCTAATTCTTCTTCACAAAACAAATCTTCCTTCGCATTCAAGGTATCACAAACTTTTTCATTTTCCTCTATATCTTTTCCTGCAACTCTATCTCGGTTAAGCAAACTGTCAAAATGTTCGGCCCATCTCTCTTTAGTTCTTTCCTTATCGCTAATTGTGGCCCCATTCCTATCTTTAACTGGGCCAAGTCCGGATTGACTACTCCCTTTTAATTTATTAACATGCCAGTACAATATTTTACTATTATACCGTCTAGCTGCATCTTCCAGATTCTCTGCAATTTTATCCATGCCCTCCACTTCACACCTCCTTAGTTCATATTTTAATGCTTTCTCCACTTTCTTTACATTCCTTTTGTTTTCATATGATCTATCACTCAGATAATTCTTGCACAAGTCCTTTCTCCTTTCTATTATACATAAAGCTTTTTCACTAATATTTTTAGCTGCAGTTCTAGCTTTCTTCCCTAAGACACCTTCAGCAACTTCACAAATTATTTTTCTAAAATTTTTCCAACCATTTTCCACATTATCAAATTTTAGACTCTGAAGTTTAGTATTCAACTGTTCCTGGAAAGTTTCTCTCAAATTCTCATCCTGGAGTCTTCCAACATCATAACTTCCCGGGAGGTAGTTACCCTTCCGATATTTCAGCTTTAAATTAACCCTTGACACTACTAGATGGTGATCTTTACTTTTAACATCAATAACACTCCTATATACCCTAGTATCTTTTATTGATCCTGCCAGTCTTCGGTTTACTATAACATAATCAATAAGGTTTGCTGTCTTACCATCACGTGAATACCATGTTAACTTATGGGCCATTTTATGACCAAACACCGTATTGGTTATAACTAGATTGTTATACCCACAGAATTGCGAAATCCATTACTCTTTTCTTTTCCTACGCCAAATTTTATCTTTCTTTTTTTCTATTTCAAAGAAAGCATTTTTCCTGTGAATACCATGTTAACTTATGGGCCATTTTATGACCAAACACCGTATTGGTTATAACTAGATTGTTATACCCACAGAATTGCGAAATCCATTACTCTTTTCTTTTCCTACGCCAAATTTTATCTTTCTTTTTTTCTATTTCAAAGAAAGCATTTTTCCTGTCCAATTAATCAGCATAAAATCTATCTACATCTTCATTTTAACTCCAACATCAATTCCCAACACCGTTTACACTGCAATAACATACTAATCTCTATAATAACCTTACTCTACTTATCTCTATAATTGTTTTAATACTCGGCTTATTACTTGTTTTCCTATTGCTTCTCCTAAAACTACTTGACTCTCCACTCGAGTCTACCTCAACCTCTATTTCCCCTTTATCTACTTCTAAACTAACTAGACTAGGCTCTATTTGAACCTCCTGTTGTACGCTAGAAACGGAGCTACCCTCCATTATTTCTGAAGTTACAGCTGGAGTCTCCACTGGAAGCTGGGATACAGACGATCTTGAATCGATTCTCCTAATCTCACGATTCTCTAACTCCAATTTTACAGTTTTTGCTTCCTGCGATATTAATTTACTACTGCGATATTGATATTAATGGTTGCTCAAGACAATTTTGAACTATCAAAAGTTTCTCACCCGGACGTTGACGTAAGCTATAACCATTGCTGCTTTTCTCTTCGTCATTAGATTTTAATTTACTAGTGACAATATTAGGTTTGTTTTGATCAAAATTAGGTTTTTTGATCATATCAATTTTCTCCTCAAACATAGGATTCAAACGTAAGAACGCTTCTGAATCCTTTCTAGGCTTTATCAGACGACCATTTACTGTTCTTCTTACAGACTTCTCTGGAAGTTCTTGTACCAGTAATAGGGAATCTTTTAAGATTTTTAAAATTATATAGGGTCCACGAAATTTAAGCTTTAAACCCTTGATTTCCCTTGGATTCTGAGCTTTATCTTGGACATGAACTAAGTCTCCTTTTCGCAAAACTGGTAATTCTACAGCATGTTATTATATTGTACTCTTTGAGACTTTCTCTGTTTTCCTATTTGTTCATCACAAATCCTGAAAATCGTGAATAAATTTCTAACTAAATTAACCATATAATCCTCATAACTATCAAAATAATCAGTTGAAAGCAATGTCAGTTGAATATCCAAAAATGAAAGAGGCTGCCTACCAAAAAGTATGTGATAATATGTATATTTAGTTGTGGAAGAAATAGTAAAATTCAATACATTCTGAACGAAAGGCAAATAAATACCCCAAGAATTGGGATGATCCTGACAATGAGCTTTTAATACGGATTTTGTTACCTTCACACGATTCTCACTTAACACATTCCATTGAGGATTATAACTTGACGCAAAATGTATGTTTAATTTTCAATTTTGCACACATCTGTGAAATGAAATTTGAACGGAGAGACTGGTGGGAAGCAGTGATCAAAACTTCAAAAAGACCGAAGTGTGCTATCACTGACTCTCAAAGGATGTTACACATAGCTTCTGCTGTTATCCTTGGCATAGCTTTCAGGATACAAAATTTTGAAAAATGATCAACCCCAACTAAAATATGAAAATTTCCGTTTTCAGTAGGTCCACATAATGCGCCCCCCACGGTACCAGCAGATTCTACCGAAAACACACGGAATGGGTGTTTTGGCTCTTCATTTTCTCCTAAAGTAGGTTTGATATTCTGATGCATTTTATTTCTACACAAGCACAAATTACAGTTTTCGCAATACTCTCTAACTTTTGTACTCATTCTATCAAATATCGTTCTTTACTATACAACCCGGATAACAAACAGGAAAAAGCCTACGGCTTTTTCTTCGTTGAAATAGTAAGAGACTAGCCTCAAACAATCAAGTAGCTAACTAAGTCTAATGTATGCTATGGTTTGCTATTCCAATTATCGTCTTTTAATGTAATAGCCAAATATAAATTAATATAGGCAAGAGGTCGTTCTTTATTATAAAATCCAAAGAAATGTTGTATGTTTAACGAAAAGCTTCCAAGGAATGGACTGGCAAATGTGGAACAGTTTACAGATGTAATGGGAATTATTAGACATCACTGTGAATATATGGAGGCATAATTGTCCCTTGTTTAGTTTCAGCTTCATTCGATTATCGAGCCTTTATGTACAAACTACATCCAACGAATATGACGTCATTGATCAACATTGCACATAGTCCTAAGCAATCTGTGGAAAATAAAAAAAAAGAAAAAAAGATGGTATTTAGGCAGAATGCTGTAGTAGCTGTCACTTTTCTTGATTTTCCCTTGCTGTTATATTTTCCCTTGCTGTTAAAGCAAGGGAAAATATGTTCCCTTGCTGGAAATATATATGTTCCTTGCTGGAAATATATGTTTTATAGGGGAAATATATATGTTCCCTTGCTGTTATATTTTCCCTGCTGTTATATTTTCCCTTGCTGTTAATGAAATATATTTTCCCTTGCTGTTAAAGTCAAATGACAGAAGGTTTCCTATATAGGGGTTTCGGACATGACAGTTCTAATGGTATACTTTTTGTTTTGATCTGACTTTTTCTTAGGGGTTATGGGTTTTTATATTTCTTAACATTGGACGTGATCGTCTCTTACTAGGTTACTAGCTACCGCTGCAACCCGGATTTTAATATAACTACCACTGCAACCCGGATTTTTTTACTATAACATGGGCTTCTTATTGTTCTTCACTTTATCTCTTACTAGGTTCCTAGCTACCGCTGCAACCCGGAAAGCAGTTCAGATTTATTTAAAATCAAATATAACCTCGTATGACGTCATATAATACCACAGACCTCTTTTTATTTTTCCTGTTGTATCAGTTACTATGATATAGGCTTCGGTCCTTACTGTAATTGCTAGCTACCGCTGCAACCTGGATGCTAGCTACTGCTGCAACCCGGATTGCTAGCTACCGTTGCAACCCGGATTGCTAGCTACCGTTGCAACCCGGATTGCTGCTACCCCTGGAACCACCATATATCAGTTACTATGGGCGAGAGATAGTTCTTTACTGTAATGATTTTCA
Organism: Artemia sinica; assembly: GCA_027921565.1. Classification (NCBI taxonomy): domain Eukaryota; kingdom Metazoa; phylum Arthropoda; class Branchiopoda; order Anostraca; family Artemiidae; genus Artemia; species Artemia sinica. The sequence continues at coordinate 48,727,703 of CM051274.1, read as the reverse complement.
AGCCAATATATTTCCCTTGCTGTTCAAGCCAAGGGACAGAAAGTTTCCTATGCAGGGGTTTCGGACAAGGTGGTTCTAATGGTGTACTTTTTGTTTTGATCTGACTCCTTTTTTTTAGGAACTATGGGTTTTTATATTTCTTAACATTGGACGTGATCGTCTCTTACTTGGTTGCTTGCTACCGCTGCAACCCGGACTACCTATTATTCTATTAGTAACTTTTTTCGTATGTTTGTTTCGGTAATCTTTATCATTATCATACCTTTCCTTGCTCTTTTGTTTGGATGTCTCAATTTTTGCATGTGTATAAACTTCATCATTATAATAACGTTGTTTGTCACTATTAATTTTTGCATCTCGATACGCCTTGTCGGCTGAATACCTTTGCTTTTCTCTTTTCAAGATGCTATCTCTGTTTTTTTTTGTATTATTTTTAAAACAAAATTAGGTGAAATTAATTAGCTAATTTGACAAGACATAGTAGGTAAGTAAGGGCAAGAGTTCGTTCTTTACTATAACAATCAGGATGACGTCAGTTACAACTTGGGTTTTATTTTATGCTATATCATTACAAACAGGAAAAAGCCTACGGCTTTTTCTTCTTTGAAATAGTAAGAGACGAACCTCAAGTAGCTACCCCTGGAACCACCATATATCAGTTACTATGGATGAGAGATCGTTCCTTACTATAAATTTTAAACAAACTTTTCTGATATTTCAGGATGTTAGCTTTATTTTTTGTGTAGTAAAGTTTTTTATAAGTAGAAATTTGGATTGCTCTATTAGGACTTTGAATCCTGCAATCTGAATTCAAATCTCGGTAGACGGTTTTTCTGAATTATAGCTTACTTATACTAACATTTCGGTTTCTGCCGTAATTCTTTCTTTTCAAAATTAAATTAGTTACAATGGCCTAGAATTAGTTCAGTACCATATCGTAACAGTTTATTTGATTATAATATTTATTTTTGTTAATTACGAAAGGTTTCTATATACAGCAGTTTCCTTTAAAATAAGTCATTACTCAGGTCTTTATTATGACCATGAACTGTTTGATTTAATACTTCAGTTACTATGGGTTACAGTTCGTTCCTTATTGTAATTTCGGACAAGGCAGTTCTAATGGTGTAATTTTTGTTTTGATCTGACTTTTTTTTTAGGAGTTATGGGGTTTTATATTTCTTAACATTGGACGTGATCGTCTCTTACTAGGTTGCTAGCTACCGCTGCAACCCGGATTTTCAAGCCAATATATTTCCCTTGCTGTTCAAGCCAATGGAAAGAAAGTTTCCTATACAGAGGTTTCGGACAAGACGGTTCTAATGGTGTACTTTTTGTTTTGATCTGACTCCTTTTTTAGGTACTATGGGTTTTTATATTTCTTAACATTGGACGTGAACGTCTCTTACTAGGTTGCTAGCTACCGCTGCAACCCGGATTTAGTTACCTCCTAGCCAAAATAATGGAAATTATATGAATTAACCACAGGGTTCAGTTCCTTTGGGCTTGAGTTCGTTCTTTACTATAACTAAATCATTAGTCTTACAAATACATATACTAATAACCCTAACAGGCTCGTTTTCGCCATAATTGAAAAGCATTGCTTTTCCTTCGCTGCTGATAGGTATGCTTGTATATATATTTTTATTACTGCTACATTAACTGCAATTGCTCCTTCCAAAATTAATATACGAATTTTCTAAGAAGTACGCCTCTGTATGTTCACTGTGTTGTCGAACATTTTCCATTGCATCTATAAACTGTTCCGCAGTTGCCAGTCCATACCTTGGAAGCTTTTCATTAAACTGACAACATTTCTTTTGGATATTACTATGAAGCTTTGCCAAAGCATTTCTAGCCGACTTTTCAACAGCATCCGCTCTTTCAAAGAGAATTTTAATCTGTAATTTTGAATACTTTTCGCGATCCCGATAAAACATTCGTAAAGTGTTTCTCAATTTACAAAGATCAGCCTGAATTTTTGCCATCTTCTTGTATTTCTGAATGTAATTTTTCCCTTTTCCTTATGCGTTCTTCGGTACAACCTCGCAGAGAATTTAATTTGTTCATTATAGCTTTTGTCACCCCAGTATCTACCCATTATTCTGGTAGCAACTTTTTTCTTATGTTTGTTTCGGTAATCTTTATCATTATCATACCGTTCCTTGCTCTTTTGTCTAGCCTGCTCAATTATTGCTTCTCTTTAATCTTCATCATTACCATACCGTTCCTTGATCTTTTGTTTGGCTGTCTCAATTTTTGCATGTCTATAAACTACATCATTGTGATAACACATCTTGCTGTTTTGTTTTGCTCTCTCAATTATTACTTCTCGATACGCCTGGTCGGTTGAATACCTTTGTTTTGCTCTCTCAATTATTACTTCTCGATACGCCTGGTCGGTTGAATACCTTTGCTTTTTTCTTTTCAAGTTACTATCCCTGTTGTTTGTGTAGTACTGTTTTTTCAACTTGCGCATAGCTTGCTTTGATCTAACCATTATCTAATCAAGAATGAGAGAATTTATAGTTTTGACTTTTCTTATATACTAATTATGACGTCACGGCGTAATGATTTTATTTCATGACGTCATGGCGCAATGGTATTATTTCATGACGTCTTCAGAAACAACAATATAATTTCGTGTTTTTCTATTCACGTCATAGCTCTAATATAAACTATGATGACATTCATTATTTATCTAGTAGGGTTTCAGACAAGGTAATTCTAATGATGTACTTTTGTTTTGATCTGACTCTATTTTTAGGAGTTTTGGGGTTTTTATATTTCTTAGCATTGGACTGATCGTCTCTTACTAGGTTGCTAGCTACTGCTTTAACCCAAATTCACATATATATTTATTTTTGAGAGGCAGCCTGGCCGAGTGGTCCAAGGCACTGGTGTTAGCCACCAGTCTCTTCGGAGGCGTGGGTTCAAATCTTACCGCTGGTATACGCTTATGTTTGAAAGACTGCAGTGTGAAAAGACATCAAAAATCCAGTTTTTGGTGGAAAAATTTATTCTCTTTTAGAAATAATTTATTTTAGTTACTATAGATTTTTAACCCAATTAATTTCCTTTAAAATGAGCTATTGAACAACCCTCTACGATGTTCCAGTGCCAAGCTATCTCTGGATACAAAAAAAGAAAAAAAGAAAAAAATATCCCGTTTGTGGAGAATAACGTGGTTAAAGTCAATTTTGTTGATTTTCAAGCCAATATATCTCCCTTGCTGTTCAAGCCAAGGGACAGAAAGTTTCCTATACAGAGGTTTCGGACAAGACGGTTCTAATGGTGTACTTTTTGTTTTGATCTGACTCCTTTTTTAGGTACTATGGGTTTTTATATTTCTTAACATTGGACGTAAACGTCTCTTACTAGGTTGCTAGCTACCGCTGCAACCCGGATTTAGTTACCTCCTAGCCAAAATAATAGAAATTATATGAATGAACCACAGGGTTCATTTCCTTTGGGCTTGAGTTCGTTCTTTACTATAACTAAATCATTAGTCTTAGAAACACATATACTAATAACTCTAACAGGCTCGTTTTCGCCATAATTGAAAAACATTGCTTTTCCTTCGCTGCTGATAGGTATGCTTGTATATATATTTTTATTACTGCTACATAAACTGCAATTGCTCCTTCCAAAATTAATATACGAATTTTCGAAGAAGTACGCCTCTGTATATTCACTGTGTTGTCGAACATTTTCCATTGCATCTATAAACTGTTCCGCAGTTGCCAGTCCATACCTTGGAAGCTTTTCGTTAAACTGACAACATTTCTTTTGGATATTACTATGAAGCTTTGCCAAAGTATTTCTAGCCGACTTTTCAACAGCATCCGCTCTTTCAAAGAGAATTTTAATCTGTAATTTTGAATACTTTTCGCGATCCCGATAAAACATGCGTAAAATGTTTCTCAATTTACAAAGATCAGCCTGCATTTTTGCCATCTTCTTGTATTTCTGAATGTAATTTTTCCCTTTTCCTTATGCGTTCTTCGGTACAACCTCGCAGAGAATTTAATTTTTTCATTATAGCTTTTGTCATCCCAGTATCTACCCATTATTCTGGTAGCAACTTTTTTCTTATGTTTGTTTCGGTAATCTTTATCATTATCATACTGTTCCTTGCTCTTTTGTCTAGCCTGCTCAATTATTGCTTCTCTTTAATCTTCATCATTACCATACCGTTCCTTGATCTTTTGTTTGGCTGTCTCAATTTTTGCATGTCTATAAACTACATCATTGTGATAACACATCTTGCTGTTTTGTTTTGCTCTCTCAATTATTACTTCTCGATACGCCTGGTCGGTTGAATACCTTTGTTGTGCTCTCTCAATTATTACTTCTCGATACGCCTGGTCGGTTGAATACCTTTGCTTTTTTCTTTTCAAGTTACTATCTCTGTTGTTTGTGTAGTACTGTTTTTTCAACTTGCGTATAGCTTGCTTTGATCTAACCATTATCTAATCAAGAATGAGAGAATTTACAGTTTTGACTTTTCTTATATACTAATTATGACGTCACGGCGTAATGATTTTATTTCATGACGTCATGGCGCAATGGTATTATTTCATGACGTCTTGAGAAACAACAATATAATTTCGTGTTTTTCTATTCACGTCATAGCTCTAATATAAAACTATGATGACATTCATTATTTATCTAGTAGGGTTTCAGACAAGGTAATTCTAATGATGTACTTTTGTTTTGATCTGACTCTATTTTTAGGAGTTTTGGGTTTTTATATTTCTTAGCATTGGACTGATCGTCTCTTACTAGGTTGCTAGCTACTGCTGCAACCCAAATTCACATATATATTTATTTTTGAGAGGCAGCCTGGCCGAGTGGTCCAAGGCACTGGTGTTAGCCACCAGTCTCTTCGGAGGCGTGGGTTCAAATCTTACCGCTGGTATACGATTATGTTTGAAAGACTGCAGTGTGAAAAGACATCAAAAATGCAGTTTTTGGTGGAAAAATTTATTCTCTTTTAGAAATAATTTATTTTAGTTACTATAGATTTTTAACCCAATTAATTTCCTTTAAAATGAGCTATTGAACAACCCTCTACGATGTTCCAGTGCCAAGCTATCTCTGGATACAAAAAAAGAAAAAAAGAAAAAAATATCTCGTTTGTGGAGAATAACGTGGTTAAAGTCAATTTTCTTGATTTTCAAGCCAATATATTTCCCTTGCTGTTCAAGCCAAGGGACAGAAAGTTTCCTATACAGGGGTTTCGGACAAGGCGGTTCTAATGGTGTACTTATTGTTTTGATCTGACTCCTTTGTTAGGAACTATGGGTTTTTATATTTCTTAACATTGGACGTGATCGTCTCTTACTAGGTTGCTAGCTACCGCTGCAACCCGGATTTATAATAATAGTTACATTTTGCTAATTAAAAAAAGGTTTCTATATACAGCAATTTCCTTTAAAATGAGCTATTACACACCTCTTTATTTGGACGTGATCGTCTCTGACTAGGTTGCTAGCCACCACTGCAACCTGGATATTTTAAAATTAATTTGTTTTAATTAAAAAAAGGTTTTCAACCCAATTAATTCCTTTAAAATGAGCCATTGAACAACTCTCTACGATGCACCAGTGTCAAGCTATCTGTTGAAAAGAAGAGAGAAAAAAGATGCCGTTTAGGCAGAATGCTGTGGTAGGTGCCACTTTTCTTGATTTTCAAGCCAATATATTTCCCTTGCTGTTCAATCCGAGGGACCGAAAGTTTCCTATATAGGGGATTCAGACATGGCGGTTCTAATGGCGTAGTTTTTTTTTGATCTGACTCTTTTTTAGGAGTTCTGGGTTATTATATTTCTTAAAATTGGACGTGATCGTCTCTTACTAGGTTGCTAGCTACCGCTGCAACCCGGAAACATTTATATAATGATTCATTTTTAATACTTCAGATACTATGGACTACAGTTCGTTCTTTTATATAATTTAACTATACAGGTCTTTTTTATAATCTTTTACTAGATTGCTAACTACCACTACAACCCAGATTCCTTTAAAATGAGCCATTAAACAGCTTTCTATGATGTTTCAGTGCCCCACTAGCCGTGCTGAAAAAAACAGAAAAAAGATACTTTTGATGCAAAGTATCATGGTTACACTCACTTTTCTTGTTTTTCAAACAAATAGAATTCCTTGTTGTTCAAGCCAAGAGACTATAAGTATCATTGATAGTGTTTCCGAACAAAGAAGTTCTAATGATCCACTTTTTGTTTACATCTGACAATGATTTTAGGAGTTTTTGGCTATAATTTTTGTTATTATTGGACGTGTTTTGCCGTTTCCTAGATTGTATATACCACTGCAACCATATTTTTCCTCAAAACATGATTTTTAACTTTGATTGCTATTAGCTATGTTTCGTTCTATACTAGGTTGCAGCTATAGCATTTATATAAAAATTTTATATCTAATGATTTATTTCTAATATTTTAGTTACTAATATAAATAGTAATTAAACTTTTTTAATATCTCAATTACTATGGGCTACAGTTTGTTCTTCACTATAAAACCTAGGAAAACCCAAAACTAATTTAAAGTTTTCAGAAATTTTTCTAGTTTTAATTAAAAAATAAAATTTATTGCTCAGACACCATAAGTATTTTGGCTGTTTACAGAATAACTTTAGCGATCCTGAACTGAGAAATAAATTAAAATAGAATTATTTTGTCGAAAGATAAACGTGTACAAATATTGCATTCACTTATTACGTCTTATGTGACGTAACAAGTGAAACCAATTTAAAAAATTTCGGGTATTTTTCTAGTTTTAATGAAAAATTAAAATTATTGCTCAGACACCATAAATATTTTTGCAGTTTACATAATAACTTTAGCGATCCTGAACTGAATATTAAAATAAAAAAAAATATTTTTTTTCTACGGAAACAAAGCACAACGTTATAGAAATAAGCGCTTTAGGAGTCAAGCCAAAAAAATTTGGTTCCAGGAGGCAAACAAATTTTAATTATATTCCTACTACAGAGCTCTAGGAAAATACAGCTTTTTGTAAAAAAAAATGATTTTGTTTTTGGAATTAGTTTTGTTAATTGTGAAAGGTTTTTAAATATATCAATTTTCAGCTCCATTAAACAGCTCTCTATGATTTTCCACTGCCGATGGTTAATCTCAATTTTCACGTTCGGTTTTATTCGAGAAACGGAAGCCAAAACTGTGAAAACAAATTAAACATCCCAACCTTGACATGAGCTTGTATTCCCTCAAAGACAAGTGGATTTTCCTATATCTTATTAAAGATATATTTTCCAGTACTTATCCTTTGAAGAAGCAAGGGAATTCCTGGAAATAAAACAGGTGCATTTATTTTTTCCTAAGGTGTTGCGTATGGTATCTTTCAAATATACTTCAACTCCAATTAACTGCTTCCCAGAACGTTATTATTCCGAAGAAAACTGCAATAAATTCGTCAAAGGATAAACTTATCCTAACGACACATAAAACCTATAAAAGAAAAAAAAGTAATAAAATAAATTACGAAATTTCTTTTCATCTTCTTAATAAAGTAGATGTGTCGTCATACTAAATATACTAATTAAATTATACTAATTATACTAATTAAAACTTATGCTAAGTTTTCAATTTACTAAACCTTTTTATCAGTGGCATAATTTCTTCAAAATCCTAGGGGCGTTGGAGCCAAATAAAAAGAAGATTACAGTGAAAACTGAAAAATGAGCCATATAGTACAATAAAGGATAAGATATACTAAAGGGAAGTGAACCGTTTCTCTGTGTGCTTGAATAATGCAGGTTTATCTTAGTTTTGACAAGCTTTTGAAGAAACTAAATTTCAGCTAGGGAGGACAAGTTGGGTCTGGGAGGCGGGCAAATAGGATTCTTGGGGGCATTTGCCCCCTATCCTATAGCAAATTATGCCCTTGTTTTGTATGTGTATGAAAAGATAAAGATAGACAAAAGCCTAGTTAGAATTGTTGTAAAACTAGAGACATATTGAAGGAAGTGGAATTTAGGAAATCTAGAATTTTGACAGAATGAAATTTGGTCTTATGCGGGTCAAAATTGAATCTGGCACAAAAAATGCAAAACAAAAGTTTTGCAATGCCACCCTCTCGTTTATTACTTAAAATTGGCAAATTTTCGTTTAAATGAGCCTTCTACTATTCCTTTGAGACCACTGACTCGTTAAGGTCACTGACCACTGACCTATTTGGCCACTGACCCCTGTGGAGGGTACCTTTCCCCCAAAAAATCAAAAATGCGTCCGTTGTTAAATTCTTAAGGTAAAATAGCAAATTCTGTATCGTATTCTCGTTGTTGAAAACCCTGTTCAATGGTTCTCAAACATGCTGAGTTTCCCGTTGTAATTTTTATCAAGATTTCATCCCTTTATGGGAATTTTTTTCTCTTCTTTCTAACACTCTGAAAATTTTCATGTGCTAAACATTTTTAATGAATAGTATTTCATTACAATTAGTTTTGTATATATCGAATCTTCATATAGCAAATATTTTACGCAGAACTAATCTTTTTTTAAGCTTTTATTTATTAATATTTTCATTTTAGACCCCTCGTTGCCGATCAATGTTGGTTTTTAGTTTTTCTACTTTGAACTCAGGCTACATTAGCCTAGTTTTTTTTCTTTTCATGGCTGGGTGACTCAATGTATTCTAGGTCGAGGCTAAGTCCTCAAAAGCACATTTCCTTACACTATACTCAAGAGCTCCTCACTCAAAGTTGAATAATTTACGTCAAGAACTGTTCTTGAAGTTTCATCCCCCCTCCCCTAAAAAACGACCTTATTACTTCTTTCGGGATAAAATTTTGATTATAACGTACACAGTGGCTGTAAACAGCACTCAGTGGAACCAAATAAAAAAGGGGGTGGGGAAGAATGTGTTTCTCAAAGCCTGGAGAAAATTTTGTTAAGTGAAAACACCAAAAACGGGGATTTTTCAATAAAGATACCACAAAAAGTATTTTACCAAATCTGAGGGAGGGGAGAAAAAATCTGGGATAAAAATGCCCCTTCCTCCCTACCTACCCATACTAGCTCCAGTGACAGCCCTATAGTTTCCCGTGATTTGTTTAGTTCTGTTAGAAAAGCACTAGAACTTCAAATTTACGTCAAATAAACCTTTCGATTTTAATACAATTAACCATAGAAAAATAAATTCGTATCTGGGGCTTTATTTTTCAAAAAAAAAACTTGAAATTGAGTGTTTTGGAGGCTCAAAATTCAGTATTTTAAAGGCTTGGAGGATCCCCCGTTCTGGGGATATTAAACTTTCTGAATTTAACTACGTTATTATCATTAAGGTCGCACCTCTTTTTGGGGATGTTTTACTCTTGTCTCTAAAATTATGCCAATTTTCGTATGATTTCGTGAAATTTTTCATACAATTTGTACGATGTGAAAAAATAAAAAACATACAATAAGACAAACATAAAACATAAAAAAACGTACAGTTTCGTACAATTTTCGTGTACTTTTTCGTACAATTTCGTACAATCTAAAAAATAAAAAAAACGTACAATACGACAAAGGTAAAACGTACAAAAAAAAATACGATTTCGTAAAATTTTCGTATAATTTTCGTAATAACTCTTAATAAGCAAGTTTCAAGTGAATGCATTTGATACGTCTGGAATTAGCATAAAAACTCAGTTCTTGTGATGTTAGTACTGTTTTGAAACTTAATATTTTAGAGCTTCAGTTATTGTTGACAATGTCACTGAACAACGGTTTTTCATTATTAACATTATTTTCGGATATTTATTTTTTCTCTTTAATGAAAGTAATAGTTTAAAAAAAAATAAAAACTTCATAATATTCACAAAATTTATATAATATTCATAAACCTTTATGATGTGCATAGTGGCAGTTTAATAATATCCACAGAGTATTACAAAGAGGTGCAAAAAGTATTACAGCATAAAGTATAAAAGTATAAAGCATTAAAAGAATAAAGTATAAAAGTATAAAGTATTAAAAGTATAAAGTATAAAAGCATGAAAATTATAAAGTACAAAAGTATAAAAGTAAAAAGTATTAAAAGTATAAAGTATAAAAGTATAAAGTACTAAAAGTATAAAGTATTAAAGTATAAAGTATAAAGCATTAAAAGTATGAAGTGTAAATGTATAAAGTATAAAGTATTAAAAGTATAAAGCATAAAAGTATAAAGTATTAAAAGTATAAAGTATAAAGTATGAAAATTATAAGTACAAAAGTATAAAAGTAAAAAGTATTAAAAGTATAAAGTATAAAAGTATAAATTATTAAAAGCGTAAAGTATTAAAAGTATAAAGCGTAAAAGTATAAAGTATTAAAATTATAAAGTATAAAAGTATAAAGTATAAAACTAAAAAGTATTAAAAGTATAAAAGTATAAAGTATCAAAGTATAAAGTATTACAAAGAGGTGCAAAAAAAGTATAACTATGTATGGGCTATACCCATGCCCATACCCTATAATTTTAGAACCTATGAGAAGGAGTAGGCTCTAGAAGCTCATGCTTACCCGAGGAGCCCGCGAGGACACTAAAATAAAACCGCATAAGTTACATAAAACACTGATTAAAAAGAGAAAAGGCACTATTGCTGCTTTACAGTGTGATTGTTCCATTACAAACGACTGTAAGTTGCATTATAATTGTTGCTATCAGACATAAGGTGCAACTGAAACTATAAATTGCATAAGAGTGGCAACTGTTAGACTTTCGACTCATTATTTATGTTTGGTCAAGTTGCATAGGTTCTAACTATAGTTATAAGTTGCATAAGAATTACAACTCTCTGGAACCTGGCTTAGCATTTCGGATAAATCTAAGTTCCGCAATTTATAGTTAAATATAATTATAAATTGCGGAAGAATTGCAACTGCCTGGCGCCGGTTTGCCATTTGTACTTGCATAAGTTGTATAGCTTGTACCCAAGGCCATACCCAGAGTGGACCCCCCCCCCTGAATTTTCCTCGGCTCCTAAAAGAGTATCAAAATATACATAAACGATTTTTTTAATGTGTTTTGTAAAGTTTTTTTTCCACCCCCCCCCCCCCCCACTCTCTGGATACGCCCATATTTGCACCTATAACTATAAGTTGCACAACAATTGCAACTCTGAAGCATTCAACTTGTCATGTATAATATAATAATATAATAAATATACTTTCAATATAGTTCCAGGTTCGAGTTTTTCTTTTTAAATGACAGTTTTTCTCTAGATGTTCTGCATATCAGTAAAAGAAACGTTAAAAAGAAATGGTTTTTTAACACGAACAATTGTTTACTGGCTTTGGTTGACTCAGTACCAACTGAGGCCTCCTGGAAACCGACAGTCATCAATATAGAAATGAGAATCATTTTGCATTTTGGTGCTATAGCAATTCTCACACGTTATCATCACACCCACATCACGCAACAAAAATCTAAAATTAGTTTAAACTTACGTCAATCCTTAGAAGGAACAAAAAGGAAAAACAAGGAGCTACGAACAAGGTTACTTCCTATGAAAAAAAGGTAAAGGTAAAGGCTGTGGCACTAGACCCCTAAAGTCCAAACCGGCTGTGCTGATCTCCGTTTCAAGGCTCTTCAGGCAGGAAGTGCAATGGGGGGCTGAGGGCCAGCCATCCTGTGCTTTCGCACACCCTTCCTGAATGAACAGGAGAAATGAATTAACAGGAGAATGTCTTTTGAACAGGAGATGTTAAAACTGCAACTTGCGCCTGTACAAGTAATTGTGAAACGAAGCCTCCTTGTTCAGATAGGGAGGGAGGGAGTTTTGGATTGTTTTTTTGTTTGAACATTTTAAGCTAGAAAAAAATTTGCACTTTTTGGTCTGTCAAGGATAAGAATACAAGCCCCCTCTTCGAATTCATGTGTACAACCAATTAGGAAAAAGTTAATCTTTTCTTGATAATTTGACAACCTGTCTTTTGTTTCTGGATTACATACAAAAAAAAATAGTTTTTCCAACCGAAAGTAAGGAGCAACATTAAAACTTAAAGCGAACAGAAATTATTCCGTATATGAAAGAAGCTGTCCCCTCCTCAACGTTTCGCTCTTTACGCTAAAGGTTTTTATTGTTTTAAAAAATAGAGTTTTGAGACAGAGTCAAAGTTTAGCGTGAAGAGCGAGGCGTTAAGGAGGAGACAGCCCCTTTCATATACAGAATAATTTTTGCTCGCTTTAAGTTTTAAACTTAAAAAACTTGTTTTTTTATTTAATTTCTCATCTTTTTTTTAAATAATGCTGGAAAATCCGGCGCCCCCTTCAAAGAAATATCCCTTCCCCCATGAAAATATCCTCCGTGGAAAGATCCTCCCACATAACCCCCTCCTTGGACACCCCCCCTCCACAACCAGAAAAATCCCTCCTGAAAACGTCTGTATACTTTCCAATAACCAATACTATATGTAAACAATGGGCAAAGTTCATAACTTGCAGCCTTTCCCCGGGGGCTGTGGGTGGTGAAGTCATCCTCAAAGACATAGTTATTAAATTTTTGACTATGCTTAACAAAATGGCTATCTCAAAATTTTGATCAGGTGACTTCAGGGAAAAAATGAGCGTAGGAGGGGGCCTAGTAGCCCTCCAATTTCGCTTTTCACTTAAAAAGGGCCCTAGAACTTTTAATTTCCGTTCGAATGCGTCCTCCCACGATATTCTGGGACCACTGGGTCGATACGATCATCCCTGGGCAAAAAAAAATAATAAACACGCATCCGTAATCTTTCTTCTGGCAAAAATACAAAATTCCACATCTTTCCAGATAGGAGCTTGAAACCTCTACACTAGGGTTTTCAGATACACTTAATCTGACGGTGTGACTTTCATTAAGGTTCTACTATTTTTAGGGGGTGTTTCCCCATTTTTTGAAAATAAGACAAATTTTTTCAGGCTTGTAACTTTTCATGGGTAAGACTAAACTTTATGAATTCTATATATTTGAAATCAACATAAAAATCCAATTCTTTTGATGTATCTACTGGAATCAAAATTCCGTTTTTTAGAGTATCAGTCACTATTGATCCGGGTCGCTCCTCACTTACAGTTCGTTACCATGAACTGTTTGATATTGAACATGACAATAATCTTGGATCTGTATTGAGCGGTTTTTTAAAGAGCTTGGTTGATATTCAAAATTCCCATCTGAAAATTGTATGCAAAACCCCTCAAAAACTCGGTTTTAGCATAATTATTACAATACCAAGCACATTTGTCGAGTGAAAATTAAATCTGATTCTTTGAATTGAAAAAGTGGGAACTTTCAAAACCATATATATTAAAAAAAAAGAAAATCTGAAAAAAATCGGAATTCTGTTTTAATGAAAAAGACCTCCATATATAGATGTGGGGATCTTAGTATTAGCAGGTGCAAAGTTTAAAAAATGAAACATCGGCGAAAAATCAGCAAAAAAAGCTAAAAATATACAGTATCAAATAGCTTAAGAAGGTGTTTCTTTCCTTGGAAAGTGCAACAGTCTTTGGAAATGAACAGAATCAGTGTTTGTAAAAAAGAATTATCGTATTTTGAGCTTATTTTAGTGAGATTACAGAAAGTGAATTACCTGTAAAAAAAGTGTTTAAAGTCTTTATCAGAGATTCTAAGATTCCATGGAAAAACTTTGAAACTTAACATATACCGTTAATTATTATAAGGACATTCCAACTTCGAAGATAGTAATTTTCAACACTACCTGATAAAAATGCATGTCATGGCTTCAAACACTGGGCTGAATGAATTTCAATGAGTTTTTTTCTTTTGAAGGTATGCTTGTTGTTGAACGGTTTTTATACCGGTTTACCGTTTTTGAGAATCAACAGATTACGAATTTTTACGAGCGAAAACCGTCGATGTTAATGGATTAGTTTCTTTTTCGAATTTAACGCGGCAGAACTGACGAATTCGGCAGAACTGACGAAAATCCATCACTGCCCTGTACTTACGTAGTATACGAGAGACACTCGAGACATTACCCGGTTTTCCTCCCGGTTAGTTTGCACTGTATAGTGCTAGATAAAAGTGTCTGACCATTGATAGCTATATTTTAATTAAATATTTAGTTGGTATTTTGGTTATTTTAGAAAAGGTTTGTTTAGGTTAAGTATTTAATATATGCTATGCTTTACCCCCATCCCCCCTAATATGCAAATGTATAGCACAAGTTTGTTTCTAAACTATTATATTTTTATCTTACTTAGGTATATTTCATTAGCATTAACCAAACTTCTCTTTTCAAGTGTTTCTCGTATAATGCTTAAGTACCCACTGCCATAATAAAAATAATGAATTTGGATAAAAAAAAAAAACTTAGTCGTGGTTTTTAGGTTTAAGATTATTCAAGGGAGCGTCAAATATTTTTATTTTAATGTCCTTGGCACTTTAATAAATTAAAAAAAAAAAAATCTGAAAAAAACATACCCAAAAACTTCTTGTTAGTAGATACTCAACTGGATATCTCGTAAACTTCAACTTCTATCCTTTTAGCTGGAGTACAAGCCATACTGTGGTACCCGTATCATGGGGTTATCTTCGGGGCTAGCGGTTAGCTCTATAAACCAAATTTGTAAGCATTTGGGAAAGTCTGTTGATTGATTTCTTATATATATTATGCAAAATAAAAACATTCCTTGAGGAAGAATTAGTCACTTCTTTTTGGGATTAAACTTGTACATCTTGCAGAGAACTGTGCACTAATATAATTTTTAATCCAGAATTCCGCCTGTAAAGCTGTAAAAAATAATATTCAATAAAACCGTCTAAATAAAACTATTCTCTCAAGTTAGACTGAACCTCCATGATGCTACCAAAGGTAGCACATTAGAGCTGCTTAAGTAAAGAGCCGCCTTCAACGTGTTAATCATTTGTTGTTGTTCTATTTCCTCCGGTCACTTCACATGCAAGGGATGGTCATAAAACGTTCGGAGGGAGTTCATTTGATTGAAAATTCAAGTTCCAGCGCCTTTTTAAGAGCCAAAAGTATTTGGAGGATAAGAAGCCCCCTCCCGTGGCCTTTTTGCAACCTAGTCCTCCTTTACCCCCAAAGACACCAAACCCAAATTTTGAGATGACCATTTTTTCAATGGTCGAAAGGCCCAGTAAATGTACTGCCGCGATGTAAATGTATTTGTAAAGGTAAATTTAATTGTGCAGTAAATGTGCCTGGCATAAGAGCCTTGGGTATCATGCCAAATGTACATGACACCTACGGCTTTTAGGCCGAGGGGGGTAAGAAATGCAAATTGCTAACTATTTTAAGATAATTTTGTAACAGAAAAGGGGTTTGTTTGATGTTGCGCATGTGATTGTCTTGAAACTTTCAGAAATCGCTGTCTGGGTCGTAAAGATCAAATACTTTGTTGTGCTAGGGGGGCCACGGGGCCTGAAAGTGGGCAAAAACTTTTTGTCCCTCATTGGTTTGAAACTCCTTTGACCAAGGAGAACTTGTTGTACAAAACGTTTCCTGGGAAGGTTCCCCTCCACCCCCCCCCCCCTCCAAAAAAAATTGAATTTTCGATGGAAACGAATGTCATATTTGGATTCAGGATGAAATTCTGATTGTAGAGGTAAGTTTTTTTTTAGCTAGCTGAATGCTCCGTTAATCCAGATATTTACCGCCCGGCTGCTTGATCTTCCGGCTCCAGAGTTTTGCCGAGACACGTTGGTGTTTAAATTTCTAAAAGTATGTTAAGTTGTTGTGCTAAGATGTTTTTTGCATTCATGCACATTATCGAATGTTAAGTCAGATTGTCGAGTCGCAAGGACATCTTCCGGGACTCTCTTCCTTACTCTTATAGCGCCTGGACATAACGTGACGCTTTTCAAATCTTTAAATATAGAATACAAAATTGATAAAATATATTATACTTGAAATTCCGAGATTTCTTCTGTTTTTCCATTTCTTTTCTTTTTCTTAAAATCTACATTAACATGTTGTAGATCACGTAGTAGATTTTAAATGGAAATTCCGCTTCGAAGAGTAATTTCTATACTACTACTAGTACTATTAGCAACTCATTGCAACCCCAATCTACCTGAGGGCTCGTTCCACAGAAGTTATTACTTGTTATTACGACAACAACTGCTAAGGGGAGGAGCCATTAGATAGTAATAACGTTCGTGGAACGAAAAAATAGTAGAGCAATAACTATTGGGGAAATATTCGAATCAAGCGAAGCACTTCAAAATCTATAAACAAACAATGGGCAATGAGCAGACTTAAAGCATGAGGAGGGAAAGAGCGAATTTTTTCTATATAAATAAATGAACTTTTTCTATCCGGATAAATAGTTATCACGATTTATGATGCTCGCAAGCATGATAAGTAAATCGTAACGATAATAACTCCCGTGGAACGAAAATAATAAGAAGGAGAAGCCAAATTTTTATAATATTCGGCCGTGGAACGCAAATAGTAACAACGTTGTAACGATAATAAGTCCGTGGAACACGCTCTGGGGATAACCCAGCTGCGCACATGATTTAGGTCATGTAGTAAATTTTACAATAATATAGTAATAGTTTTCCATATTATTACTATATTACAGTGCTACCATCAACTCACTGCAGGACCAATCCAACTGAAAAATGCGTTCACTCCTCCTCAAACCCAATATATTCAAATCTAGAATTTTCTTTTATTTCTTTTGTTTTCTTTCTTCTTTCTTTTCCATCTTTTCTTTGTTTTTCTTTTTTTGCAAAAGTCTTGTCTTGCAAAATTGCAAAAGTGTACAAAATTCAGATTCTGCAGTAGTTTGTACATGAGCATCTACATAATGCAGATCATGTATTGGTCTCTACATAAACATCTACATAATGAAGATTATCTAGTAGTCTTTGCATGAATATTTTCATGAAAGACTATTAAAGACTATTTAACACTAGCAATTAAGTTAGGAGTTTGCTAAAATGCAGACATCTACATAATGCAGATTATTCTCCATGAACATACTCTTTGAAAGACTATTAAAGACTATTTAACACGATTAAATAAAGTTTGCAGTTCGCTCCATGGCTCAAACAAACAATCTCCAGGAGTAAAAAAAAACAATTATAAAGACGCGACCAG
>CM051274.1:48670626-48705626 GCA_027921565.1 Artemia sinica | reverse complement strand
CAGATTCAGCGTGTTCGTGAACCCTAGTGTAGAAGTATCAAGCTCCTATTTACAAAAATCTGGAATTTGGCATTTTGCCAGAAGAAAGATTACTGATGTGTGTTTATTTGTTGTTTTTTATCTCAGGTATGATCGTGTCGAAATAGTAGTCATAGAAGATCGAAAGAGGGTGCATTCAAAGATAAATTAAAAGTTCTAGTGCCCTTTTTAAGTGACCAAAAAGATTGGAGGGCAACTAGCCCCCATCCCAAGCCCCTTTTTCTCCAGAGTTACCCGATCAAAATTTTAAATAATCATTTTGTTTAGAATAGTTGAAATATCCAATAACTATGTCTTCAGCAGTGACATGACCCTCCAGAGTCTGTGGGGAGAGGTCTTTAAGTTATGAAATTTGCCCATTGTTTACGTATAGTATTTGTTATTGGGAAATATACAGGCATTTTTCCGGGGGGTGGGGGATTTGTGCTTGGGGTGGGTTTTTACAGGGAGAATTTTCCATGGAGGGAAATTTATGGGGAAATGAATTTTCCAGGGGAAATTTTACGCTGGGGGTATTTGACAGAAATACTATACGAAGTTCTTTTTATTTGTCTTACTTTCTCTTTCCCAACTCAATTTTTTATGTGGACGTGTTCTGGGGAATTATCCAGGGGCTTTTTTCAGCGTGTTTGGATTTCCTGGGAAAAAATTCCACGGAAGGGGGATTTCCGTGGTGATTGAAAAAACGATTGAAAATTATAGTTTTTTTTCAAATGAAAGTATGCTAAGGAGAATTTTTCACGCTGAATCGTCCGCAAGATATTTTATGAGAGGAAGGAAGATTTTCAGCGAGGATGGAACTACCCGGGGGGATTTTACGGGGGAGGGGGGAGGGTAAATTTTAAGTGGAAGGAAATTTTCATGGAAGAGATTCCCGTCAGGGGAAGGGGTGTTTTTCATGAAGGGTGAGCCAGATTTACCGGAATTATTTGAAAAACGATCAGAAATTAAAAAAAAACAAGTTTTTTTTAACTGAAAGTAAGGAGCAACATTAAAACTCAAAACGAACAAAAATTATCTTGTATATGAAGGGGTTGTCCACCTCCTCAATACCTTACTCTTTAAGCTAAAGTTTTACTGTTTGTCCCAGTTTTTTTAAGAATGGCTCCTGAAACACAAGGGCCGTTTAATTAGAATAGGAATCTTCTTTAAGCGTGCTAAAAGCTTTAGCGCAAAGAGAAAAGCATTGAAAAGGAGGGCAACCCCCTTCATATACGGAATAATTTCTGTTCTCTTTGAGTTTTAATATTGCTGCTTACTTTCAGTTAAAAAACGCTTCTTTTTTATTTAATCTTAACCATTAAATATATGCCAGATGAGCTCTTTGTGAAAACAGCCGAAAACAACAATACGTATCTTTCAACTTTGCTTTCTCATGCAAGACGTATACTATTGAACCAAAGCCGTATCCAGGTTTTAGTTGAGGGGATGGGGGTACAAAAAAAATTTAAAAAATGGGTCAAAAATATGTTTTATGAATTTTCATTATGTTTGTAAGAGTTGGAATTTTTTGGGGGGGAGGGGGGTCAAACCAACAGCCTCTCCCCAGAATACAACCTTGTGTGTAACATAACTCCATTTGAATTGCTATAACCGATTTATATGGCCTCAAGAAAATTTACTTTCAGCAAGATGATTTAGTTTTCAACTTCAAGAAGAAGTTGTTTATTTTTCCTGGTTTTGGAAAAGGAGCGAAATTTCCATATAGGCTAATGTCTTAAAATGAGCAAATATTGTCTTCCATATCTAAACAAACTTCATTCATTCAAATCATGTCTAATGAGGATTTCTAGTGTTTGTCCATTGGTGGAATATATATTCTCAATTTTATATTCTGTTTTCTACAGAAAATGACATAAATTTTAAATATTCTTTGAAGTGGACATCTATGTCAATTTTTATAAGAAAAACAGAATTTTTTTAGGAATTTAAAAAAAAAAAAAAAATAGGTGTCACTCACCTGGCCGGGTAATCAATGATGGGAGTATCAAATTACCCAAACGGGACTCTCAGAGGCTATCCAAATAGAGTCCCAGAGAGACAGAGTCCAGAGTCCTAGAGTCCAGAGAGTCCCAAATGGGACTCTCTTCTCAATTTTGGATTGTGCTTTTTTATAGAAAATGACAGAAAATTAAAATTCTCTTAGAAGTGGACATCTATGTCAATTTTACAAATAAAAAAAGAGATTTTTGGTGTCACTCAATTGACTGAGTGGAAATCAATGAAGGGAATATCAAATTGCCCAAACGGGACTCTCAGCGAGAAATAAAAGATTGTCATCAAAATGAAACATAAAAGGCTATTTGGAATTTGAAAGTTGAAACGTGCCGTGGAATTAGAAATTTTCCAACACTTCATTTATAATGCCAAGAACAGTGAAATCTAATACTTTAAACCTGTTGGGCGGAAACTTCCACAACTATATAAACCTTAATAAATTCGAACAAAACTGAGAATTCGATTTTTATTGGAATAGATTTCAATATGTAGTTGTACGGTAATTGGTAGCGACGGGTTTAAATTCAAAAAAGAAATGTGGGTGAAAAATCAACAAATAATTAGCTAAAACACGCAACAAAACGCGTTGTCTAATTCAACTAATTAATTTTGCTTATTTATTTCACAATTCACCGTGGCAACACTGACGAAAATGAGGTACTACCTTAAAAGCGTAATAATTTTGAAGCAGCCGAAAAAATGTAAGAATTTGAAATTTCGAGCGTACTGTGGAATTAGAATTTTTCACAGAAATTTTAACAGTGCAAAACATTGAACTGGTTGAGTCGTAGCTTACACAACTATAGATAAGATAAGATTTATTGCAAAAAGCCTGTGGGCCATAGCAACACATAATACAATCTATAAACCAAAACTCAGGAACAAAATACAACTTTAGATAGTAAAACTCAAAAAAGAAAAAAAGAACAACAAAACGACAAAAAAGAAACACACCAAGGTTCGACTTTTAACCAACAAACACCATGTAATAAAAATCAAATCATAAAAATAGTAGCAGGCTATCCCCTAAAACACGATTCCCTATGTTTAATCCCTAAACGAAGAAACTTACACAACTGTTTAATAGCACATGCGTTCCTCTCAGCCATCCGCTCTATTAACCAGCATTCGCTCCCAAACACTCGTCCAAAACATTCATTCCGCAACTCAGACAGCTCTTCACACTCGGATACAAATGAAATAAGTTTTCATTCACCAATCCACACATTGGGCAGAAATAAGGGCCAGCCGCCAGCCTAAACTTTCCCAAAAATTTCCTTCTCTCACCTAAATCCAAACTATCCCCTCCTACCAACAACAAATTCTTCAAATCCTCTTTATTCAACCCAAATTTAAAATAAACCTCCTCCCCCCAACTGTCTTTGGCTTGGGAGTAAAACCTCAAAGACATAGATTGGTCCTTATGAGCTTGCCACTCTTGGATTTCTTGGTCCTTTAGGGTTCGCTGGACTTCCTTCCATACTGGCACGGTTTCATCCATAGGGATGATTTTATAATCTTAGGGATATATAATCTTAATAAATTTGAACAAAACTGCTGATTTGCTTTTTTATTGGAAAAGACTTAAGTACACAGTTATGCAGTATTTGATAGCAGCGGGTTCTAAATTAAGAGAGTTCTAATTCTATTTCTTTAAAAAATGGGTTGAAAAATCCACAAAAAAAAAAAAAAAATGGCTATAACAAATGGAACCAAACAGCTTAAGAAGTCGTAGCTTTCTTTAGGAAACAACAGATTATTAATTTAGGAATTTTTACGAAGGAAACACGTTGTCAAATTCAACTAATTAGTTTTTCTTATTTATATTGACTATGCACCGTGGCAACACTGACGAAAATCTGACACTGCCCTAAAAACGTAATAATTTGGAAACAATCGAAGAAAAATCTAAGAAGGAGAAATATGGTCTGTCATTGAATTGAAGTAGAGAATGCTATTTGGAATTTAAAATTTGGGACGTGCCGTGGAGTTAGAAATTTCCACTGAAATTTTAACACGTGACCAATAACTGGCAACACTGTCATAACAGTGTTGTTGAAACTATCATTTACAGTACATAACAGTTTACTGGAGGAGTGGTAACTTACACAACAATGCAATCTTAATAAACTTGGACAAAACTATAAATTTGACTTTTATATAAACTGTATATTGAGACCTCAATATACAGTTTTGCAGTATTTGGTATTTAATTTACTTTAACTAATACTACTACTACTAACAACTCACCGTATCACCAAGCCGCCTGAGGCCAACACAGCTACGCACGCTCCTACTCCGTCCCAATCTATTCAAAGCCTCTCTTTTTACACCCGCCCACGAAGTTCCCCTTTCCTTTAAATATATCTTTATGACGTCCTCCCACCCCAGACGAGGACGACCTGCTTTCTGCTCAGCCCTAGACGGTTGGCCGAAAAGAAAAATCTTCGGCAATCTGCCATCCTACATCTGCACAACGTGCTCTAGCCACCTCAACCTTTCTTTCATTATAGCCCTAGAGAGCGGTATTGAACCGTATTATTCGTATAGCCTATTGTTTGAAATACAGTCAGTCAGCCGGGTACCCGGAACAATCCTTAAGCAATTTCTCTGGAAAACATCTAGCAAATCTTCATCCGCTTTTCGGAGCGCAAATACTTCACATCCATATTTGACCACTGTCATCACTGTAGCTTCTAATATTCTAATCTGGGCGGGCAGACTAATACCTTAAACTAATACATTAAATTAAAATTAAAAAAATTAAAATTATATTAAATTAAAATTATAACTAAATTAAAAACTAAATAAAAATTAAAATTAAAGGAAAATTAAAACCTTAAGCTAAACTTAATTTAATTTAAGGTATTTAATTTAAAAAGTGGTTTGCATATTTTGTACTAGTGAGTTCTAATTCTATTTTTCTTAAAAAGAAACGTGTTGAAAAATCCACAAAAAATTAACTAAAACATATGGGACATAAACGAGACCTCAATATGCAGTTTTACAGTATTTGGTAATTAGTTTAGTTCAACTAATACCTTAAATTAAAATTTAAGTTAAAATTATATTAAATTAAAATTATAACTAAATTAAAAACTAAATAAAAATTAAAATTAAAGGAAAATTAAAACCTTAAGCTAAACTTAATTTAATTTAAGGTATTTAATTTAAAAAAGTGGTCTGCATATTTTGTAGTAGTGAATTCTAATTCTATTTTTCTTAAAAAGAAACGTGTTGAAAAATCCACAAAAAATTAACTAAAACATATGGGACATAAACGAGACCTCAATATGCAGTTTTACAGTATTTGGTATTTAGTTTAGTTCAACTAGTACCTTAAATTAAAATTTAAATTAAAATTATATTAAGTTAAAATTATAACTAAATTTAAATCTAAATAAAAATTAAAATCATACTAAATTAAAATTATAACTAAATTAAAATCTAAATAAAAATTAAGATTAAAGGAGGATTAATACCTTAAGCTAAATTTAATTTAATTTTAGGTATTTCATTTAAAAGATTGGTTTGCATATTTTGTAGTAGTGAGTTCTAATTGTATTTTTCTTCAAAAGAAACTGGTTGAAAATCCGCAAAAAATTAGTTAAAACATATGGGACATATAGCTTAAGAAGATATAGCTTTCCATTGTATTTGTCTTTAGGAATCAACATATTGTTAATGTTTAAATGTTTACGAACGAAAAGCGTTGTCAAATTTAACCAATCAGATTTTTTATTAATGTTTACGGTTCAACGTGGCAACGCTGATGAAAATGTGGCACTGCCCTAAAAATGTTATAATTTTGGGTACTTGTTAATTATACGGAACACATACAAGAAATGAAGTTAGGTTAATCCTAAAGAAATGTACCAAAATATGATGAAAATATAATACTTTAGAAACCAAATTATGGGAACTGCAGCAGAAAATTATAGAAAGCAGGCCGCCCAGACCCAGAACGCATTATATTAAATACCTAACCTAACCCCGGACCACCTCTATACATTGAAAATTTAATTAAAATATACCTACATCATAGTTTTTTCCCTAAAAATAAGCAAATTATAACTGATTGCAAAGAATTAAACCAGTTTTTGTCAAATCTTACAGAGCGAAATTCTTGAGTGTGTTCCTTATAATTAACAAGTAGATTTCGAGTAGAATCTAAGATTTTGAAACAACCAAAGAAAATCTTAGATTCTTCGTGGTTTTCAGGCATAAATAGTCCAAAGATGGGTCCCAGGGGGGGTAAAAAATTGATGTCCTTGGTATCTTAAGCAAGTTATCCACCTTTTTTTTTTACCTATGTTTAAGAACTCTATTCGTCATGATTAGTTTATACCGTGAAGTAACAGCATACTAAGGTTTAAGTAATTATCGGTTAGTAATTAGTAATTAGTAATAAGTAATTAATGGTTAGGTAATTTAAAGTGGTTCGTCGTACAGTATACAATTTTAATGGTAGGGGGAGGCAGAATGCTGAAAAAATGTTTTGGGTTGTTTGACCCCTATTAGTGAAGAGTTTTTTTCTATTAAGAAGGTCTTTAGTTAGCATTAAGAACACAATAGACCCAATTTTGATATAAAGGCAAAAATTACAAATACTTCTGCATTTAATAAAAAGAGATAAAGCGCGTTTTATTGAAAACAGAAACTTATCAACTGCGGATAAACACCCTGTACATCGACTATTATACTGCTTTAGTTCTCCAGGGGATATAGTCCGGGGGGTTATCCTTCACCAGCATCCAGGGGGGAGGGTCAAATAATTTTTTTTTCTGACTCGTGAAATCGTAACTAAATATATATAAACAAGTTTTTGATACATTTTTATAATTTTTTTTTGTAAAAATATCTCTGAAAAAAATAATCCCTCCGAGGAAAAATCCTGGATATACCCTTGCTAATATTACGACCCATGTAGGTAACACTAGGCCCGTTCTTTTGCACTAAGATCTTACATCTAAGATTTCACATCTTTCTGCAAAGATTTCCGTTCTTTTAACTCATCTTTGTTCTAAGATCTTACAGCTCACTGATGTTAACAAAAAGTGTGAAAGACACCATCTTTCTGCCGTATAGAACAATGATAAGAAAACTTTGATGATATACTCAATAATACTCATCATTGTTCTTAGACCGCTGATACAAGCAGAATGATGAAAGACGTTTGCAAAACATTGCTATAAGATGTAAGATCTTAGTGCTAAGATTCCGCGTTTTTTGTCAAAAGATGTACGATTTTAGCACAAAGAAGAGTAAAAGAACGGCCCTACGACCCACGTAGGTAACACCATCTACTTGACCGATTTTCACGCTATCTACTTGACCGATTTTCACTCCACCAAACATAACCTCTTCATCTTTTTTATTAATAGGCTTTTGAAAAAGGTAAATTTTAGTGCAAAGAGTTCACACACGTTACAGTCGTGACAGAGTAGTCACCAAGTTTCAGAAATCATGCACACCCCATTGCACGTGCAAAGCGTAAACAAAGTGTGCCATGCGTGTCAGAGCTGTGTCAAGTGTTTTGAAGAATGCGGCATGCGTGGCGGAACTTTGTGGAACGTGTGGCACTTCGTAATGTACACCAGATGACGGAAAGTGGGTGGCTCCTAAGCCCTGACATCCTCCCACTTGAAGAGACGCGTCCTGTGCTTGAAGAGAGAGTTTTAAACTGTCAGGTCCCAGTTGTATTGCCGTCGTAGGTCTGACTACGACGCTCAAAATTGGCTATCTCAAAATTTTTATCAGATGGGTTTGGGGAAAAACGGCATGGGAGGGCTAATTGCCTTTCGAACTCTTTTGACTCTTTAAAAGTGAACTACAACTTTCAATTTTCAATCAAATGAGCCCTCTCTGAAATTTATACGAGTATCCCTTCTATAAGAACCATATATACCCCCAGGGCATAACTTACAACGCCTGTCCCTTCGCCACGGGAGGTTGTGTCGACCCCAGAGTTATAATATCAAAAAATTAATATCAAAATATTAATATAAAAAAATGTCCTGGTCGACGTCTTTTGCTATTCAAAGACGCAAATGAATAAAATTAGCATGTACGTTTTACGACAAAACTATTTTTTTGGCTGTTTTTTTTTCTCCTCACATTTTTTTTTTCTCAAGAAAAATAGAGCTATACTTTTTCGTTTTTGGTACTTGTTTGGAATCCAGAAAACACGCGACAATTGTATTGAAGATCAGATAGGCATTTTACCCGTAATGCCTTGGCGCTGCATAAAGAAGGGTTTCTCACTCCGGGAGCTATATTTAAACTTGTAGTTTCTTGGGGTTTAGGGGGAATAAAAGGTACCTAGGTTGGGTTAGGTTACGTATTGAATATATGCTATGTTTTACCCCCACGCCCCTTTAATGTGCAAACATATATGGCAATTTTGTTTCTAAACTATTATATTTTCATCTTGTTTTGTATTATATCATTAGCATTAACGAAACTTCACTTATCGCGTGTTTTTTGGAATCTAAAGAAGAATCCTCTAGAAAAAACAATATCTATTTTCTTTTTCGGCTTTACTTTAGTGACTTTAAAGGCTAAGAAAATCAGCCCTTTTTAATTAAATTTCCTTATTAAATCCTAAGACGGACTTCAAAGGTATATTGTGTCAATTATACAAATTAAAAGCAATACACAAAACCAATTACATCTCTTCTTATATTTCTCCCTAATAGTAAGAAACTCAGAATTAATTATAAATAACTCAGCATTTTTCTTTTTTAATGCTCAATGTATTTAAGTGAAAATACCGCCTAAATTGTTACCTTCTAGTTGTAAGGATAATGCTCAAGAGATAGACATCAAGCAACTGTCTCTGGATGTCACGAAGCCACGCGGTGTTTAAACCTGCGTGCAACATAGGTCGGTTGCTGGAGACGCTTAACTATTCCATATGCTTTTTTGAAATAATACAGTTCGTGTTATTGAAAACTATAGCAGTACCCGTATATAGTTTCACATGAGAACATCGGGACATAAATATATGGAGTTCTGAGAATATAAGGTATTTATTTTACTTAATTTCATAGCATGTCGTTAAAGAGGATAATGAAGACTGATTATTGATATAAAAAACATAAAAGCCCGCAATATCGAAAATTAAAGCAGTGCTAGATATAGTTTCGTAGGAAAATATTAAGATATAACTATATGCGGTTTGAATTTATACGGTATTTATTTCCCATAATATCGCTGTATATAGTAAGCTAAAATGACATTGAAAGCTGACCATAACCGAAAAAACGCGATAGTCCGCAACACTGAAAACTGCAGCAGTGAAAACTTCGCAACATTGAAAATTAAAGCAGTGCTATATATAGTTTCGTAGGAAAATATTAAGATATAACTATATGCGATTTGAATTTATACGGTAAAAAATGGCATTGAAAGTTGACCATAACCGAAAAAACGCAATAGTTCGCAACACTGAAAACTGCAGCAGTGAAAACTTTGCAACATTAATGATTAAAACAGTGCTATATATAGTTTCGTAGGAAAATATCGTGATATAACTATATGCGGTTTGAATTTATACGGTATTTATTTCCCATAATATCGCTGTATATAGTCAGCAAAACTGACATTGAAAGCTGACCATAACCGAAAAAACGCAACAGTTCGCAACACTGAAAACTGCAGCAGTGAAAACTTTGCAACATTAATGATTAAAACAGTGCTATATATAGTTTCGTAGGAAAATATCGTGATATAACTATATGCGGTTTGAATTTATACGGTATTTATTTCCCATAATATCATTGTTTATAGTAAGCTAAAATGACATTGAAAGCTGACCATAACCGAAAAAACGCGATAGTCCGCAACACTGAAAACTGCAGCAGTGAAAACTTCGCAACATTGAAAATTAAAGCAGTGCTATATATAGTTTCGTAGGAAAATATTAAGATATAACTATATGCGATTTGAATTTATACGGTAAAAAATGGCATTGAAAGCTGACCATAACCGAAAAAAACGCAATAGTTCGCAACACTGAAAACTGCAGCAGTGAAAACTTTGCAACATTAATGATTAAAACAGTGCTATATATAGTTTCGTAGGAAAATATCGTGATATAACTATATGCGGTTTGAATTTATACGGTATTTATTTCCCATAATATCGCTGTATATAGTCAGCAAAACTGACATTGAAAGCTGACCATAACCGAAAAAACGCAACAGTTCGCAACACTGAAAACTGCAGCAGTGAAAACTTTGCAACATTAATGATTAAAACAGTGCTATATATAGTTTCGTAGGAAAATATCGTGATATAACTATATGCGGTTTGAATTTATACGGTATTTATTTCCCATAATATCGCTGTATAAAGTCAGCAAAACTGACATTGAAAGCTGACCATAACCGAAAAAACGCAACAGTCCGCAACACTGAAAACTGCAGCAGTTCTCGTATATAGTTTCATATTAGAGCAATGAGATGTAACTATTCGCGGTAAAATAAGCAAAATAAGTTCAAATATTTCTTTACGGATTTTGTTCAGAAAAGAGATCATGACTTTTGCGATCATTTGTCTCTAAAGGGGATGATAAAGAGGCAGTTACCCCACGAAAAAGTTGAATTTAAATAAGAAGCGGTGATTTAAAAAATCAATAGTAAAAAAAAATAAATAGCAAAATAAGTTCAAATATTTCTTTACTGTTTTTGTTCGGAAAATAGATCATCAGCTTTTGCGATGATTTGTCACTAAACGGGACGATAAAGGGCAGTTACCCCGCGAGAAAGTTGAATGTAAATAAGAAGTGGGGATTTAAAAAAATCAATAGTAAAAAAATAGCAAAATAAATTCAAATATTTCTTTACTGTTTTTGTTCGGAAAAGGGATAATGAGCTTTTGCAACCAGTTTCTGTAAAATTGATATTTATAACTATGGGCGGATCCAGGATCTTTTTAGGGGAGGGGGGGGGCAAAATAGGCTGGTCCGATAAACTTGCGTTAGGAGCAAGTTTAATTAACGCAATCTCGCCCTAATTAAGTAAATGACACTACTTTAGACTACATTAAGGGGCGCACCCCCACCTCGCCCCCTGAATCAGCCTCTGTTTATAACCCATCCTTTTTAACAAAATACACTTGATTGATTGGTATAATACCCTTTATTTTTTACTCATTTGGTCTTAAAGATTAATAGAACTTACTGTTTTTTTCCGAGTGTGATAATCTTTCTGTGTAAAAAAAAAAAAAAAAAAATCTAAGACAGAAGAAATCAAGGATATAGGGGCAGGGAGAAAGTTACCCCTGCTCACCCCTCGTCGTTTGTAAAGAATTTTAACTTGTATTAGTACAAACCTACCAAGCAAAAAAACGAAAGAAAAAAATTCATAATTATAACTTGCTGTTTTTCCAAGTGTGATAATTTTGACAAGATTCTGATAAGGATGGAATCAAGTATCAAGTATCTAAGGGGGAATGACAATAGATCCCCCCCCCCTCCTCTAGTAGCTTGTATGCAGTTATCACTTGTATTTATACAAACCTGCCGAGCAAACCGAGCAAACAAAGAAACAAAAAAAGTCAAAATTGTAGGAAGCCTCCTCCCAACTTCTAAACGAACCACCGTCTAAAAATTAATAGACGAATCCCCACGCATTTCAATAAAGTAATGCGAAATTTCGTTCGAAAACAGATTCCGTTTAAATGAGATAGCAATCGTCTATAGTTTCCTCTGGAATGTTTTCTACACTAGATTGGAAATCGCATTTGCTTACGAGGTCTTGAATCAGGATAGATTTCAAGAACTGTTGAAAGGTTAATGTGACCTCCCATTCAATTCATCATTTTTGTCAGCAGTCGTTTATTCAAAATGATCTCTAGTCATATCGCTGTGCCAAAAACTAAAAGACGTTTCATAGAAAGCAGATTTTTTGCCTTTTTTTTGCAAGAATATGTTTTCAAGTATTTGAATAAGAAAAAAAAACACAGTTTCTACAGAAATAGTGTGGTTTCACTTTGGTAAGATTTATTTGGCTTATTAAAAGTTATTTCTTTTTTTCCCTTTTCCTCCTTCTTGGGTCCAATTCATTGGGTCTATTTAAACTGTTTCATTTATTTAACCTATTTAATTTATCTAATCTACTTAATTTTAATTCTTGCATTCTATATTTTTTTGTTCTCTTTCTCTAAGTGCGATATTCTTTCTCTGAGGGACTCGTATCTCTTTCCCCTTTGTTGGCGAAGGAGCCGTTGAGGGGATTTAGTATATTGTATTATTGTATGCATGTTTCATTCTGAATAAATATTGTTCAAGGCCGTATCCAGGGGGATATGGAGTTTGAACCCCCGAAACGTTTTTCCGACACGTAAAAACGTAACAAAATATACATAAACAAATTTTTGATGAGTTTTAAAGTTTTTTCGGTACCTCTCCTTAAGGCTTCCCTCGTCCCATCCCTTTAATACAACTTTAATACAGTAGACCAAATATAGTCCTTATTGTTAACAGTGCCACTGAAAAAAAGATGTCACTTTTTAATAGGGTAGTGTCATGATGTAACCCACGGACAAAAAGTACCAAAAGTGTCTACATTTGGCAAAAATCCACAGCTACATCCCTTACGTAATTTGATGGATTGTATCTTCAAATTTAAAGAGTAATTTTATTAATGACGAATCAGAGTCTTTTAAGGCAAATTACTCTAATTATGAAAGATTGAAGTTTCGAATAATATTTCCCATCTGTTTGCTGAACCCGAAAAAACATATAAAGACACAGAATTAGCAATACTTGAAATAATATTTTTGGCGTTAGCTTTCCAATCAAATATCAAGCCTATATTTTATATTTTATACTTTATTTATTTTATACTTTATTATATTTTATATTTTATACTTTATTACACTATATTTTATACTTTATTGTTTTTGTACTGCATTGTTGTGAATGGGGCGCACTGGGGTTCATTCCTTTTCCCCTTATTCCTTTTCCTGCCCTAGGTTGCCGTATGTAGGGGTACTGTTTTTATTGTTGTCACTTTTTTTCACTAGACTTCGCTGCGGGAATTCGCTTCGCTTCGAGCTTCCTGTTGGCTCCTTTTGAACAGTTGTGTTTTATTTTGGAATTATTTGAATTATTGTGTTTATTGTGGTTATTATTATATTTATTATATCATTTTATATTATTATATTATATTATTTATTTATTATATTATTATATTATTTATTATATTGTATTATTTTATTATATTATTTTACCAGGGCCGTATCCAGGATTTTTGTTCAGGGGGGGTTTTACTAATTTTTGACTTTTTTGGGGGGGTTTTACTAATTTTTGACTCAGTTTTCGACTAATTTTACTGATTTTTACCTATGTTTTACTAATTTTCGACTTATTTTCGAGTCGGTCAAAAATTCCGGGGGGGGGGGGTTCAAACCGGGTAACCCCCCCCCTGGATACGGCCTTGTATTTTACTTTATTATATTATTTATTATTATATTTATTATATAATTAGTATATTGTGTTTCTTTGTTTTGTGTGTCAAATCAAAATCCTGAGAAAAGAAAGCAATTTCTCACATTCAATTTTCTGCTTCTATGGTACTGTTATGAAAGTAAACTGAACTCAAAACATTCATTAAAAATGTTTTTTTTTGGCACATGTGAGTCTGGCATGGTCTTGGAATTATTTTGTTAATTAACTGCCTCCTGTTTCGGTTGCTGAGGCTGAAAGCAATTTATAAAATAGTTGAATAAAGTGGTTAGGAGTAGTGATCTGACGTTAAGCGTTTTCATAGATCACTGGTTTAGTATCCAGATTTAATTTCAGATTCACATTCAGACTTTTCTTTTTTCAGATAATTATTGTAATTGTTGACAGACTTTAGTAAAATTTATTTGCTAAATTTTGATAAGCTTATCGAATTATAACGGCTTTTTTCAAAATAATAATCTTTAGAATTCCTCAAAACAGCATATAGTAGAAATATTATATGAAATATTATATTAAATTCTTCTAGAAATAGAAACATTAACGTTTTGCCGATGAGGGATGACAGATTGCCGAAGATTGTCCTTTTCAGCCAACCGTCTAGGGCTAAACGGAAAGCAGATCGTCCGCGGTTGGGGTAGGAGGATGTCATAAAGAAAGATTTAAGAGAAATGGGAACTTCTTGGGAGGGTATAAAAAGGGAGGCTTTGAATAGGTTGGGATGGGAGAGAAGAGTGCGTAGCTGTGTTGACCTCAGGCGGCTTGATGCTGCGGTGAGTTGCTAGTAGTAGCAGTTATTGGAATATGAAATTTGAAGAAAAATTATATATTCTTACTTTCAATTTTCTGCTTCTGTAGTACAGTTATGTGGGTTTAATAACATTCGCAAAAACTAGCTTTTTATTAGGCAAACATGACTATAGCATGGCCCGGGCATTTCTTTATTAATTAGCTGTCTCATGTTGCGATTACTGAGGCTGAAAACAGTTTAGAAAAAAAATTGTTGAATAAATTGTTTTAGGCATGTTTATATAAAATAAAAATAAATAATAATAAAAAAATAAAAATAAAAATAAATAAA
This sequence comes from Artemia sinica, assembly GCA_027921565.1. Lineage (NCBI taxonomy): Eukaryota > Metazoa > Arthropoda > Branchiopoda > Anostraca > Artemiidae > Artemia > Artemia sinica. Next base: position 48,691,038 of record CM051274.1, on the reverse strand, counting down.
TTGTTTTAGGCAGTGATCTCACACTAAACGTTGTCATAAATCACTGATTTCGTATTCAGATTTAATCTCTGATTACCATTCAGATCTTGTTTTTTAAGGTGGTTAATTACAAAAGAATTGTTGATGGGCTTTAGCAAACTTTAGTAGCTATATTTGATGAGCTTATTGAATTAAAACGACCTTTGTTCGAAAAATAATGATCTTCAGAATTATTCACTATATAGTAGACACCATATAGAGACACCATGTAAACACCATATAGTAGACAAATCGTATGAATCCTTATTGGATTAAATAAAAAAAACACGTTTTTCTTAACTGAAAGAAAGGAACGACGTTAAAACTAAAAACAAACAGAAATTATTCCGTATATGCAGGGGGCTGTCCTTTCCTCAACGCCTCGCTCTTTACGCTAAAGTTTTTTTTTATTGTTTAAGAAAATAGAGTTGTGAGAAAGTCAAACTTTAGCGTAAAGAGCGAGGAGTTGAGGAGGGGACAGCCCCCTTCATATATGGAATAATTTCTATTCGTTTTAAGTTTTAACGTCGTTCCTTACTTTCAGTTAAAAAACTTTTTTTTTTAATTTAATTTTTGAACGTTTTTGAATTAATTCAGGTTTTGATTTTGGCTCACCGTACATGAATAATTAAAACAAAATTTGCCTATTAATTTTACTTTTATTTGGTTAAATGGCTTTCTTGAAACTTGTTTAATTTTATTTACGAACGTTTTTATTAGTAATAAATATACGTAACATACAAATTAACTTACGTAACGAACTTCTAAATTCAAAAGTTTTTGACACGTATATTAGGGGGTTCACCCCTAGTCAATGCCTTGCTCTTTAAGATAAAGTTCGAATTTTTTTTCCAATTCTTTAAAAATGACCCCTTCATCACAATCAGTTGATCAGTTGAAATCAGTTTAAAAACTTTTTTTTTATTTAATTTCTAATCTTTTTGTTTAATAATGCTGGGAAATCCGGCGCCTCCTTCATAGCAATGTCCCTTCCCCCATGAAAACTTCCTTTATGGAAATATCCTCCCATATTACCCCCGATCCACCCACCCCTACCTACCAGAAAAAATCCCCCCTGAAAATGTCTGTATACTTCCAAATAACTAATACTATATGTTAACATTGAGTAAAGTTCATAACTTTCAGCCCTCCTCCCGGGGACTTCGGGGGATTAAGTCATCCTAAAAGATATTTTTATCATATTTTCGACCATGTTGAACAAAATGGCTATCTCAAAACTTTGATCGTGTGACTTTAGGAAAAAATGAGCGTGGGAGGGGGCCTAGTTGCCCTCCATTTTTTGGTCACTTAAAAAGGGCACTAGAACTTTTAATTTCCGTTCCAATGAGCCCTCCCATGATATTCTAGAACCGCTGGGTCGATACGATCGCCCCTGGGAAAAAAAACAAATAAACACGCATCCGTGATCTTTCTTCTGGCAAAAAAAATGCAAAATTCCACATTTTTGTAGATAGGTGCTTGAAAACTCTATAGTAGGGTTCTCTAATACGCTGAATATGATGGTGTTATTTTCATTAATGTGCTATAATTTTTAGGGGGTCTTTCTCCCTTTTTTCTAAAATCAGCCAAATTTTCTCAGGCGCATAACTTTTGATGGGTAAAACTAAACTTGATGAAAGTTATTTATTTGAAATCAGCATTAAAATCTGATTCTTTTGATGTATCTATTAGTATAAAAATTCCGTTGTTTAGAGTTTCGGTTACCATTGAGCCGGGTCGCTCCTTACTTACAGTTCGTTAGCACGAACTGTTTGAATTGTGGAATTTGGAGAAAAAAGATATCTTCGCATATTTGATTTTCTGCTTCTATAGTACAGGCAAGGCCGTATCCCGCTGAAATGTTTGTCCGACTCATAAAAATTTGTACCCCCCCCCCCCCTGAAAAAATGGATATGACCCTGAGTACAGGCACGAAGTTAAAATGAACCAAGAAAATTCTTAAACTTTGACTTTTTTTTATCAGCAAATGTGAGTGTAGCGTGACCCGGGCATTGCTTAATCAAGTAACTACCTCCAACTGCAATTTCTGAGACCAAAAATAATTTTTCAATGGTTAAATGGAACTGGCTGTAAGGCAGTGATCTGACGTTAAGCGTTTTCGTAGATCATTGGTTTAGTATTCAGATTTAATTTTGAGTTAGCATTCGGTTTTTTTAATAGACGATTGTTTATAAAAGACTTAGACAGACTCGACTCGAGCAAAAACTCGAGACAGACTCGAGCAAAAACTAATGGCTTAATTTCGATGGATTTATCGAACTAAAACGGCCTCTGTTCGAAAAATTAATCACCTTTAGAATTCTTTGAACGGCAATCAATAGGAAAATTAAATGTATACCTACGAGTGAAGGTGCAGACTGGAAAGGAGGGGGGGATTTCCACCATAGATTTGGAACTTTTGTTAGTACTTTAATTGAAAAAACTTCTAGATCACGAAAAATACTGTTTTTGTGTCTTCATTAAAAGAAAACAACTTGAAGAAATCTTTGCCTCTCCCCAGGGTTGTATCCAGGATTTTTTTTTGGCGGTATGTTTTTTTTATGGGGGGGGGGGATACAAAACTTTAGAAACGCATAAAAAGTTTGCTTATATTCATTTTTTTTTACTCTTTTTACGGGTTAGACAAATATTTTTTGGGGTGGGGTTAAATCCCCTACCCCCTGGATATGGCCTTGCCTCTCACCCCCACCCCCTAAGTTTTCATGAATTGGCGTTGCTACTTACAATAAATTATTGGGTAATCGTGAGCCTTGGAATTTCCTTTTCTTTTTATGCATCTTCGCAAGCTAGGCACTAACTTTAAAAATGAGACTTAGACAAAGCATAAAAAAACATTTCTAGACAAACAATAACCAAGTTTAATCAACGAGAAAAAGAGAAATTACTTCCCAATAGCTCCGTGGCACTTACTTCCTGCTTACGTTCATGGGCTTACGTTAATAAAAATTGTTCATAGTCCAGTCACATTATTCTATAAGCGTTTCAAAATCCGACTTAAGAAAAGATTGATGCTTCTGTGTGAAATTTTAAGCCAAGAAGAAGGAGGGAAATTAATTTGCACCTGATTTCTGTGTTTTCTGTGTAATTTGCACCTGATTTCTGTGTTTTCTGTGTAATTTGCACCTGATTTCTGTGATTTCTGTGTAATTTGCACCTGATTTCTGTGATTTCTGTGTAATTTGCACCTGATTTCTGTGTAATTTGGACCTGATTTCTGTGTTTCTTGTGTAATTTGCACCTGATTTCTGTGTTTTCTGTGTAATTTGGACCTGATTTCTGTGTTTTCTGTGTAATTTGCACCTGATTTCTGTGATTTCTGTGTAATTTGCACCTGATTTCTGTGTTTTCTGTGTAATTTGGACCTGATTTCTGTGTTTTCTGTGTAATTTGGACCTGATTTCTGTGTTTTCTGTGTAATTTGCACATGATTTCTGTGATTTCTGTGTAATTTGGACCTGATTTTTGTGTTTTCTGTGTAATTTGCACCTGATTTCTGTGTTTTCTGTGTAATTTGGACCTGATTTCTGTGTTTTCTGTGTAATTTGCACCTGATTTCTGTGATTTCTGTGTAATTTGCACCTGATTTCTGTGTTTTCTGTGTAATTTGGACCTGATTTCTGTGTTTTCTGTGTAATTTGGACCTGATTTCTATGTTTTCTGTGTAATTTGGACCTGATTTCTGTGTTTTCTGTGTAATTTGCACCTGATTTCTGTGATTTCTGTGTAATTTGCACCTGATTTGTGTTTTCTGTGTAATTTGGACCTGATTTCTGTGTTTTCTGTGTAATTTGGACCTGATTTCTGTGTTTTCTGTGTAATTTGGACCTGATTTCTGTGTTTTCTGTGTAATTTGCACCTGATTTCTGTGATTTCTGTGCAATTTGCACCTGATTTCTGTGTTTTCTGTGTTAGGTTCTCATCTAGTAAAAAGAAATAAAAAAAACTTGAGTCCGAATAATTTTTACAAATCGAATTTTCTAAAATAAAACAAAAATTACCCTGTGTCTCTGTGATGTTTAATACTGGGCAAATCCAATTTTCGATTCTAATTTTTATCTCAAATAACACCAGCTGAGATAACTCAAAAAGTGGTTTGTTACGGAATATCAGTTCGACATGAGAATCAAATAATCTACCAAGCATACAACTACCAAAAATCAGTATCAATAAATAAATGAAACCCAAAACAAACAGAAAGCAAAATAAATAACAAAGTCAAACTCAAAACGAGTAGAAATTAATGTGAGCAGGGTTCTAAAACCCTTTGCTTTCTAAAAACCAGAACATAATTTGTACTTTACTGAAAAATTCAAATGAATCTACTGAAAGAAAATGTGCATTGTCAGTTGAATATACATATGCTAATATTTACTCCTTAAAATCTTAATTAATTTTTTGATTTCTTAAAGTTATTAAATGAAAACTTTTAAAAGAATTTTTTCAGTAAAGTACAAATTATATTCTGGTTAAACACTTTATATGCCACCAGGATATAACTTACAGCCCTTGCCCTAAGGGCTGGGGGGTTGGTTATACTCAAAGACATAATTTCCAGAACTTTCAAATACGTTGAATAAAATAGCCATCTCAAAATTTTGATTTCAAGTGTTCGGGTAAGAATGGGCGTGGTAGGGGGGGGGGGGGGGGGGGGGGCATTTGGCCTCTGATCACTTTCGACTAATAAGAAAGGCACTAGTCCTCTCAATTTCCAATTGAATGAGCTCTTTTTGAAGCTTTTACGGCAAAACTTTCTATAAAAGCCTTATATGCCCCAGGGACATAACTTACGACCCTTGTCCTGGGAGCTATGGGGAGAGGGTTTTCATCCTCAAAGGCATAATTTCCAAACCTTTCAATTACGTTTGAACAAAATGGCCATATCAAAATGTTGATCGGAAATGTTTGGGGAAATTATGGGCGTGGGCCGGGGGTTGGTGATTCTCCCTCCGATTACTTTCGACTATTAAAAAGAGCAATAGCCCTCTCAATTTCCAATCGAGTGAGTCCTTTTTGAAGTTTTTGAGACAACGATAAAAACGTTATATGCCCCCAGGTTATGACTTACAACCTTAGCCTTGAGGGCTGCGGGGGATGGGGGGGGTGTCATACTCAAAGACATAAATTCCAGAACCTTCAACTATTTTCAACAAAATTGCTATGTCAAAATGTTGATTGGAAGTGTTCGGGGAAATGATGGGCATGGGGGGGGGGCATTCACCCTTCGATCGCTTTTGACTATTAATAAGGGCACTAGCCCTCTCAATTACCATTTAAATGAGCTTTTTTTGAAGTTTCTACGACAACGCTTGCTACAAAAATCTTATATGCCCCCAGGACATAACTTACAACCTTAGCCCTGGGGGCTGTGGGAAATTTGTCATCCTCAGACACAATTACCGGACTTTTCAACTACGTTGAACAAAGTTGCTATCTCAAAATTTTGATTGAATATGCTTGGGGAGATGGTGAGCGTAAGAGAGAGGTTAGTTTCCCTCATATCACTTTCAAATATTAAAAAGGGCACTAGCTCTTTCAATTTCCAATCGAATGAGCCCCTTTTGAAGTTTCTACGACAACACGTTCTATAAGAACCTTATATACCCCCAGGGCGTAGCTTGCAACCCTTGCCCTGTGGGCTCTGGGGGGAGGGGTGGTTGTCATCCTCATAGACCTAATTTCCAGAACTTTCAACTACGCTGAAAAAAACAGCTATCTCAAAATTTTCATTGGATTCTATAAAAACATTTTGTGACCCCAGCCCATAACTTCCAATCATTTCCCTGGGAGGTGTGGGGGGTTTGTCATCCTCAAAGACATAATTTCCAAAACTTTCCACAAAACTTTGAACAAAATGACTATCTCAAAATTTTGATTGGATGTGTTTGGGGAAATGGGGGGCGTGAGAGGGTGGTTAGTTGCCAACCAATCACTAACGACTATTAAAAAGTTCACTAGCCCTCTCAATTCCCAATTAAATGAGCCCTTTTTGAAGTTTTCTACGACAACCCTTTCCATAAAAAACCTTATATGCCCCCAGGACATAACTTACAACCTTTGCCCTAGGAAATGCGGGGGGTTTGCCATCCTCAAAGACATAATTACCGGACCTTTCAACTACGTTGAACAAAATGGCAATCTCAAAATTTCGATTGAATGTGTTCGGGGAGATAGTGGGCGTAAAAGGGGGGGGGGGGTAGTTGCTCTCCAATCACTTTCGACTATTAAAAAGGGCACTACCCCTTTCAGTTTCCAATCAAACTAGCCCTTTTTGATGTTTCTACGACAACACTTTCTATAAAAACCTTATATACCCCCAGGGCATAGGTTGCAGTCTTTGCCCTGTTGGTTGTGGGGGGAGGGGTGGTTTTTTTATAATTTCAAGAATTTTAAACTACGCTGAACAAAATGGCTATCTAAAAAATTTCATTGCATGTGTTTGGGGAAATGGTGAGCGCGGAAGCGGGGTTAGTTGCCCTTCAATCCCTTACTACTATTAAAAAAGGCACTAGCCCTTTCAATTTCCAATCGAACGAGCCCTTTTTGAAGTTTCTACAACAACGCTTTCTATAAAAACCTTATATGTCCCAGGGCATAACTTACAACCTATACCCTGAGGTTTGGGGGGTTGTCATCCTCAAAGATCTAATTTTAAGAACTTTCAACTTAAGTTGAATAAAAGTGGTTATCTCAAAATTTTTATTGTATGTGTTTGGGGAGATGGTTGGCGTAAAAGGGGGGCTGGTTGCCCTCCAGTCACGTTTTACTATTACAAATGAGACTAGTCCTTTCAATTTCCAATCTAATGAGCCATTTTTGAAGTTTCTACTACAACCCTTTCTATAAAAACCATATATACTCCCAGGGCATAACTTATAACCCTTGCCCTAAGGTCTGTGGGGGGTTGTCATCCTCAAAAACATATTTTCCAGAACTTTCAACTATGTTGAAAAAAATTGCTATCTAAAAATTTTGGTTGGATGTGTTTGGGTAAATGGTGGGCGTGAGAGGGGGCTTAGCTGCCCTCCAATCACTTTCAACTTTTAAAAAGGGCACTAGCTCTTTCAATTTCCAATTGATTTAGCCCTTTTTGAAGTTTTTACGACAACGTAATCTACAAAAACCTTATATGGCCCAAGGCAATAATGTAAAATCCTTTCCCTGGGGGGTGTGGGGGGTTTGTCATCCTCAAAGACATAATTTCCAGAACTTTCAACTGCGTTGAATAAAATGGTTATCAAATAATTTTTATTGGATGTGTTTGGGGAAATGGTGGTTGTGAGAGGGAGGTTAGTTGCCTTCAAATCACTTTCGACTATTAAAAGGGGCACTATCCCTTTCAATTTCCAATAGAATAAGCCCTTTTTGAAGTTTCTACGACAATGCTGTCTATAAAAATCTTACATGCCCCCAGGACATAACTTACAACCCTTGCCCTGAGGGATGTGGGGTTTTTGTCATCCTCAAAGACATAATTTCCAGAACGTTCAACTACGTTGAACAAAATGGCTATCTCAAAATTTTGATTGGATACGTTTGGGGAAATGGTGGGCGTGAGAGGGGGGTTAGTTGCCCTCCAATCCCTTTCGACTATTGAAAAGGGCAGTAGCCCTTTGAATTTCCAATCGAATGAGCCGTTTTTTAAGTTTCTACGACAACGCTTTCTATAAGAAACCTTATATACTCCCAGGGCTTAACTTAGAACTCTTGCCCTGAGAGCTGTGGGGGGAGTGTCCTCCTCAAAGACATAATTTCCAGATCTTTAAACTACGTTGGACAAAGTGGCTACCTCAAAATTTTGATTAGATGTGTTTGGGAAAATGGTGGGCGTTGAAGAAGTGTTAGTTGCCATGCAATCACTTTCGCTTATTAAAAAGGGCACAAGCCCTTCCAATTTCCAATTGAATTAGCCCTTTTCAAAGTTTCTACGACAACTCCGTCGATACGAAGTGCCCTGGTGAAAACCAAAAAAATAACAATAATAAATAAATAATAAATTGTGCCAACATCGTTCTTTACTTAGCCTATGATAGCAATAAAAATAAAAAAAGAAGATTTTAGTTCCTTGACAACACTTGAATTTCTCTAAAGTATGACTTCTGTTGTTTTAGAATCTTCAAGAGGATGTTATCCCACCCTAAGAGGATTGTCCTTCCAGGACGGAAGTAAACACTACACTACTAAGAGGGTCTGTATATTTCTGTGAAATATCTTCCTCAGACAATCAGAGTATTCCTTATTTCTGGAGAGACAAATAGCCCCACCTCTCCAAACCACACTGACATGCACCAAGTTGCCTGAGGATTCGGCCTGGCATTATTTTAGGCCAATAACAAGATAAAACAATGAGAAAATTGTTTGGTTCTTTTGTGTGAAGTTTGAAGCCCGTAAATTAAACCAAAAGTTTTTTAGTAGCAATATTTTCACCGGTAAACTCTATATCTCTCTTTATTCGCCATATTGATAAATTTAGTTTACATAAACTTTAATTACTCTTCTTTTCATTTATTTATTAGGGGGTGTTTTGTTTTGTTTATTCCCGTTGTCCGCAGGGACTTATCAAGGGCTTTGTTTTCTTTCTTCTTTTTTTTTGGGGGGGGGGGGGAGATTACAATAAAGCTTTACGAAACGCTAAAAAAATGTCTTACCTGTATTTTGGTTACTTTTGTTGACCTACTAATCGGATATGAATGTCAGGAGGGTGGTTCCAACTGGTTACCCCCTCTGGATACGTCCCTGGGTGTCCAATTGGTTCTTTGGCTAATTTCATGACCCCCACCTCTAAAACAATCGATTATCTTATCTGGATTTTTTATTCTAAATTTGTTATATTCACTGTATTAAATTAATTTTTTACTAAAATTAAAATTCTCTCTGTTTTCCGCAATGAGAACAAACTTTTTACACTCATTAAAAATCTGGTTTTTGCGTTGTTTGTGAAGGGGTTTTCCCTGTTTACCAATGGGACTAAATTCCCTTTTGTTTCTTTTCCTATGGGGACAAAACTGCTTTCTTTGCAGGAGCTTTCCTATTCAATTACCAAAATAGAGATAAAGCAAATTTACGCTGCCTTGGAAACTTTGGTTTTTGGAAACTATTGTTACAGACTTTGGTCATCTTGGCTGATAAAGCTGTTGCCGAAGCAACACCTTTGTTTTGTTTCTTCGTCATCAAACCTCACCATCGTCATTGTCATCGTCATACTCTATAGCTGTCAACCCTGCGAACTTTCATAATTTTCCCAAGAAGAAGCGTCGACACGAATATTTCTTAAAAACAGCCCCAAAACACGATGTGTCTGCTTGAAGCCAACTTCTTTTTCTGTGTCCTTACAATGTTATTTATAAAAATGCCCTGTGTATGCAAGCTAATATCCTGTGTCTTAAGCCAAAACATGTAAATAAAATCAGCAAGGAAAATCACTAGAACTGGTAATTTTTTTAATACAAAATAATTTATTGCTTAAAACCAAGGAGAGTGTCGGAAGCTTTTTTCTAAGACATGCCTGTTTAACTTAAAATAATTCCCCAGCAGTGGTGCCTATTCATGAAAATGTAGGCGGGGGGGGGGGTGGGTGGGCAATTTTGTTGTTTGTTAGAATTTTTTCAATAAAGATACTGAAAAAAAGTATTTTTTCGAAATTCCGGGTGGGGGCAAAAGACTTTTCTCCAGAGCGAGTTAGAAAATTTTTCGTTCAAATCTTTTAAAAATGAAAATATAAAAAAAAATAGATTTTTCAAAATTTAAGTGTGTAATTTTATTGTTTATTCGATTTTTTTTTAATGAAGATCCAGTAAGTGATTGCCCCCCCCCTAAATTGGTGCCAATATTACCAATTTAGTCATACCCTCGCGGGGCATTAGAGGGGCAGATAGGAAAGATATGCGATGCCTTGGGAAAATATACTGCTCTTTGTTCAATCTTTTTCACTCAGTGCGTTACCGAGAACTGATTTAATCAAACAGTTCTTGGTAACGAACTATAAGTAAGGAGGGAACCGGCTCAATAGCAACCAAAACTCTGAAAAACGGAATTTTGGTACCAATAGATATGTCAAAAGAATCGCCTTTTTATGCTGGTTTCAAATATATAAATTTCATTAAGTTTAATTCTGCCTGAGAAAATTCTCCTGATTTTCAATAAAAAGGGAAAAGATCCCCTAAAATCAAGTGATCTTAATGAAAATCATACCATCAGATTCAGCGTATCAGAAAACCCCATTGCAGAGGTTTCAAGCTTTTATCTGCAAAAATGTGGAATTTTGTATTTTTCGCCAGAAGAAAGATCACGGATGCTTGTATATTTGTTTATTTTTTTCCAGAGGTGATCGTATCGACCCAGCGGTCCTAGAACATCGGGAGGCTCATTCAAATGTAAATTAGAATTTCTAGTGCCCTTTTTAAGTGGCCAAAAAATTAAAGGGCAATTAGGCCCCCTCCCCGCCCCTTTTTCCCCAACATCGTCCGATCAAATTTTGAGACAGCAATTTTGTTCATCATATTTGAAAGGCCCAATAAACATGCCTTTGGGTATAACATGACCCCCCACAGCCTCAAGGGGAAGGCCTTTAAGTTTTAAATTTGGCCATTGCTTGCGCATAGTATTTGTTACTGGGATGTATGCATATATTTTATGGTGGGGGGAGGGGCAAATTTTCTTCTGGGAGCATTTTCAAGGGGAAATTTTCCATGAAGAGGGAAGTTTCCAGGGATTGAACTTGTCAGGGGAAATTATAAACTGGGGGAATTTGCCAGAATTCTTATACAAACTTATTTTTTCCGTCTTTCTCTTTTCCGTCTCAATTTTCGCGCGGAGTGGTTAAGAGTAATTGTCCGGGGTAAATTTTCACCGGGATTGAATTGTCTAGAGGATACTTCCGTGGGGACGAGGTTCCTCCGTGGAGGTGGAGCTAGATTTCCTGACATTATTTAAAAAGAATCAGAAATTAAATAAAAAAACAACTTTTTTCAACTGAAAGTAAGGAGGAAGTTTAAGACTTAAAACGAACAGCAATTATTCCGTATATAAAGGGGGTTGACCCCTCCTCAACACCTCGCTCTTTACGCTAAAGTTTGAATTGTTGTCCCAAATCTTTAAGAATGACTCCTGAAACACAAGGGCCGTTGAATTAGAACAATAAGACGCCTTTTCAAAAGTACTAAAAAACTTTAGCGTAAAGAGCGGGGTGTTGAGGAAGGGGCAACCCCCCTTATATAGGCTGCGTAATAATTTCTGTTCGTTTAATCTTGCTCCTTACTTTCAGTTGAAAAAACTTGTTTTTTTTTTATTTTATTCGATAGTAGAAAAGACAATATTTAGTACTTTCTGTCAAAGTTAAATATTTGACTCGCTCTATTAAACAAAATATTTTAATTATAACAAAATTAAAATGAAATTAAATTATAAAAAAATAAAATAATTCAACAAAATACGCCTGATTGTTTGGTACGATTCGCTGTCATATTAATAATTTGGTTGTCAAAATAATTAGAAGTTTCTATTTTTTTTTTTTTTTTATAATCCTTTCATTAGTTACTAGAACAGATGAAAAATCATGTGTTTATACCAAAATTAATTCTATTACATCTTGAAGGCCAGACACATTTTATTCGAACGAACACATGTTCTTTAATACCATTTGAAAAAAAAACGTGTTTCTCAGTTTATCACTCCCCTGCGAGTGATAAAAAACGTGTTTCTCAGTTTATCACTCCACTGCGAGTGATAAAAAACGTGTTTCTCAGTTTATCACTCCCCTGCGAGTGATAAAAAACGTGTTTCTCAGTTTATCACTCCCCTGCGAGTGATAAAAAACGTGTTTCTCAGTTTATCACTCCCCTGCGAGTGTATATAACTTACCATTCCTTTTGCTGTCGCGTCGATTGGAACAAAAAAAAAAGTTTAATTCAGTTTATATCAAGGGTAGAGCCTCTCCTGGGGTTGGTAGTGACCGGGGCAAAATGAACTACAGCCCTCCTCCCTCTGACTCAAATATAAGTGAAAAAGCCAAATCAAAGGGAAAAAATCGATCAAAAAGGACACATTTTTGGCGCTGTATAATTTGTTTATTATTACTACAAGTTGTCTTTTATTACTACTGTTTCTATTTCTCTGTTATATCTCTATATTGTTGCTGTTCCATTGAAGCCGGTTTTGTCCAGTGATTATTCTTATTAAATAACAACAATTATTTGTACTTTAATTCTTCTAAATCAATGAATCCTTCTCCACGTTCCTTCTCTCTTTTTCTGCTTTTTAATTTTTATTTATTGTTTATCGGTTAGCCTTTAAATAGCAGCTCTCACCTCCTTTATAGACCATGGAGCATGTGTGGGGATTATTCAATGTTTCTGGCGTTATTTATACTTCAGGCTTGCAAACTCAAATAGCAGTATGTCGCAAAATATAAATTTGACAGTATAAAATATTTTACATTTGACATATTCACCAATATTTGTCACAACGTATATTTGACAGTATAAGGAGACAGAAAACACTAAAAAATGCGTTTTTAGTTTTCGACCGTTATTAGCGACCGTTATGACCGTTATTAGTCGTTTAAACAAGGTTTTTAATTATGTCCAAGATACAATATACCCCTTGTCGATACAAAAAGAGCAAAATTAAAAATATTTTCCCATTTGAGAACAGGAGATAATACTTATTTCTAAGAAAGTCAGAAACTTCTAATTATCTTAGCGCCCAAAGGAAATATAGGAAAGTGGCTGGAGTAATCAATTAGGCGTCTTTCGGTTAAGATGGCGGGTTATAAATACCATTTTAACAGGAAATGTTACATACAGCCAATGGCCGTTCTGGCCTCTCTTATACCCAGGCAAAAATCTTGATTCTCACCCCCCCCCCGCATATCCTCCAAATTTTTTTTTGGCCGAATTTGACAAAATTTTCATTTATTAACAACATTTTTATTTATTAACGAAATTTTCACTTATTAACACGAATTTTCATTTATTTTACAACTGACTTTTCTCTCTTTAGCCTTTGCAAAATTATTATTTATCTTGTCCCAACTGATTGCTTCTAATTCTTCACGTTCTATGCTCATTAACGCTAAGTTATTTAGTCGCTCTTGGCCCACAGTTGATCTGAATTAATTTTACGCTAGTAACGTTAGTATTACGTTATATATTACGTTATTATTAATTTTACAAAACAACAGCTCATTATTGGCCACCGACACTACAATCCCTAATAATTTTTAATATTATGTTTATTACGTATTACGTCAACTCTTACGTTTACGAAGACCCTTTCGTCTCCGTATTGCACAATTATTCTAACAACACATAAAATAGTTAAATTTGGTCTATAAAACTTTTATTTTCAAGGAATGGCAATGAAGATATGGGAAAAATGAAAATTTCAAACTCAATTTACATATGCTTACCGCCAACTCCGCCCTCTACTTTATTTTAATAAAAATAAAGTTCCAAAAATTATAAACTGATTATAACCGTTAGATTATTTCTTTGAAATTTTGTGTCTTTAAAATTTCCGCACCCAGGGTAAGTACCCCCTCTGCCCCCTAAAACCACCTCTACTTACAGCCTTTTGTGTAGTAGCCCATATATAGGAGGTCCTTAGGAGCAGGTTGTTCCAACTATAGTAGGCTACGGCGTTGCCAAATGATAAATCAAAGTAAAAATAGTCATGAGCAATGTAAAACTGTAGCTATAGTTACATTGAAACTAACAGCTACTCAGTAAAACCAAAACTATGGCACTTTTTATCACTGATGCATTAACTTATGACCTCGTCAATCTTACTGTGGGGTACTGGGTACTATATATGGTGGGATACTGGGTAGCAACCCACCATAAAATTTACATTTACCTTAAAAGAAAATCTGTGAAACCTTTGTTAAATTTAAACATATTTAGAGAATCGCCAAAAGGTCGGTTGAGCGGTAATGCAAAATTACACAGCATCTTCCGTCAAAGAGTATTTACAACCCCTGAACGAAACACGCTTGATAAATGGCTCAAACCACTTTTCTGTTTCTTAATAGGGTCCATGAACACCAGTTGGGAGCTAGGGGGCAATGCCCCGAGGTTAGGTGCCCCCAGGAAGCAAGAAAACATTAAAAAATGTATAAAATAGGATAATGGAAAAACATTTTCATTTAAATCTTAGTAAAAACAAAGTTTCTGGCAAGGGCGAACCCAGGATTTTTTTCGGGGGGGGGGGGGGGGGGGGAGGGGGGGGGTACTAATTTTTGAATTTTTCGGGGGAGGGGGTTTACTAATTTTTGACTCAGTTTTCGACTAATTATACTGATTTTTACCTAGATTTTACTAATTTTCGACTTATTTTCGACTCGGTCAAAAATTTCGGGGGGGGTGGGGGGGGGGGGGTTCAAACCGGGTACCCCCCCCCCTGGATACGGCCTTGGTTCCTGGTAGCACTTACTCTTCCCAGATACTTTCTGGTACCACTGAGGGTTGAGTTTGAAGAGAATTGGAGGTTTCTGTTTTTTTTTTTTTAATATGCTACATCTACTTGGATTAAATTCAAATATACAGTAGTTTGAATTGTAAGGTTTTTATATGAAATTGGGTTCTATTGCATCCTAAAGACCAGATAAAACATTACTTGAAAAAATGTTCGTCTATAACAATGGAAAAACCTAAAACTTATCTTACACTTTTTCACTCATCTAAAACTAAACTTTACAACATACTATTTTTTCAATCACCGCTGGATACCAAGGACTAAACTTTCAAAATTAGTAATATGGAAAGAAGTGACTTTCAACGCCTTATACGAGTGTGGACACTCTATATATTTAGTGCTATTAACCCTCGGTTGGTTAGAAAAAATGACAAGAGCATTCTGAAAAGGATTTCAAACATACCAGTTTTGCAAGAGGGAAGAGGAGAATAACTCTACCCGCATTGTATACCCCTACCCCTACCCGCAGGAGGATACCGAACCGATTTGTTCAAAGTCTAGCCTCTACAATTTAAAAAATTTAGACCTAAGAATTTGCGACACAAGACAAAAAGTAGCTTTATTTTCTCTGTTAAAACAGGGTCTCCCCTATTGGACCATTTTAGTGAAGCGATGCCCTTCCTCCCCCGCACATATGTAAAAATAAAGTGATTCCCCTCACAAACCCCCATAACAAATAATAATTCGAACCTATTACCTGCTTTATTGTTAGGGTCGATTACTTTGTGTGTTACTGGTTCGTGTTTGCTTATTAATTTTTGTATTTTATTTACCTTTAGTATGCATCACTTTTTAAATTTTGCTTAAATATGACGGTTAATTAACGAATATTTTGTGCCATAAGATTTTCATCTCTTCAGTCTATACCCCTTTGTGTATGGGATTATATTCCCCTGGGGTACCAATAGGATACCCAATGGGAGATAATAGGATACAATGGGATACCCAAACTCAGGTGGTACCAATTCAGGAAAATGTAGTTCGAGGGGCATAAAACCTATTTTTGGAATTCTAGGAAGGCAATTTCGACATTTTTCCGAATTTTTCAATGAACATACCAAAGGTGTTTTTCAATGAATGAAAAAAAAATGTATTTTGAAAACCTAGGGGGCCAAAAATATAGGGCAAAATTTACCCCCCCCCCCCAATTGGAGCCCCGATTCCAGCTTGAGAAGTGTTGTCTTACAGTATACATAAAGAATTATTTTTAGTGCTTAAGCAAAACTAAAAATTAGCTGTAGACCGCAGTATGAAACTAGCTTCAATTGTCGTTGGAATCCAACACTTCAATGACAACTTAGGGTTTCAAGACAACACAAAAATTCCCTCATTTGTGGGCATAGGGGTGTTCCCACAGTACAAACACCTAGCCAGGATTTAATTACGGGGAAGGTTGCATTATGCCAGTTACTGTGGCATAAGAGAACCAAAATTTTTTATGGTGGGGGGAGGGAGGAGGATGGAGCGGGCAAGAGTGATTTTTAATACACTAAATGTTCTGGTTTAAATAATACACTAAATCTAACATATATACATAGTACCAGAAGACCGAGCTTCGCTCAGTGAAAAGAAAAACAGCTTTCTAATCCCTTTTGCAAAACAACTTTAATCTTATTTTATTCGGCTGAGACATAAAAATCGATATTACAAGAACAAATAAATTTCAAAACAGGGATGAGTCTTTTTATTAGATATTCAAAACAGATACAAAAAGCTCTGGATATTTCGATCACACACAGCAGTGATCGTCATCAGCAGATAAACTAAAGTATAACACTTAAAACAAAAGATATTCATAGAGAACAAAATTAATACTTCCGTGTCATAAATAGTTTCCGTTTCATTGGCTAGAAGGGCGTTCATTCAAAGTTTTGAGTTGTAAACTTTTTTCCTTTAATATTGCCTAAATGTAAGTTTCTGCTATAAATGTAAATACCTACGTGATATAAAAAGAATAGTAAAAATAGAAAAAAAAGGCTATGATATGCATAATTATGTCCATAAACTTAACGTAGCTAAGATCATAGGCAAATAAAGTTGAATTGACAAATTCTGTTAAATTTGAAAGTCATTTGGTGGAGTTGAACGATCACTGACAGAATAATTGCTAATATTGCCAAGGCCTAAATACTTGTTATTGTAATAACATGACTACGTGATGAAATTTCACACTGCAAAGATTACAGCTGATACGACCTGACAAATTCCTGCATAAATTTGGAAATGCAGCTAATTTATTTAAGCATAACAAGCTAACAATGAAAAATTACCTCAAATTTTGATGAATGGGAGTAAGAGGGGTTCTGGGCTTTCAACTATAGGCACTGTCATTTGCGGTGGTTAGTTTGCTTGACCTGACTTGTTCGTGAGGACGAGGGTTCGAGTCCTGGCATCGCCGGTCACTTGGTTTGGAACAGGGGTCAGTGGTGTGACTCTTTAAGCTCAGCTAGAGTCAACCCAGCTCTAAGGGTACCTGGAGAAATCCGAAGAAGGTAAACAGGAAGGCTGTGCGAAAGCACTGGATAGCTGGCCCCCAGCCCGCCGTTGCACTTCCTGGCTGAAGGGCCATGAAACAGAGATCAGCACCGCCGGTAGACAATGGAAAGTCTAACGCAGTGCTCCTACGAGGGAATCTTGAATAGGGGTCCCAAAGATCAGTGTTTTGGCGATTTTCCCACTATTTGCGAAATTTTTCCCGTCCCAAAAATTCCCCTACACAACTATCCATGTTCATCTCTAATCAAAATGTACAAACTTTGGGCTTGAAAAGACCTCTTTGATTGCACACAAATTATTCGGTTATTATAATACAACTGAGTACAATGGACCTGGAGCTCAGGGTTGCCACCCGGTGAAAAAAGTCACTAGACTTTAGTGATTTTTTTTGGGTGATTTATTGATTTTCTTCAATAATCTATGGATCTATGTGCTGACTTAGTGGTTTTTTTTTTAGAAAATATAGAGAATCACTAGAAAAAATGATAAACCACTAGAGGTGGCAACCCTGCTGGAGCCGTGGGTTGATATCCGAAGGCATGATTGGGACAAGGACTGGCTAACGTTTGCCCGTGTAGCCGAAGCGGTAAGAGATGAACGTTCCTTGAAATAATTTTACTATCGAGGCATCAGGCAAGACTGGTTTCACCAGAAACCAGTAGAATTGGTTTTTTTTCTGGTTTCACCAGAAAAAAAGGTTAATGCTCCCCTTCCTCCGTGCGGCAAACCTCTTTCTTCTGAAAATTTCTTCGGTCAGCTACCAACTAGTCCCTATCGCAAAATAGTTGCTGCAATTAAGATGTTATGTCGTGGATTCGTGTCACTTGAGTTTAAATTTAACCCCTCAAACAAGCTAGTTCTATCAATGGTTCAATCTGTTTCCTCCTATCTTATTTAATTCTCTATATATTTGGAAGTTTATCTTTTTCTAAAATGCCATGTCATCTTCTCTCTCTTACGGAAATAGTTGAAAAACACAGCCTTCTGAAACAGGGACGTACGGAGGAGATGGAGGGCTTAGGGCCCGCTTCCCCTGAACTTCAAAATTTGCCTGAATTTCTGGGCAACTCCCATTCGAATAATCAATTAAAATTTGTTTAATTATTATTGCCCTCACCCCCAAAAAATATCTGGCTCGTAGAAACGTAACAAATGTGTAGAAAGGAATTGTGGTGTTTTTTTTACCATCACCACCCCCAGACTAAATCTTGGATATGCCCTTGGTTGAGCGGATGGTTTTCTTTCCCGATTTGACCGATTTTTCGTGGGTTGTTGTTTTGGTTTGAGTTTTTCCCGATGTCAATGATTTTATGTTGCTTCAATTAAGTTTTTTCAACTGAAAGTAAGAAGCAACATTGAAACTTAAAACAAACATAAATTATTACGTATATAAGGGGGGTTGCCCCTCCTCAACACCTCGCTCTTTACGCTAAAGTTTGAATTTTGTCCCAATTCTTTAAGAACGACTTCTGAAACACAAGGCTCGTTTAGTTAGAACAATAAGAAGCTTTATTAAAAGTACTAAAAAAATTTAGCGCAAAGAGCGAGGTGTTGAGTTGAGGGCAATGCCCTTCATATACGTAATAATTTCTGTTAGTTATAAGTTTTAAAGTTGCTCTTTACTTTCAGTTGAAAAAACTTGTTTTTTTTATTTAATAATGAAAAGAACCTCCATGTACAGTTATGCAGCTTTTCGTAGTAGCTGGTGTCGAATTAAAAAAAAAATGAAACATGGGTGAAAAATCAGCCAAAAATAAGCTTAAAAGACGTGGCACCAAATAGCTTAAAAGGGTATTGCTATCCCTAGAAAGTATAACTGCCTTTGGAAATCACAATATTGTTGATATTTTAATTTTGACGAAAAAATAGCGTAGTCAAATTTTACTAATTAGTTTTGCTTACTTATTTTCACGTTTCAACGTGGCAACACTGACGAAATGTCATACTACCCATAACTTCATAATTTGAAACAACCAAATGAAAAGTCTTGGAAAACTCCGGTTTTCAGATGTCATTAGGCCTGAGAAAGGTCCAGGGATCAAAAAAATGTTTTGTTTTGGTGTCCTTGGTCAAGGGCATGTGTAGGATTTTTTTTCGAAGTGGTGGGGTATTTTCGGGGGAGGTGACAAAATAATTTAAAAGCACACCAAAAAAGCGTTAAATATGTGTTTTTATTAAGTTTTTACCAGTCCGACAAAATATTTTTTGAGGGGGTCAAACCCGGTAATCCCCCCTGGATACGGGTTTATCCTTGTTGCGTCAGAATAGTTAACCTGTGGCATGTTCAAGGAGTCTTCTAACTACTTTTGCTTCAGTTGCCTGCAGCGACAGTATTCCTGTCATTGCTGTCAGTTGCATATAAATATATTCCCCTCATTATTTTTTCAACAATTGGAAATCAATGACGTTGAGTGATTGATTGAATCAATGACATTGAGTGATTGATTGAGGTGAAGGGTCCTACAGTGGAAGTAGTAGCTTATTAAAATTACGAAAGCTTATTTCCAAGTCAACTTTGAAAAGAATTTGAT
Source organism: Artemia sinica (assembly GCA_027921565.1). Taxonomy (NCBI): domain Eukaryota; kingdom Metazoa; phylum Arthropoda; class Branchiopoda; order Anostraca; family Artemiidae; genus Artemia; species Artemia sinica. Next base: position 48,671,503 of record CM051274.1, on the reverse strand, counting down.
GCATTGTTTCAAACGTAATTAGTCAATAATAATTATGCAAAAGAAGAAGGGCTATAATTTATCTATCTCTCATAGAGTAGTTCCGTGTAGTGCATTTTTGATCACTGAATGACTTCACTACAATTCTGACGCATCTACAAATCTATCTTGTGACGTATTATTTTGACATATCGTTAAGTAGGCTATGATTATTCACAGGTGTTATTATTTTCTTAGCAGAGGCGCTAAGCAGAGGTGGGGGGGGATTAAGTCGGCTGCGACAAAACAAAAGGGGTTATTAATTTTTTAGGAGAGGTGCTAAAAGGAGGTGGCGGTGGGAGGATTCCCAGTTGCCTTCTAGATTTGACCCCTTGAGTTTAAAAATTATTGTTTTTGTATTTTCAGTTAAAACAAAATTTCCTTCTCAAGATTCTGAAAAATACTCGTTTTGTATCTCCATTGAAAAAGTCGAGAGAAAATTTTATCCTTCATCCTTGCCTTTTCGTCAATTTTCCTCATAATAGGGACAATAATTGGAAGCAGGTCATTTGCCCCCCCCTAAGATTTTGGAAAATATTTGTTTTTGTAAAATTGAAAAAACGAAATTGTCCCCCTTTAGATTATGACAAATAACTCTTGTTGTATCTCGACAAATAAGGAGAGAAAATTCTTTATATTCTTCATTATTAGTAGCATATAAGTCGACAAAGACAGAACTGAGCGCAACGGTAACTGTAATTAACAGTGAAAATGCATATTCTAAAAAAAAAACTGTGACAAAAGAAGCTTTATCTCATAAATTATTTTAAAAGCTTTAACAATTTTTGAAAATTAAATTCATAATCCAATGTGTTCCAGACATTAGGGCCAGTGTGTTGAAGATTTACACTTTCTCTTG